>VZRS01010406.1:0-12980 GCA_013398055.1 Ifrita kowaldi
CCCCTCACATCAAAAGTGCATCCTCTAACACCAAAATACTATTTATTCCCTCACACCAGACGTGATTCCTTTGCACTGAATACATCCTCTGACACCAAAGGAGTATTGCCTCACCCCAAAAAGTGTTCCCTCACACCAAAATTATATCTCCACACCAAGTGTTTCCTATCACACCAAAAGTGATCCCTTTGCATCAAAAAATGCACAGAGATGGGTGGCCCTAGCACAGCAGGGTCCCTGCTCCAAGCCACATTTGGAAAAGTTATGAAAAGTTAATATTATATTTTTATTAGTTAATATTATGTTAATATTTTCTTGGCTGCCACAAAGGCAGGAGGCCAAAATAGTCCCACCTCGGATGATGAAAGGGTCAACTCAACTCAACTGAACTTGGTATTCACCTGCCAAAACTTGAGGCAGTGAAACCTTCATGAAACTGGTTAAAAGCTTGGTCACTCCTTGCACTTTTTTGCTGTTCCAGCTGCCAGTAAGGAACACACAGCAAAAAAAAAATTAAAAAAAAAAAAAAAGGAAAGCCTGTAGAAAGCTGAAAGCATCAGTGAAAGCACAAAGATGAAGCAAGAGTTCTAATTTTTGCCAGTTCTCTTGGGCAGCCAGGTGAAGAGCACCGCCCTCAGCTCCTGACCTTCATCTTATGGCCATGAACCATTAGTTACTCTCTTAAAATCCTTTTTCAAATCTGCATTTATCTTTTGGGGATTTTTTTTTAGCTTGTTAGGATGACTTTTGAATTTTCACAAGGAACCTGACATAACATTGAGAATGTTTCACTGAAACGGAGACAGAACCAGATACTCAACCAGCGTCAACCAAGAAGTGTTTGCTCTGTTTTACCAACATTGTGTAAGAAGTTTCCATTGCATTCACAGTATAACATGTTTAAAGTACTCCTGAGTTGAGTAAGAGCAGGTTGAAATCTGGCAAACTATTTGCTTTGAGTGGCTACACGATCACAAGCAGATCATCAGGAGATGTTCAAACAGCTTGTGATGTCAGGACGTTAGACTGGGTTTAAATTTCATTTTACTTCATCCCTGCAGTCTTTTTTTGTGTACTGGGATTCAACTGCAAGCAAAATGAATTCTTGGTTTGACTCCCAACGTTTTTTAGGATAACTAATTTACTATTCTCAACAGAATTCTTCCTGTAGCTTAAAAAGAAGAGGTGAATAATCAATGAAATTGAAAAGACCTGCTGCCCATAAACATCATGATTCAGTCAGGCTTAATCACAGTTTAACAGCCTGTTGAGCACGGTTAGGCAACTCTTTAGCACAGATGTGCCTTGCTGAAGCTACTGGTGAACAACAGGGAGCTCCCGGTCATCAGGACAGCCCAGACGGGCTTCAGGTGTTTTATATTCAGCATAAACAAGAGATCCTGGGGGTTATTCTCATCTACAAACAAATTATTGTCATCCCTTCACCGTTCATCCTTGTTCCATTCTTCCAGGATGTGTCCTTTAAATGCAGCTGATGACCTTGGGCAGCTTAGAAATTGCATCTACACCTGGTTCTGTAATTACAGAAAATCACAACCACCCCTTTTCAGTATGTTAAAGGGATGAAATAAAAAGCCTCAAACTCCACTGCTTTACACAGCGGCATTAACACAACCCAACTCCAGGAAGCTTTTTGGGTGGTTTGATCCTGCAGGGTTTTGAAAAATGTGAAGTTTTTTTACAGAGTCACTAAGCTGAAGACAGTGAATCCCCTTCTTGTGGGCTGAGCAGCACAACCCAAAGGAAGTTTATGGCACACTCTCAGAAATGATGGGCTGTGAGGCACAAACCTAAAGAGAAATAACCAAGACCTGCAGCACTTTCATTTCTCTCCTGAATCATTCACAGAACCTCCATCCAGTTTTTTACGTGCCCATGCTACTTCTTCCTGAGCATAAAGTTCAGTAAAACTCCAGCATTTAATTTAAAAAATCCTTCAAAGAAAACCCTTCAAAATGTGAGCTCAGTGGCAGGGAGATGGCTTGGTTTGGAAACTGCAGACAGAAAGACAAAAACTACCTGTGCAAAAAGGAAACCTAAGCCCTAAACCTTGTTCCCAGCACTTCACCAATGTAGCCAAAATCTTCTTTTCTGGATAATTCCAGAAACAGAATTTTCCCTTGGCCATGCCCCAGCTCAGGATGGTGATTTATGCGAGAGGGACGTGGCTCTCATGCAGCAAGAGCTGGACAGAGCAGCAGCAGCCAGAATCACAATATCCCTGTTGTTTCCCCCAAATTGTTCCATTTCTGGGCCATCTGGGAGGCTCCAGCTGGGCTCTCTCTTGTTCCTGAACCCAGAGTGGTTTCCACAACCAGAAAGGGAAGGGCCCAAGGGATGAGCTCAAGTGATGCAGAATCTGTATGGAAAGAGAAACAGAAACTTCACCTACGAGTTTTGCAATGTCCAAAGTTAATTTTAAAAAAGGTGAGCATTGAGAAATAAATGTGCAGTTTGCACCCTTTGCTCACTGAGGGAGGGCCTGGTCTGGTGTTTGCCTTTGCCACACACCCATCTCTAGCACTGTCAGAGCAGTTAAACTAAATCTTGTAATACTAAAAGCATGACCAAGATGTGAATCACCTGTGAAAAGGGATCTGCCACAAACAGACCTAATCTGTGCCTGATTTATTTGATTTTTTTTTTTTAAACCTCCCCAACAGACAGAGTGATGCTCCATTCAATTTTATAGTGTTTGGGGGCTTCTTATATTTGCACAGTGGTTTTTTCCCCCACTTTTCCCAGATGTATAGAGCCGTCCAAATATTCAGAATTTCTATAATTAATTGGACCCTTTGAAGTATTTGTTAAAAAGTCCATTTAGGATTGACACAAGTATCAAAATCTTCAGGGTCGGAGTTCAAGATCCAGATGAAACGACAGGTTTTAATCTTTGAAAAGAAAAAGACCTGTTGAATCAAGTGCTTTGATTTCTTTACACAGGGACTTTCAAATGAGATAAACTAGGGCAGGCAGTGTGGTGGGAAGAGCTGAGAAACCCCACCCAGGGGAAGGAAATAAGGCCCTGCTTGCCATAGCAACACACTCTGAATGAGAAAATAAAATATACACATTCCTGAAACTCAGTAAAGAGCCATTTTAAACTTTAAAGGACCACGGCTCTGCTTCAGCCACTGGGATTGAATATTGCAGAGGAAATCCAAGATAGGTTGATTTCCTTGAAGCTTTTTTGTCTGAATCAAGATTTTGGAGGATAAGAGCACTGGGTTGGCTCAGGCCCATGGTGACAAGGTGCTGAAAGTTGTGCTGAATTGATGTCAGATGGGGCCTGTGATTTAGGCCAGTTTATTGATAAACAGCCCAGTGCTTTTTATCAAACAGATGTAGCTGACAGGGTGCTCCCAGCTCGACAGGGGAGCAGCAGCAGATTGTGAAATGCTGCTTTTCTCTGCCTCCACAGTGTTTGGCTGAGATAGGAGCCTGGCTGAGGAGGCAGTGGCTGAGCCCAGATAAGGGGGAGGTAATTCCAGCTGGCAAGGTAAAGCAAACAGAGGCTTTATCTCCTTCTGTATAAAAACATTTGCTGAAATTATGCATGCAGGCTGAGGAACTCAGCACGGAAAGGGCTTGGAAGAGAACTCCTGGACAATTTGGGGAGGCACTGCAGTTGTATGTGCAGGCCTGGAGATGGCACACCTGGATTGTGTGGCACTGCCAGCCTCGCACAATTCTTTGGAAAAAAACCCCAAAAACTTGACAGATTCTGCTTTTCTTGTACCTGCTTCTAAATGGGCAAGAAAGGAAAAAGCCATTTAGGTCTGCTCTGGTAATAATTACTAAATTAGGCTTAAAACTCCCCATGGAGAACATTTCTAGCAATTATTCTAAAAAATTAATGACTGAAACCTCCACCTCCATGTGTTGTCACAAGGTACCTCAGAGCTTGGCACAGACACCCCCTGGGAATTTTGACATCCACACCACAATTCTCACCAATGTTTCTACAGTGCTTTCCCAGTAAAGTGCAGGAAAAGCCCTTTGTCCTTGGAGGGTCACAAGGGGAAGCCAAAAAGCTCTAGAAATTGTCAGCCTTTGAGTTGTTTAACCGTGGTCTGAGTAACTGTGGAGTAACCCGCAGGCTGCCTCACACAAAGCTCCTGTCCACTCCCTGCCTGCCAAAAACAGCCATTCCAAAGACAAGGTTTTCCTGATTCAGTTTGTTTTGGCATTTCCTGCATGCATGGCACAGAGAAGAGAAAGATTTAAGGAATAAATAGTATCTGTCTGAAATTGAAAACGGGAATGTGAGTAAAAATAGATACCAATTGTAGTTCATTTAATCAGCAGTGGTCCTTGGATGGAACTACCTGGTCTGATCTCTTCTTGGAGTGGGATCCCCTCTTACCCTGGGCAACCATAAAACAATTCCTGTCTCCATCCCACCAAAAATCCAGAGCTCAGCTCTTCTCCAGTTTAACTCCTCACTCCACTGAACAACTTCAAATCATTTTCCCACAGAGTGACACCTCCTCTGATAAAACAACAACAGAGCACTTAATTCCAACACACTCTATCCCAGAAGTTTCTAATTCTGTGAGCCATAAATTTTGGTGGTGCATTAATACTGAACAAGCAGAAAAATTGGGATTGCATGGAAGGATTCTGTGCTGCTGTTCCCTGGATTTCATTACTTTATAACAACTTAGATTGTGCCTTCCAAACTGGAAGTTGTTGGACTCGCCATAAATATTCCCTTGCAACCTTGGTTCACGTCTTCAGATGTAAAAATGATGAATAAAAATACAGACTAATGGCAGAGCTTTTTAACCACAATTCCAGTGGATTCTCTGGATTTCCCTTTGGAAGCAGAAACTCCTGTCAGTGCTCACCATGAGCAGTTGGTGTGAGCCCAGCGCTGCTCTTCCTGGCACTGCATTGGGGTTTAGCTGTTCAATCTCTCCTGAACTGCAAAAGTTGGCTGATAAAATGGAGAAAAAGGAGTGATTTAGGCAGTGTTTGGGAATAAATCCTCTCATGTGCACCCACCCATCTGTGGAGTGGGTGTACACACAGTTGGACAGACTAATTAACACATCTAATTAATATGAATTCACTAGGAAAGCTACTATTACATGCACCTAATTAATACTAATTTACTGGAAAGGCTATTATTTTATAAGGCTGAATCATTGTTTTTCTAAATGTTACAGTAGTGCTTTTCTTTGAAGTACAAGGTCTTTTTCCTTGTTTTAATGGGAAAAATGAAGTTTCTGAGAGTGCCTGCAGAGGACAAACTGGGAGTTAATGAATATTTCTTGGAGCTTCCATATAAAAGCCTTGTGCTCATCTCCACTCTGCCTTGGTTTATATCACAAAATAATCTGTTTTTCATAATTAAGGAAATACAAAATTTGGCATTTGCTAATTTAAATAGAAGGGAATCACACCTCACTGTTCGCAGAGGAACCTGGCTCTGTTCTTTGGGAGAAGTTATTATGCTAAATAAATATACAGAGGAAAAAGTAGGAAACAAAAGGTTTTCCTAGCAATAAAAAATTACTCTTTACTATTCTCCAGCTGACATTATCTGCACAGCAGCAAGTAGACACAATCTCTGGCTGGCCCCATCTTATCTGTAAGTAAGTTAATCAGTATTTTAAATAACTAAATCTTTAACATCTTCCAGGAGTATCTTGCACCTCAAAGTGATTTATTGGAGGGGGTTGTGGCTTGTACTAGGCCTCATTTTCCAAATCAAACATTGCAGTGGCTACAAAATTCTGAGTCAGAATCAATTTGTGCTAAATGCATTTTGAATTATGCTCACAAATGCAGTTTTCATTGAAAGCCTCCCAAGTAATGGTTGCATTTTGTTCCAGGTTGGAGTCACAAACAACCCGGTGCCACTGACACAGCAGAAATAAAGAACGAGGTTGAACCCTGAAATTCCACCAAGTATTTCCATTTCTTTCATTCCATTCACTCTTGTTTCTTCAATCTCTCAGCCACATTCTCCAACTCCCTTATTTACTTTGCTGATAAATAAGAACGACGCTCAACCACACCAGCTCTCTTCCCACCTCAGCATCCCCCATTTCCCACCTATTTGGACGGAATGAGGTGACTTACAGGCAGCATTCCTGGTTTTTTTCCGGGAGCAGGCAGCCAGGCTGCAGGGCCGTGCTGGCACAGCTCGGAGGCTTTGCAGCTGCTTGGAGAGACGCACCAGGGCTGCTACCTTCACACCACTCATCGCTGCCAGCCGGGCACTCCAAACCTTCACTGCCTCCCTCAGCAGAGCCTCCCACAGCCTAACAACCCATCAACGTAACGGAGAACGCAAAATCCTATGGATCAAGAGCTCCACGGGAACCGAGGGGTCGCCAGGCTTATTTATAAATAATTCTGAGAGCACCCTTTGCTGGTTAAGAGGTGGAACCAGCCCAGGGGTTAATTTTCAACTTGTCCCTGCTCTGCCTTCTTCATTGGCTCTCCATTCCCTCTGAGGGGCTGGCTGCTTGATGATTATTCCACATGTGCTGTCCAGAGGTTTTTTTTCCCCTAATCTCCAAGAACACCAAAGGGTTGCAGAAAACTCCTCTTTGGTATGCAAGGAGAGAGTTCTTATCACTCCTTCGTGCATGCACGCTTTGAAATGGAAGAGTTGCATATTTGAATACAGATAGCCAAGAGGTGCCGTCAGGAACAGCTGAATTGCTCCGAGCTGGGGCTCAAACGGAGGAATTCCCAGAAATCCAGGAGCTGTGCAGGGCTGGGCCCAGGGGAACACGGAGAGAAGCATTTCAGCTCTGAGCAGTGACTTCAGCAGCATTGCAGCCTCCAGGTGAGTGAGGAACTGCAGAACAAGGGATGCCAGCAACAAATTTTGTGCCAAAAACATCCCCTAATTTTGTATAGACTAAAAATAGTAACATAAGGACCAATAATTATTCCTCTGCTCACACTTGGAGCCAGCTGAAGTTTTTGTCTGGGAGAGAACAGATGGAGATGCTTTCCTGACCCATATTTCTCAGGGATGAAAGCAAAAATGTTACTCCCTTGCTGTTTCCAGGGGCACCTCCCATAACTTAGTTACCTTATGTGACAATTCTGTATGGCAGTCCCACACTTTTATTCTCTCTGGGATGTTTGCTCTTCCTCCAGTAGCCAAAATCCATGTCAGTGGCACGGACACATGCAAGTCAGAGCTGCAGTTTTTCAGGCCAAGCACTGAAACACAGGAAAGGAATTATTCCTATAAAATTTTCCCAATACTTCAGATTATTACAAGCCAAATAGGAATGAAGATGGGGAGCCATTGAAGATAGAATCATCTTTCCCAAGGACAAACCAGCCCAGCAGTGCCTGAACCAAAGGGTCCCCTGGCATTCCCAGCCTCTGTGAGTGACCAAGGGACAAACCAGGTCCAAGGTCCACCCCAGGGGCACAGCAAGGAACAAAAGGAGATAGAGCCAAAGCCAAGCAGCAAAAAAAGTCCCAAGTCCTTCCTAAAAACAAGGACAAAAGCAAAGCTGAAAACAAGAGACCCACTGCCAGAGCTGAGGCTTAAATGGGCTCCTGGCTCATCGTGGTGGGTGGAGGCTGCAGGTGAGGATTATTGGGGTCGTTAAAACTTAAATAAAAATCCCTCAGGCTCACGACAAAATGAAAGTATTTACAAACCCATGTGGTTTTTCTTCTCCATTAAATATATAAGTGGATGTATTTTGAAAGCTACAGAATCCATCAATGACAGAGCAAGGAATGATAAATGATAAAACTATTAACATTCTGCCATTAAAAATTTGCCATTAAACCCATTTTTTAAAATTCATAAATTACCTGTGAAATATTTTTCAATAGTTTTGAATTGTACTCTGGGGGTTTTTTTGTTGTTTTTTAACAAACTGGTGTTTTGGATTAGAAACTTCTTGGTGATGTTTTTGTGAAACATCTGCCTGTCTGTCATCTCTTATCACACGGTGTCAGTGCAGGGCTCAGGCTCAGGGAATCCTCTTTAGTATCCTAAAGTGGCCAGCTTAGCTGTGCTATTTATTATTCCAGCCCCTCCTATTTAGCAGAGTCTTCCTTAGTGCTTGTCATTTATCGCCTGAGCTGCCAGCTCTGGAGTGAGAGCACAGCCTGCATTGTCAGCTCTGAGTTCTGCCCAAGGAACTGAAACATCAGCTGTTCACAGCTGGGCAATTTGGGTGAGGAGTGTGACTGTATGCAATGAAATTTGGCTTTTTTGGCTTCGCAGAAATGAAACAAGTGAAAATCTAGAAATTTTTCACCCTCACCCATCTGACTTTTGCTGTCAGAACCTCCGGATTGGGCAGAAAGGATCAATAATTGTTTGGGTTTTTTTACTGGAGCATTGCCAGTACCTGCTTGTTTTTACATTACCATTGTTCATATTAATTGTGTTACTTGCAGAGGGAACATCTCCTCCTCCCTGCAGTGTGTCCAAGGAATCTGATTCCCCAGGCATCCTGCTTGGAAGGCTGTTCCTGCCCTAGTGCTGCCTCAGTTGCAAGTCACAGCCAATAATTCAGCAAAAAACACAGTGTTACAGCTTTACTGTAATTAGATATCATGAAAGTGATTTAATAATGAGTATTTTCCTCACCTAATTATTGTCTTATTGGCAGGACAATCAGTCGTGGGAAGCTGCCTGGGAATTTTGCTGCTGAGGAGTGGAAGCCTCTGGAAATGTCACTTAGGGCAGGGTCCCCTCAGGAGCCAGGTCATTCCTGGGTGCCTTTGCCCCTCATTTCCCTGTGGGTTGGCTCACGCTTCCCATGGCAGATTTTACTTGATGGAAGCTTTTTTTTTTTTTGCTGGGACATTTCATCCAGCTGAGCTCAGCAGCTTGGGAACCACCTCTGCTTCTTCATTCTCTCTCTTGCATCGGGGTCCCCAAACAGGACAGAACATCCCAGCTGTGTCCCCAGGAGAGCTGAGCAGGGGCAATTCCTGAGATGTGCTGGAATGCTCTGTCTGATACAGCCCAGGGACCTTCATCCCTGCCAGGATGCACCCCAGGACCTACAGGAGAACACCTGGAATGGGAGAAAAACTGTCTCCAGAGCTTTGCAGTCCCCAGGTTGTAGGGAAGCACAGGATTACACCATCCCAAGGGGCTGGAATTTGCCTCTGTTGCCCTGGACGAGGTTCTGGCTGACCTGGGTTGCCCGGAGTGCCCCGAAGGGCAGCCCTGCCCTCCTGCCTCTGCCACGTGGAAACTGCTCAGGGACATTCTGTCACCCCAGCCACAGCTGGACATCTACACTCAGTTTATTTCACCTCTCACACCTGAAACGTTTGGGTTATATTACAACTAATTTCGGATGTGTCTAAATGGATAGAGGTGCAGCATTAGGAGATGGTCAAATCCTGCTTAGAATCATAGAAGGACAAAATCCTCTAACATCTGTAGGTGGAATGAGCTCCCCTTCAGGCTTTGATAATCCCCAAAAAAGTACTCAGATGATAACTGTACCTGACCAGATAAACGTGGTCTGGGGCAAACCTGACCAGAGCTGGGTAAATCTCAGCTGTGTAGGGCAGGTAAAAGGGCAGAGAAGAAGCTGTGAGTGATCCTGGGAAGATCCCAGCCAGGCAAAGAGTAAACACAGGGCTTGTGCCAGGGGCACATTTCTCAGAAGGGAAAGAGCCTCACATCATTTTTTTCTGTTGTTTTTTTTTCCATGGAAGAGTCTGTAAATAAATAAGAGAACACTGAGATCGTGCCTGACCCATCTCACCTCATTTCTCAGACTGGCAGAAATGACCCTACAGGACCATGGACTTTGACCAGCCAGATGGCAGAACGTGTAACAATGTTTTTCTCTCTGCTGAGGGGATTCAAGGGCTTTTCTTCCATCCCTGTTCACGAAAATTAGGAGTATTCTCATTGAATAAAATGGAGTTTGCTCAGCATAAACCAGAATGAGATCAGAGTAATGATACAGAGGTGGCTGAAGTAGGTTCAGGAGCAGAACCCACAGGATCCTGCCCTGTTTTCTGTTACAAATCACAATTCTGGGAGGTTTGAAAATGGTTGTGGTGTCTGAAAAATAACTGATGAGCTTCTCCTCATATGCTGCTACAGCACATTTACAAATAACATTAATATTCTCTTGGTTAAAGATGTATTTTATCTAACTTTTCCTTAAGCATCACTGTCACAATATAGGACATGTTGTGTTCATAAGGCTGGGTTTGTTTCCCTCTCCAGCTACAAGAGATGTTGTAGCGAAAATGAATAAACCCAAACAGAAAGAAATGAATCAACAGGAGAGCTCCAAGTACTCTTTTTACTTGGATGTGATTGAGGATTTTATCCTTAGGAAACAAAATTATTCTTCCAGATTTCTTCCAGCCAATACTCTGGAGCGACTTCTGTGCCCTGCTCACATCTTCCCCGTCCCTTTGTCCCTGTATCCTCATGCTCAGCAGTGAGGGTAATTAGGGATGTCTGTCACTTGTTTAAACAAACGCTTTGTTTGGCAACCTTTGTTTTCCTGCTGCTGCTGCAGCTGCAAAATTGTGTGCACAGTGTGTTAATTTTTTACCTTTGATGCTATGGGAAGGGTTTTTTTTTTTTCCCTAATAAAAAAAAAGGAAGCCAATGAATGAGATCCCAATCTCTCCTGATCCACACAAAACATGTGAAAGCAGCAACTTCCTTAGAAAACTATAGTAAATGAACACTGATACCAGGGTAAAATAAGCAGGATACTTCCTGGAAGCAAATGATTCCTCAGAATGTGGCAAAGCACGGATATAAAATGCGAGAGAGAGGCTGAAAAAAAAAGAGCATGAAAAGGTGAGGAAATAAAACAACAAAGAAATCCTTTGTTTTATTAGGGGCAACAAATTAACAGGGCAACAGGGGGTATTTTCTCCTACAAAATTAAAAAAATTAAATGGATATATTGGCACCCTGAAGTTCTCAGTCATTTTTTAATGGGGGAAGGAAATTAAGAATGGATTTGATGTAGGCACTCGAGCAAATTATCATGGTTTAAATCAGAATAAACCTTCCAGTGTATCAAGCTCTTCTTAGCATTTGCTCATAGGCTGACTCTTATCCCAGGGTAAAGCAACGCCCTCATTCACTAAATGGGGGATTACACTGAATTTCATTCAATTATTGCAGAAATAGTCATGGGAGCTCAGTTTTGGCAGCTCCTGAAGCTCAGGAGACTGTGAAGCACAGGAAGCAATTACCCTTTGGTCAGTCATTCACTGGTACTGGGAATCAAAGACTGAAAGCCAAATCTGGGCCTTCAGATTTAACAGCAAGCTCCTTTTCCTCCTGCTGTTTCCCTCTGGTTCCAGTCAGACTTTCTGCTGCATGAAGTGTTTGTCATATCTGGCTGTGCAGTCTCAAGGCAAAATGGGATAGGCCACAATAACGGAGTCATTCCATGACTTATTGGTGTCACTCAGAATTTTAGAAAAGAAATGCCTCCTGGTTTGGGAAAAAAATCCAGAATCGTTGCTCTGGTGAAGAGGGAAAAGCTCTTACAAGAGGTAAGGTAATTGTGGATTCTCAGCTGCTGGATCAGAGTGGGCTGGCAGGAGAATGTGCTGCAGCCTCCTTTGGTGATAAATTGTTTTATTTGTTTATTCTGCTGTTATCTCTGATCAGACTTGCAGACATCAGTTGGATCCCGCCAGTATTTCCTGCAGTTAATTTGAGATAAATTAACTTTAGGTAAATAGTGTAACTGGTTTATGACAATGGCAGTTTTTGTGTTTGTGCTGTGAAGTGATTCATGGCTCTCCAGAGGAGCAGGATCTCACACCTCCAGCAAGCAGGAGTTAATGGTCTTTGGGATGGGAATATTATGAAATGATGAGAAATCAGGGCAGCTTTCACACTGGGCTGCTTTAGAATGGCAAAAGCTTTTACCAGCAGCTCCCCACAGCAGGTGGAACATGGATATTTGTATCCCTGTTTTTCCAACTGGGACCTGCCACTGCTTGAGCGCAGCAGAAACTCTTTAGCAAAACTGTTGCAGGGCAAATCCCTGCAGCAAAGTGTGAAATAATCCGGTGTGAAAAGTCAGTTTCTAAGTAGTTTAACCTTTGAACTGCCTAATCTGCTTGTGAAGGGGGAGAACACGGTAAATAAATCGACAGACTCAGCTGAGCATTACAAACCTGGATGAGGGAGCGGTTTCCGAACACACCGGGTTTGCAGGTGTCAGGACAACCAGTTCCATCTGAACCAGAGCGGATTCAGCTGTGTGACATGACACTGGAGAACCCCATTAAGCATCTGATTTCAGGAATATTTTAATGCACAAGTCTGACAGTCGCTGCTGGCTATGCTGAAGCTGAAGAATTAAGTGTGGTTGGTCTAGGAAGGGCAACACTGTGCTAAATAAAGACATAAAATCGTCTAATCTTTGTCCTCTTTCAGAGCCATTTGTGTACACTTCCTCTGTGCTGCTTTTTTGGGGCTTTTGCATATTTTTGGCATCCACAGAAGGTTCACGGAGCGTTCCCCAGCTTCACGCAGCCCTCCTGTTCTCACACACACCACACGCAGGAGGAGCACAAGTGACGGCAGAGCGAGGTTGAGGAACTAATTTAGCAAATTCCCACTTGCTGCCTGCTGCTCAGCTGTGCTCTGGGCACCGCGACATTTCTCTCCTTAGCATGACAGCTGACATCCAGCTCATCCCAGCTCAGCGCTCGGGAGCTGGCGGAGGGGGAGGAATCTGATGGAAGGAGCAGAGGAATGAGTAGGGGATGGGAACGGCGTGGATGGCTCTGGAGGTGCAGATCCCCAGTTAATCTGCCGGCTGACAGCTCTGCTGGCCGAGTGCTGTGGACATTGAGGGCCTGGAGCGTGTCTGGGGAAGGGAATGGAGCTGAGGAAGGGGCTGGAGAATTCCTGAGGGAGCTGGGAAAGGGGCTCAGCCTGGAGCAAAGGAGGCTCAGGAGGGACCTTGTGGCTCTGCACAACTCCCTGACAGGAG
>VZRS01010406.1:18021-106228 GCA_013398055.1 Ifrita kowaldi
GGGAGGTTTGGAGTGCCCATCCCTGGAGGTGTCCAAGGAAGGGCTGGAGGTGGCACTCAGAGCTCTGGGCTGGGGACAAGGTGGGGATTGGGCACAGGGTGCACTCCATGATCCCATGGTTCTTTTCCAACCTAAATAATCCTATGAAAACCCTTCAGAATTGGAATAACTGCTCACTTCATGTTTCCCTGCTGAAATGATGCTCTTCAGTTTCTTTTCATTAATATTTTTGGCTAGAATTTGAAAATCCTGGTATCTCTGTGTTAAAAAGCAGGGCTGAGGTCGGGTTTGGCAGCTGGGATGGTTCCTTCTCCTTGATGGCTACAGCAGGAAAATCCATTATAAGGCTTTGGAGTGAGCTGGTTACTTGTATTTGCTGTTGGCTTTCCTACTTTTTAGTAGTAGCAGCCTGTGCCAGCACTGGGGGCTGTCCTTGTCTCCTCTGGAATTGTTGGAGCAGAAACTTTTTCCAGTATGTTGAGGACTAGCAGTGCACATATTAGGAAAAATATGAAATGAGAAAAAAATAGAAATTATTAATGTTTATTATTATTCTCTTGTTGCTAAAGGTAAGATGGCAGGCTGAGAGGGAATGGCCCTAAGATGAAGGTGGGCAGGGATAAGTGGGATATTGGGAAGGAATTCCTGGCTGTGAGGGTGGGGAGGCCCTGGATCCCTGGAAGTGTCCAAGGCCAGGTTGGCCAGGGCTTGAAGCAGCCTGGGAGAGTGGAAGGTGGATGAAACTAATCCTGGAAGTTTGTTCTTTGAATTTCCTGGAATAATGGAATACCCTGAGTTGGAAGGGTTGCATAGGGATCATCCAGCCCAGCTCCTGGTCCTGCACAGGACATTCCCAAAATCCCAGCCTGGGCATCCCTGGCAGTGTCCAAACGCTCCTGGAGCTCTGGCAGCCTCGGGGCCGTGCCCATTCCCTGGGGAGCCTGGGCAGTGCCCAGCACCCGCTGGGAGAAGAACCTTTCCCTGATCTCCAGTCTCACCCTCCCCTGGAAGTACTTGCAGGATTTTTGCAGCTGTTGCCAATAAAAATCCTCCATCTAGTGGCTGAAAACAAGAAAACAACGGGACAGAATTTGCTGTCTGGGCAGGTCTGCTCTCACATTTGCTGCTTTTCAGCAAACTGTACAAATTGTGCCTGGTGTGAATGATCCCTGGCCGGGATAATCCCAGCAGGATGCAGAATCCAGCCTCTGCCTCAAGGCCTGGGATCTGCAAGCACTTCGATCCCTCCCCGGGGGTGGGCTGCTGGAGTTCAAGGGGATTAAGTGTCTGTAAATTGAATTCAGGCCTCTCAGTGTGTGCAAGCACCTGAAAGCAGAGCTGGGACACGTGTGAACATATCCTCCGCGGCTCCCTCGGGGATAATCCCATCCGGGCTGTGCCAGAGCGGGGCTGGCACATGGCAGCAGCGTTTGGACAAGATGTACAGGGAATTTGGGCTGCAATTCCTGGGCTCTGTGACCACCCACTGCCATTCCCTGCGCCTGGCAGGACACTGGGAAGCGGGGAAGGCATTCCTGGATTATTTGGTGGGTGTTGTGTTAGGATTGGTGCCAGGGTTAGAAGAGCTGGGAAAAGACATCCAAGCAAAACAGCGCCTTGTACCAGGTGGAATGGAAAAAAAACCCCCCAAACCCTAAAAAGCGAATATTTCTGCAAGCAAAACAATAAACCAACAATAATAATGGGAGCTTTTGTGGGAATACTTGAGAATTTCTGCCTCCCTGGGAGGTTTTGTACTCCAGAAAGTTTCCAGCTCCTTTATTCCTGGAGCAACCATTTCCCTTTTTTTCAGTTCCTATCTGAATTTTACCGCTTGCACTGGAGTCCATCACCACATTATCTCTGTGAGTGATATTTATTTGATATATTCATCTCCAGAATGTTGTGGC
Organism: Ifrita kowaldi; assembly: GCA_013398055.1. Lineage (NCBI taxonomy): Eukaryota > Metazoa > Chordata > Aves > Passeriformes > Cinclosomatidae > Ifrita > Ifrita kowaldi. The sequence continues at coordinate 19,932 of VZRS01010406.1, forward strand.
TGTTCTCCTGGTTTTCCCAGACAGGGAATATTTCTGTCGTTTTTTTTTGGGAGAATAGACGTTTTTCCTGATCTTTAGCTGAACCAAAGCTGCTTGTCTATTTTTACACTCATTTTTAGACGGTTAAACTGAAATGTTTGTGTGGTTTTACTACGAAATTTAATTGAAACACAATGTTTTTCCTTGCCTTTTAAAGCAGATTGAGAATAAGCGTGACAGCCAAACAGATGCTAAGAAAAATTATTCTCCTTTGTAGTTTTGGGTGGGAGGAAGGAAGTGTAAATCTGATCTCTTCCTCCCCAAATGAGCTTTAACTCACATTGTGATGGGCTGCAGAGAGCTGGGGCTCAGAGGAGGCTCTTGGATTTACAGTGCAGTGAGCCCTGCGTGCTCTCAGATTGTTGCTTTTTATTCTGTTACATTTGCACTGGAGTGGCTTTTTTGGGAATTGGGAATTAGTGCAGGAAGGCTCCGTTCCAGCTGCCAACCAAAGGGATTTCATCATGGAGGAGAAGCCAAGCTCAGGGTTAGAAAACTGTTTCAAGTCACAGAGCAAGACTGAACAGAGAATTGTTGTGTCCTGAGCTTTGTAACTCTCGGGAATAACTTCATGTATCCAATTATCCCAACATTCCCAGTTGTGTCCCTGCAGCTGCTGCTCCTGGAGGTTGTTCCCCAGGGCACTCCAGAGGGGTCACAGCTGTGCCAGCTCAGCCGGGCTTGGAGCCTCCAGAGGGGGCTGGTTCTTCCCGGAGACCTTCCCAGGGCCAGTTCTGTGCTGTTCTTGGGGTGCTGCTTTGCTGGGATTCCACAGTTTGCTTCCCAAGTGGAGTTAAATGTGGATCATTCCTTGCCCAGACACAGCTCAGTGCCCCTCTGGGCTGTTTCCCTGCAGGGATGAGACCTCAGGGATTTCAATAAAAACCCAATTAATGAGTATTTTGTCCTCTGCATCCTCCCTGGAGAGGCTGGCTTATGTTTATACCCTAATCCCTGTACAGCTTGGGGTCATTTCTCTCCTCATGGAGATCAGCCCTGGCCTGTGCTGGATTCATTCCTGTCACTGGGCTGGGCTTTGTGTTCACCTGCTTTGGGAAACCTTGAGAAGTGTCACTAAATCAGAGTTTTTGCAGGGTAAGAACCTTTGTCCCTTTGGCTCAGGAAAATGGGCTGCTGGGCTCCATTCATCAGCTGAATTCATTCAAGGGGAGTGGTTTCACAGGGACAGAGGCAGGGAGAGGTGAGATTTTGGGAAGGAATGGGAGTGGTGACCCCCTGGGATGGATTTCTCAGAGAAGCTGTGGCTGCCCCTGGATCCCTGGCAGTGCCCAAGGCCAGGCTGGACAGGGCTTGGAGCAGCCTGGGATAGTGGAAGGTGTCCCTGGGGTGGAATGGGATGATCCTCAAAGTCCCTTCCCACCCAAACAATTCCATGATTCCAAACGTGGTTGCATAAAGATTTTTGTGACGGAAATTCCACATTTGAGAATTGCCTTTAATTGCTTTAAAGGAAAAGTGGAATGAAGGAGAGGAGGAACACTCGGGGCTCTTTGGGTTGGGCAGAGGGAAATGGCATTTTCCAGCTTTTCCCACACAATCAGCAGGGAATATTTGCCATGGTGCAAGCTGGAATCTGAGGGACGTTAGTTAATTTATCCACAGCACTGGGAAATGTCCAAGAGAGCTCAGCTGCTCCAGCCAGAGCAGTGCAATCCCACACTCCAAGCAGAGCTTTGGAATATAGTTTGATTTTTTTAAAGATAATGTTTACCCTCGCTAATTAATATGAGAGAGAAGATTTATGTTTTGTGCGTGTTTTCCTATGTTAACAAGGCATTGGATGGGTTTGATTATCCACTTTGGAATGCTGCCCCGTGACTCGGGAAAGCCATCAGATATTTCAGTAAATAGCTTTGTTTACAAGGCACTGCTCAGAAGAATTATTCGGAATTAATGTTTTAAAATAGATTAATTAAATTACATTAAACTTGTGTGTGGAAAAGCTAATCTGGAATTCAGGTGAATTTAATTTAGTCGCTTACAAATATTAATTTACTTAATTAAACAAAGGCTGATTGAATTCTGTGCTAAGTGTATCAATTCTGAATAAGAGTATTGGCAGAGATATTTAATGTAATTTATCTAATCAGCTTTAAATTTATATCTTTAGTTGTCTGTGATGAGTTTTTTTGAGTGTTCCAGTACTGGAGCTACTTCCAGGCAAGTGCTTATAGGGATGATCAAGGCTTTTTGCTCCCCTTTTTGAGGGAAAATGAGGTAATTTTTAGTTGTAGCTTCATTTATCCAGCAGGAGCAGGTGTCTGGTGGGATTATTGGATCAGGGGACCGAAGTGGGGTCTGGCCTGGGGTGGGGAAAGGGGGCACAGTGGAAGAGCTGCTCTGAGAATGGGCTCCAAGAGCTCTGAGGAGTTCGAAATGTTTGGGGAAACTGGGATTTCACAGAATTGATCCTTGGAAAAGAGCTCCAGGATCACCCAGCTGTGCCCAATCCCCACCTTGTCCCCAGCCCAGAGCTCTGAGTGCCACCTCCAGGGATGGGCACTCCAAACCTCCCTGGGCAGTTCCAAGGCCTGAGCACCCTTTCCATGGGGAAATTCCTGCTGATGTCCACCCTGCCCCTCCCCTGGCCCAGCCTGAGGCCATTCCCTCTCCTCCTGTCCCTGTTCCCTGGGAGCAGAGCCCGACCCCCCCGGCTGCCCCCTCCTGTCAGGGAATTGTGCAGAGCCACAAGGTCCCCCCTGAGCCTCCTTTTCTCCAGGCTGAGCCCCTTTCCCAGCTCCCTCAGGAATTCTCCAGCCCCTTCCCAGCTCCATTCCCTTCCCTAGACACGCTCCAGCCCCTCAATGTCTGTCTTGGAGGAGCCCAAACCTGACCAGAATTCCAGATGTGGCCTCAGCCATGCCCAGCCCAGGGATCAGTCCCTGTCCTGGGGCTGTGGCCATGCCAGGGCTGGTGCCAGCCAGGTGCCAGTGGCCTCTTGCCCACGTGGGCACAGCTGGGCTCCTGTTCAGCCGCTGTCCCCAGCACCCCCAGTGCCTTCCCAGCCCCCTTGTCCCAGGCCTGGAGCTCCAGGGGTTGTTGTGACCCACGGACCCTGGGGAACCTCATGGATGCAGCCTGTCCCCTTTGGAGGCACGCAGGGAGCTGGGGATGGAGGTGGGAGGACATCCCTGCAGGACACACCACAACCTGTTCCTCATTGAAGGAGGCACTTCCAGCCCCTGGAATTCTCCAGGAGATCCAGCAAAAGCGCTGGGCTGGAGTTGGTGGGAGCCTGGCTGGGCAGGGCCTCCTTTAATGGGATATTTTCCATCGCCTGGCAGAACCTGGCTCCCCATCCCCTCCCCCAGACAGTGGCAAAGTGACTGTGAAATATTCCTGTGTTGATCCAACTTCCACGTGCTGCTTGTGGGAGGAGAAGTGGGGCACGTTCCTTGCTCCTGCTGTGGTTTATCCCCAGCTTCCCAGCTTTCTGTTCATATTTCTTTTTTATAACTTAATATTTGTTCCTGGGAAGAGTTCAGCACTGGTGGCTCAATGCCAATGTACATACACTTAATTTAGATTTAATGGGGACTAGAGTTTCAGACAGGAGGTGGAAATTAGGGGGGGAAAAAAAAGAGGGAATATAGAGCAAATTTCAAGAAAAAGAGTGTTTTACGTGAGGAAATGCTGGTAAACACTTCACCGAGTAAAGTGCGTGGAAACTATCTTGGGAAGTTATTCTCAATCTGTTGACTGAAGCTTTTGGAAGCTGATAAACTCCTCTAACTCTCATCCTGTTAAATTTTATCAGGCTTTTCCCCTTGGTTCTGAAAGCAAGGTCAGCCCACCGGTAACATTTGGTATTAGAAATTGAAATGGTGAATTTGGAAGAGGGACACTTTATTCAGGGTGTGATAACTGCAGTGGCTGCAGCTTCCTTGGAAGTTGTTTTCCTAATCCCCAACACCCAGGTTTTATTTATTTATTTATAAGGGGAAAACAAATTTATTTGTTTTCCCCTTAATGTTTTCATACAGGATTGTAGCAGAAGGGAATTTTGTCCTGATTTTGAAAAGGCAGAATTGGGGCTGATTTCTCCCAAGCTGTGTCTGACTTAGTGAAATTGGAATAAAATGAGTTCAAATGGAAAGAAATAGTGATGTCATGAACACACTTTTCTCTCTGTGTGTTGTAGCTGCTCTCCCAGTTGTAGGTTGGTGGTTGTGCCCTTGTTTCAGGGCTCTGGGTCAGAATATTTGGGTATTCCTGAGGTGAAGTTGAACACTTTCAGCCTATTGCCTGTGAGAAGTGGAGAACAGGTGTTGGAAATGTGAATTTATTTTGTAAGAAAGGTTGAATTTAGTGATTTTTTTAATATTTAAATTTGAAGGCACGTGGTGGGATCGTTGCACAGGGCCAGGAGTTGGGTGATCCACGTGGGTCCCTTCAAACTCAGGATTTTCTGTGCTAAATATGCAAAGCATTAAAGTAGATTTATACAAAATCATGGCAATTCCTTCAGATTGCTTTAAAAATCCTGAGAAATTCGTAGCTATTATCACTTTACTGTGATTTATGTGACTCCTCCTGGTAGGGGAAATCTATAAAGTCCTGGCCAGAAAGTTGAAAAGATGAGAGGAGTCCTCTGATTCTTTGCTTCAAGATAGTTGTTTTAATTAGTCTTATCAGAGAAATAGGGGGGTAAAATCCTTCAAAACAGGCAGAGGAATATTCCCTGCACTTTGGGTTCCACCAGCTATGAGTGGTTCCAATGCAACACGTGCAGCGTCAGTGAGTCCTGTCCATAACCTAACTCATTCCAGTGCATCCTGTCAATAATAAACTGTTTAACAGTTGGGTTTTGTTCTCATTTGGCCTTTTTTTGGTGCTTGCAGTGGCAGATGTCTCCCCTGAAGGCGAGGGCAGGGCCCTGCCTGTTCCAGGCAATGTGTGACACGATGGAACAGCGAGTGCAGCTGCTTTGTTCTGCTCGGCCTGGCTGGCCACCAGGACTTCTCAGAAATGGCAAAATTCCCTTGCCAAAATGGCATCCACAAGCACGGCAGGACTGCCAGGTTTTTTGGGCCTGCTGCCACAGTCTGTGCTGGCCCAAAAGCTTTTCACCATGAGCAGAATTTCAAGTGACTCAGTGCTGGCAGTGCTGGTATTTTGAGTAAACAGTTTGGAGATGTGGGGAGGCCTCCTGGATGGGCTTGCTTGGAGTTCTCTTAAGTTGTGTTGCTCTCCTAAAAATTTATCCTCTCCACGTCTGGCTTAATGGATTTCTTGGGGAAAATCATTATGCATAGTTGGGTTTGATTCCATGGCAGTGGTATGGATGAATTATCATTTGCATTGGTAAATCTCCATTTATCTCTCCAGCGTTTTTTACTCCAGGTTAAAAAGGAAAAAATCCACTGATCTCTTGGTATTCCTTGTGCAGCCCTTTGTAAACTGGGAGAAAGCACAGCTAGGAGAGATTGCAGTGATTTCATTTCAATTTTACAGTTTGAAGGTTTCTCTTAAGACACTAATAAATAACCTGGACTGAGAACTCCAGGGGAGCAAGGCTGAGAGATATTTTGACTTTAAAATCAGGACCATATCCTGAAAATGGTTTCATCAGAGCTGAGCTGGAGAAAAACCAAGCAAATTCATCCTGAAGGAAAGAAGTCACGTTTTGCTTTAGTTGTAATTAGATGTGAGGAAACTCCTCTTTCTTACTGAGTTCAGGAAGATTTTAGAGGCCTGTTAAAATTCAGAATTTGCAGCTCTTGCAAATCTGGGGTGGTTTGGAGCTTTGTGAGTCTGCTCCCTTCCATCTCTGAACCTGAACGTTCTCCTTTATCCCTTGGGGATGTGCAGGGGAAAGCAAGGAAAGCTGGAGCTGCTCTCTCAGTCCTGGGGCAGGAGGATTCACTCGTGGAGGTGCTGCAGGGCTCCATGAGGGGGTCAGTGAAGGAGCTGTGGATGCCACTGGATCATCCCTTTGCAGCTGGAGCATTCCTCTTGGAACCAAATCTTTCTGTAGAAGAAGAATGAAAAATGCAAGGCCCTGTATGAAATATTTCACCAACACCAGCTCTGTGCTTGCTGCTGTTTTCCAGGGGTGCATGCCTCGGCCAGCCCCTGCCCTGGGGAGCTGCAGTGGTGCCTGAGGGGTTTTGCTGCCTGGTTCTGAATGATGTCAGAGCAGGATTTGGCAGATGTGGTTCAGATTGCTGTTGAGGACCTGACTCCAGATAATCCAGGTAGGAAGAGATTTAACAGCATTAACGAGCTGGAAATCACTGCTGAGCTTTGCTTTAAAACACAAACACTTTTTATTCCAAAAGGTGCTTTTCAATCCCATGTTTTCCATAGCTTCACTTGTGTATCTCCAAACCCTTTAGATCAGATTATTTTATTTATTTTGCTTTTCTTTTAAAAGTTTTACTGCCTGTTTGTTTTTTGTGCAGAGGTAGACTAACCCCAAAAACTGAATGAAATATTCCTGCGCTCTTGTTTTTCTCTAGACCAAACAACGTGTTTTAGGCTTTCCCTCAAATAGAAACTGCCACCCATCTATTAGGAATTGTTCTATGTGTAAAATAGTTTATCTCATCCATTATTAAAATTCTTTGGAGAGTAAAATTGAAGAACACTTCTCAAAGCAAATATTGGGATATCCCTTGCTCAGAACTTGACCTCCTAAGTGAAAATATATTGAGATGTTTGTCCTTCGTGGCCATTGCAAGTTAATGACTGAGAGAACAGTGATGGAAACGAGAGACACAGACCAAAAACTGCTTTTCTGATACAAAATGAAAAAGTTACCTCAGAAATGTTCCCAAAGAGTTGCAGGAGAAGCTGGGACCTGCCAGTCCTTCAGAAGTCTGCTCAGCTTGGTAGAGGAACTCAAACCTGGTCCCATCACCACTGGCAGATATTTGAGAGAAAGCCCAAGGAAGTGTGAAAGAACACATGAAATATCTTAATTAAATACCTTTCACATGCTTTTGTTTTCTCCACTTGATGTGTTTTTAATCTGAGCTTTGTCCTCTTGGGTTCTAAACTCTGGCAATGCTTTTTTCCTTTGCAGTTGTGCTGGAGAACCATGAGGTGGCAGATGATGATGTGGAACCTGCCCTGAAACGTCAGAGGATAGAAATCAACTGCCAGGATCCCTCTATTAAGGTTATTTAATGCCCTTTCCTGGTTTTATTTCTAATTCCAATGAAGCTTAGGGAAAGTGATCACAAGAATGTAAAACAAACTGTTTATACCTAATACTGGAATTATTCTGGTAAATGGTCATGCATTTTTAGGCATAAATTTGAAAATCTGGATGATTGTCTAATTTTCCAGTGTAGAATTAGTAAAGAATTTAATATACAATATAAAATATCATCAGAATTCATTCCACTGACTCAAACCATCAGTATTGGTACATTTTTTGATAAAGTAAATGAAATTAACCAAGAAGATAAAGTTGAGGATGTATTTGTGTTACATTTTGTGGACACTTCCATCATGTTTGAAGTTATTACTTGGAGCTAACAGCATTCTCCTGATAGATAATTCATATTTAATTCTGGCTCAGGAGCTCAGAACTCGCCCTGCTGTTCTCACTGCTGTGATTTAGGGTTGGTTTGTGCCCTGGAGTGTGAGTACCTGATGAATATTTTACTGCCTCGTGTGTAATTCTGTATTTTTGGGATGATCCCAGGAGCTGGAGCTCTGTGAAGGAGGGATTTGGGGTGCTCAGTGATTGCAGGGCCACAAGATGGCACAGCTGCTGTTTGCAAAGCACACGGGGTGGAACTCTTCCCTTCCATGGCCTGTTTTCCCAGGAGAATCCGAGTGGAATATGTTTTCTTTTCAAAAAGATTGCTTAGCAAAACAGATTTTATTTATTTGCTTTTCTTGATTTGCTGTTCAGCAGGAAACCAAAGTGAGAGGCATTAATTGTCTCTGAGGTTTTTCGTGTTGATACAATTTCCACTGCAATCATCTGAGTTTGTCTGTTTGGGCAGGAAAAAAACTTATCCAGGAGGATGCATTCAGAGATTTATAATCCTTTTGTTTTCACATGTGGAGTGCAAGGCTTTGGCAAGTCATTAGAGATGATTTTGTGGTGGATGAAATCATCCTGACAAAGTGCTTAGGTGAAAATGGCTTTGGCTGGGCTGCTTTTGGCTCCCAAAGAAAGATCTGGAAGAATGTGAGCCTGCTGAAACGCTCCTGGATGTCATCAGGGTTGGATTTTGTCACTAGACAGGCTGCAAGTTCCTTTAGGATTGGTTCCCAGTCACGTTTATCCGGAGCTTCCTTAGGAGCGAGGACGAACGGGACAAACTCAGAGCGTTTAATCCCAGTTCTTCTCCCTTCCCAGTCGTTCCTGTACTCCATCAACCAGACCATATGCCTGAGGCTGGACAGCATCGAGGCCAAGCTGCTGGCCCTGGAAGCCACCTGCAAATCCCTGGAGGAGAAGCTGGACCTCGTCATGAACAAGCAGCACAGCCCCATCCAGGTGCCCATGGTGGCCGGGTCCCCGCTGGGCGCCACCCAGACCTGCAATAAAGTCCGATGGTAAGGGCACAGCACTCCCCACTGCTCCAAAAACCCCCTCACATCCAGGCTTGGGGCACTGCCTTCTCTCTGCACAGCTGGCAGGAGGCTGTTGGTGGGGCTAGGATTCATTTCTCTGGAAGGGGATTTTTGTGGCAGTTCCATGTAACTCAGCAGCAGACGCTGGTCCAGGGACACTTTGCAGCTATTCCCACATTTCATCCTGACTTAAAGCAGACTTGTTCATCCATCCCCTGGAAAAGCCTCAGCAGCTCTTTCAGACAGGTTTTTGAGGCTTGCTCTGCTTTTATTCATAGCTGTTTTGACTTAATGAGTTCATCATCATTCTAATTGCTTCTCCTTTTACTTTTCTTCACCAGCAATACAATGGAATATGTTTTATGAGCTTGTTTGCTAAAAAGGCCTGCTAGGAAAATCTCTCTGCTTATTTTGGAGTTAGAAGCTGGAGATGGAAAATCTGTTGAATAATCTAATGCACTTTGCTGAAAGAGCAGGCTTGACCTGCAGTCTCTTTGTGTCTCACTTCTCTAATGTGGTTTTAAATACCTAAATCTTGATGTGTCTGTCATCTTATCATCGAGGTGAGCCCAGCCAGAGAAATCTGCTTAACAAAAGACTCTTTTCTCCAACACTTCTTCCTCCTCTCTCATATTTTTATAGCTGGAAAACACTCCATACTTCTCTAAATAACTACTTTTTATTCTCCATTACAAAGGTGTGCAGGCATTTTAATTTTTCTTTTAAGTAGATGCTGTGTCTTCTTGCTGTTACTTCTGCTTTTGAAGGCTTCATGCCTTGAAAAGATTAATTATGGCTGAGTTGTGTAATAACAGAAACAAAGTGCATGGGATAAGTACTTGGATCACAGAGGAAGTAACTAGACTTTTACACCAGGGTTTTTGCTAAATACTCTTTTATCAATAATTGTTTCTTAAAGAATCTTCTTTAAATCTGGGCTTATTTTTTTGGTCATTATTTTAGAGATCTTCAAGTTCTTGTGCACGAGCCGAACTTTTTACTGTGGTTTGTGCACAAAAAGCTTCAGAAACCTTTGCAGGAACCCATGGCCCCTTTGGGACCCTATTAATTCATGCTCAGTGAATGCTTTCCTCTGTAAATTGTACTATTTTGAGTTTCTGAAGGGATTTGTCAGACCTGAGCTGCTTGTTTTGGTTTGAAATCTCTGCAGCCATCAGAAATCTGTCCTGTGTGTTGCTGCTGCTTCATCTTTTGGTTTGGGTTACAAATTTTTGCTGACAGCTTCTCAGCCAGTCTGAGCATCATTTAGACAGAAGTCTTGAAGACAGCAGCATTTTCTGCCCCCAGTATTTGTTACTGTTGGTCTGAAGTTGCACATTATCAAAGGTGTGATGCCAGGAGAGCACTGAGGGCTTTTTGTTCTGGAGCAGAGCCTGTGGGACTCGAGAGAAAATAGAGCTGGATGTGTTTAATTTGGCACTGGGGACACTGCAGTTGCACAGGGACAGAATGTTTCCCTGAATTCCCTGTCTCTCAGCCATAAAACCCTTTATCACTTGTTGATTGTTTCCAGTTAAAGGCTGTTCCATTGTCCCTCTCCCCTATCCATCACAGAAGGCAGAGCTTCCCAAAAGACTTTGGGATGGGGATTTTCAGATTCTCCAGAGGAATGGGATTCTCCAGCCTCCTTCCCCTATTTCTGCCACCAAACCAAGGCTGGGTTTGCTGCTTTAACAAAAAGTTGTGGTTGCTGGAGGCTGTCAGGGCAGGTGGTGCTGCACTGCCAGGAGAGCAGCTCCTGGAAAAGAATGGGAGGAAATCCAGGGAACACCTCGGGATCCTGAGAACTGGGAATGCTGTGAGGTGGGGGTGCTGGTGGGGGGGAGGCTGGCCATGATTCTGCCCCTCTGCCCCCCTCAGGTGAGACCCCACCTGCAGAGCTGCCCCAGAAGGAGCTGGAGCTGTGGAGAGTCCAGAGGAGGCTCCAGGATGAGCAGAGAGGGATGGAGCAGCTCTGCTGGGAGAGCTGGGATTGTTCAGCCTGGAGAAGCTTCAGGGTGATCTCACAGCAGCCTTGCAGTGCCTGAAGGAGCCAACAGGAGAGCTGGAGAGGGACTGGGGACAAGGCCTGGAGGGACAGGACACAGGGAATGGCTCCCACTGCCAGAGGGCAGGGCTGGGTGGGATATTGAGAGGGAATTGTTCCCTGTGAGGAGGCCCTGGGATGGATTTCCCAGAGGAGCTGTGGCTGCCCCTGGATCCCTGGAAGTTTCCAAGTTTCCAAGGAGGTGTTCAGAGGTAAATGGAGAAAATCCAGAGGTAAATGGAGCTCAGGTATTTTCCTTGATCCATTTTTATGATACAGGTGAAATAGAGACCACAAACATCTGGTTCTGTACCAGTGGCATTTGTGGCTAGCTGATAACAAGTATAGAGATAAAAACATTTATATTTTTGTCTGTAATGAGAATGGGACAGTTAAATGGAACTGTAGATTAATTGCACTCAGTTAATGAGCCAAAATCCATCCTGGTGTCCTTGAACAAGACTCATTGAGGGTTGAACATTGGCTTATGAACGTGGAGGTTCCTCAGATGCAGTTTTGTACCAGATGGGACGTTTGAAATTGCTGTATTTTTGTAGGTGTGGATCATTACAATGTTTGTTTTACCAGTCAATTTAATCACCAGAACAATTTAATTGAATTTGGAGAACAAGACTTGTCCACCCACGTTGCAATGTGCCATTTGGCAAAACCTCCTGGCTCCAGATCCCCCAAATTCCAGAGCTGTGTTTCTGCTGTGGGATTGTTTCCTTGTTTACAAGTGGGTTTGGGGTCAAATAATGCAAAATTGAGAGTTGAGATGATTTTAAACGAGGTTGTAAAACTGGGAATGTGGTGTGGAATGGATTGTAGGGAGACTGTTCTAGATTTAGCAGAAATATTGTTGCTCCTGCATGAAACCTTTAGGAAAACAAACAAACCTAAGAAATATAATCAAGGTATTGGTGTATAAAACCTAAAATAGCCAGAATTCTGTGTTTTTAAATTTATATATATCTATATATTTATTTTTTCTGTGAGTTACAAACCCCTTGGCCAACCTAATTGCATTTTTATCAGGAGGATTTTTACAGATTATAATAAACTATCCCACTATGCTAATCCAGACTTTTAGAAGGAATAATAATTCCTCAGCCCTTATCAGTGAGCAGTGGCTGCTGAGCCTCTTGCCTGTGTTCACTGCAATTGATATTATAACTCATTAGGGGATGTAAACCACTTTCTCTCCTTTTATTTCACTCAGTGATAAATAAATTAACACTGTGAAACCTTCAGGATTTTTGCTGGTTTTAACTTAATTCAAGAGCTAATTGTCCCTTCTTTGGAATTGCTTCTGAAAGCCCTGAATTTGCAGGAAGATTTGAATGGATTGATTTGGAAACAAAGCATGGATTGAGGAGCAGAGGATCCTGCAGGCTGGAGGGTGAAGGGTTTGTTTTCGAGGTGCAGGTCCGTGAACCAGCCTGAGCTCCCACACTGAATTCCAGGCCTGGAAAAACATTTCCCTGGAAGCAGAATCAGCCCTGGAGACAACTCAGCAGTGGCTGGGATGTGTTTGGGGGTGAGAGGGACTCAGAGAACAGAGTCAGCAGTTTGGGGTGGAATCAGGGCGAGCTGTCAAGGTTTGATTTGGAGAAGCTTTGGAGTTCCCCAGGTTCTCAGGAATTCCTGTCACCCTGCAGAGATCCAGGTTTATTTATCCTTGGGTGTATCTGAGCCTTTCCTGGGGCCTCACTCAGCAGTAAAAGTGCAAACAGTGAATTTTGGGAGGCCTGGACACAAGAACAGCTGGACTTTTGTCCTTGCTCTGGATGGGCCCTCTGGGATCGATGAATTCCCAACCTTTTCCTTTCTGTCAGCAGCTGCTGGCACTGGGAGCAAACGTTTATTTTGAATTCCCAGTTCCAGTGTCAGGGCTGGGGATTCTCCCAGGTGGAATTCTGGGGCCTGGGCTGTTTTCCTGAAGGATTGAGGAGGAAGGGGCTGCAGGGAAATGCCACAATTGTCTGGGATCTGTTCTCAACCAGGTTTGTTTGGTTATGCTCCCAGCTAGGGGACAAAGTCAATATTGACACAATGGGAAGATCATCATTAACACTTCATGAATTTCAAAATTCTGGTTAGAATCACAAGATTTTTAAAGAGCACAGAAGAAGTAGAAGCAAAATTTGGGTATTTTTGAGAAAAATAATGTGGTAAAGGGGAATTTCAGTTCAGGGAGTGAGAATTCGAATGGCTGTTCATAATTTCATGGATTGGGCCCCAAAATTGTTACTTTTCAAACCTTTTGAGGCCCCTGTTTTCAGGTCTGAGAAAGAGATCAAGGGGTTTTTACTCTGCTTTCAAGCTGAGTTTGTGAATTACATTTTGTATGGTTTTTCCATGAGGGAAGTCAGTGTCTGTCACCCCAGGGCCAGCCCTGGAACAATGGCTGTGCCTTGGAATGCGTGAGAAAAACCCCAAATTCCTTCTTGAGGTGCACTAGGGAAGTTTCTCTGAAAATTCCAGTTCTGTCCTGCATTCAGAAATGGAGTTTATAAACAGAACTAATGAAATAAAGGCATTATTAGATTATCTGTCAGCTCCTCTTTCTTTATTCAGGGTTCTGTTGGTTCTTTGGCTGTGGTATGAAAAAAAAANCTCAGTTAATGAGCCAAAATCCATCCTGGTGTCCTTGAACAAGACTCATTGAGGGTTGAACATTGGCTTATGAACGTGGAGGTTCCTCAGATGCAGTTTTGTACCAGATGGGACGTTTGAAATTGCTGTATTTTTGTAGGTGTGGATCATTACAATGTTTGTTTTACCAGTCAATTTAATCACCAGAACAATTTAATTGAATTTGGAGAACAAGACTTGTCCACCCACGTTGCAATGTGCCATTTGGCAAAACCTCCTGGCTCCAGATCCCCCAAATTGATCCAGAGCTGTGTTTCTGCTGTGGGATTGTTTCCTTGTTTACAAGTGGGTTTGGGGTCAAATAATGCAAAATTGAGAGTTGAGATGATTTTAAACGAGGTTGTAAAACTGGGAATGTGGTGTGGAATGGATTGTAGGGAGACTGTTCTAGATTTAGCAGAAATATTGTTGCTCCTGCATGAAACCTTTAGGAAAACAAACAAACCTAAGAAATATAATCAAGGTATTGGTGTATAAAACCTAAAATAGCCAGAATTCTGTGTTTTTAAATTTATATATATCTATATATTTATTTTTTCTGTGAGTTACAAACCCCTTGGCCAACCTAATTGCATTTTTATCAGGAGGATTTTTACAGATTATAATAAACTATCCCACTATGCTAATCCAGACTTTTAGAAGGAATAATAATTCCTCAGCCCTTATCAGTGAGCAGTGGCTGCTGAGCCTCTTGCCTGTGTTCACTGCAATTGATATTATAACTCATTAGGGGATGTAAACCACTTTCTCTCCTTTTATTTCACTCAGTGATAAATAAATTAACACTGTGAAACCTTCAGGATTTTTGCTGGTTTTAACTTAATTCAAGAGCTAATTGTCCCTTCTTTGGAATTGCTTCTGAAAGCCCTGAATTTGCAGGAAGATTTGAATGGATTGATTTGGAAACAAAGCATGGATTGAGGAGCAGAGGATCCTGCAGGCTGGAGGGTGAAGGGTTTGTTTTCGAGGTGCAGGTCCGTGAACCAGCCTGAGCTCCCACACTGAATTCCAGGCCTGGAAAAACATTTCCCTGGAAGCAGAATCAGCCCTGGAGACAACTCAGCAGTGGCTGGGATGTGTTTGGGGGTGAGAGGGACTCAGAGAACAGAGTCAGCAGTTTGGGGTGGAATCAGGGCGAGCTGTCAAGGTTTGATTTGGAGAAGCTTTGGAGTTCCCCAGGTTCTCAGGAATTCCTGTCACCCTGCAGAGATCCAGGTTTATTTATCCTTGGGTGTATCTGAGCCTTTCCTGGGGCCTCACTCAGCAGTAAAAGTGCAAACAGTGAATTTTGGGAGGCCTGGACACAAGAACAGCTGGACTTTTGTCCTTGCTCTGGATGGGCCCTCTGGGATCGATGAATTCCCAACCTTTTCCTTTCTGTCAGCAGCTGCTGGCACTGGGAGCAAACGTTTATTTTGAATTCCCAGTTCCAGTGTCAGGGCTGGGGATTCTCCCAGGTGGAATTCTGGGGCCTGGGCTGTTTTCCTGAAGGATTGAGGAGGAAGGGGCTGCAGGGAAATGCCACAATTGTCTGGGATCTGTTCTCAACCAGGTTTGTTTGGTTATGCTCCCAGCTAGGGGACAAAGTCAATATTGACACAATGGGAAGATCATCATTAACACTTCATGAATTTCAAAATTCTGGTTAGAATCACAAGATTTTTAAAGAGCACAGAAGAAGTAGAAGCAAAATTTGGGTATTTTTGAGAAAAATAATGTGGTAAAGGGGAATTTCAGTTCAGGGAGTGAGAATTCGAATGGCTGTTCATAATTTCATGGATTGGGCCCCAAAATTGTTACTTTTCAAACCTTTTGAGGCCCCTGTTTTCAGGTCTGAGAAAGAGATCAAGGGGTTTTTACTCTGCTTTCAAGCTGAGTTTGTGAATTACATTTTGTATGGTTTTTCCATGAGGGAAGTCAGTGTCTGTCACCCCAGGGCCAGCCCTGGAACAATGGCTGTGCCTTGGAATGCGTGAGAAAAACCCCAAATTCCTTCTTGAGGTGCACTAGGGAAGTTTCTCTGAAAATTCCAGTTCTGTCCTGCATTCAGAAATGGAGTTTATAAACAGAACTAATGAAATAAAGGCATTATTAGATTATCTGTCAGCTCCTCTTTCTTTATTCAGGGTTCTGTTGGTTCTTTGGCTGTGGTATGAAAAAAAAAAAGCCTTCCAAATCTTGACATCTTTAATTCCTTGGAAAACAGAACAATGTTTTCCAAAGTCTCCTAATTGGTCACCAAACTTGTCAGCCTCAACCTCTTGAGGTTTAATTTTATTTTGCCTTCCTGGCCACGTGGATTTCGTGTGGAAGGCCCTGGATTTCTGTGATCCATTCTATTTATGAGCAACACAAGTTGATACTGAAAAGAAGGGCTGGGATTTTTATGAATTCCAAATTCCCCCAGGATTAGGAGGAAGTGGCATCTTGCATTCAACAGCTCCCACAGCAGAGTTCTTGTGGAATTTCCCATTCCATGAGTGTTGCACTCGGATATTGGGGAGCCAAGCATCCAGGAATCTGTTGGTGGGATTTGATAAATTGGGAAGCAAAGTCTGACTTCCAGACAGCATTTAGGGGGAGAGAGAAAGGTCAGCTCTGGAATTAAAGCAACAATTTAACATCAGCTTTTCAGCTGCGTTCTGGAGAGTTCAGTAATTCCTGCATGGATGGGATGGAATTAATCTCTCAAACTTTTCAAACTGACCAACATTTGAACTGTGGATTCCTTCTCCCCAGTGCAATTTTTCTACAGTTAATGGTTTCTGATGAAATATCATTTCTGAGAGGCCAATAATTCAAGCGAGAGCAGGGCAAGTAGCAGCTGATGATTTAGGGCTGAGAACAGGATGGAAAAAGCGTGGCTTGGATCTTTTTCATTGTGCTGGTGCTGTTTCAAATGTGCCTGCCAGGCTTCAAACACTCAGGTGAACTTTTAGACAGAGGTAGTTTTGAATCCTTAAAAAGAATTTACACTGAAAATCAAGTTTCAGGTAAATTCCTTCAAGTTATAGACAAAGGTTTCAGATGTGTTACAAGGTTTGATACTTTGCTTTTTTTTTTGCCAGGAAATTGTACATTTTCCCTGTTAATTTAGGCCAGGATAAATGTGAGCTCTTTAATTTGGGAGATTTGCAGGATTCCTGTTCAGTCCACGTGTGGATAAACAATTTATTTGTTCCCACTGAGCTGAAACTCTTGCTTTGGGTCAGAGACCTCAGGGAATCTTTTTAGTTTCATTTAGAATCTACATCCTTTAATTGTAAGGGTTTCTGGGAAGGGAAAAAAAGAGGAATACACAGAATCAAACAGGATTTGAGTTTAGACACAGATTAGGGGGATATTTACTGGTCTAATTAATGTCTAAGGACATTTAAAATCAATTATAACATATTAAAATGTGGCTTAACCTCCTCCCTTGCCAAATCCCATCAGTGAGATGAATTCCAGGGAAAGCAGAACATTTAATTCCATGGCTCCATGAGCACAGCCCAGCTCTTGCATTCCAGGAATCAATGGAAAGGTGCATGGCTTGGAATTTGGTTCAGGCCAAACGCCTTCCTAGGGCTCAAGCTTTGCCTTCTGCCTAAAGAAACAATTAAAAAATGATTGTATTTAATAAAAGCAGGCAGTTTTTACCTCATGGATGTTGGAAAATGGGATAATAGTTCAGTGAAACTAAAAATCTCCACAGAGCAGAGCAGTGGGGTGTGAAAGCCTGTGTTACACACAATATATTTAATTTATTGAGCACACAATAAACAGAAGGGGGCAGAAAAGCCTTATTTATTCTTTTGGGTTCCAGCCTTGCAGAATTTAAATATTTTGAATGGTACAGTCTCTGAGAGTTTGAAAATCCAGCAGTAAAAGCAATCCCTGGAAGCTTTTGCTGTAGGTTGGGGAATTAATTCTGCCAGGGCAAGAAAATGAATGAAGAGGAGAGCAGGTAATCAGTGATTAAAGGGAGAAAGTTTGGGAATGACAGGGATTTAGGGGTTGTGTTCCAGAATAATCTGTGGACCAGTTTAGAGCAGATTAAATTAGCAGCAGTTCTGTTTTAAAAGCTGCAAAAACAACCAGTCTTGCTTTTGGAAAATAAGACAATAATTGCAATTTAGAGTCATTTAAAACCCTCTAGTTTGTAAAAGGAATCATTTACAGGGGGTTTGGAGGGCCCCAGTTTTACCTTAAACAGGATGGAGAGGAGCAATAGATGGATTCAGAGCTTCCCAAGGATGACCCAGCCTAAAAGGATGGAATTGCTGATCCTGAAGGTCTTTTCCAACCTTTGTGGCTCTGTGACATCTCCCAGGTGAGGTTGGAGCCCCTGTTCCATCTGCTTCCCTTGGCAGCAGCTGCCACTTAACTGCTGCATTCCCATTCCCAACCCTAAAACCCCTCTGGTTGCACTTGGAATGTCTTTCCAAACAGCATTTTCCCTTTTTTTTTTGGGAACTGTACGTTTTTGCATATCTTGAGCTCCATCTCTTTGTTCCATAAGCAGGAAATCTGCTCCCAATAACTCCTGAAATTGTGGTTTTCATACCAAGGCAAGAGTGGGATTTCTTGAAGGTGCCCTTAGGGGGTCTGGAAATTAGGGATTCAATCCCAGCTCTCCAAGAGCAGCATCCTTGGCCTGGCTGGAAAATGTCTGTGGGGTGGTGAGGGCACGGAGCTGCCTGGGGGTTTGGGAAAAGCAGGAAAAGCAGGAAAAGCAGAGCTACCTGGTGGAAATGATTTACAGCCCCTCAGAAAGAGCTCAGAGGTGTTTGCAGGAACCTGCTGCTGTATTTCTTTGTTATCTGGTGATCAGTGAGGCTTCACTTCCTGTAATTACTTCCTGTAATTAATACCTTGAAAGCCGATTTATAACCCTGCCTCCTCCACCCCCAAAGATTTTAGTGCTTAAATCAGACTTCTGCTGATACCAGAATCTGTCAGAAAATCAGGAAAATCATCTCAAATTGTGTAATGAAGGACTCCAAGTCTTTACTCCTGTTTCAGTGTTCTCCAAACATCCAGAATTCCCATTTTAATCAATAATTTCACTCCTGGAACGTGCTCAGGATCAGTGCAGCTCCCTCATTTCACACTGAGCACAATCTCTACTTGCTGCAGTGCTGCTCCTTATCTGGCTCAGGAAGTTAAGGCTCAAAGGAGGGTAATAACTGTAAATTTCTATCCAGACTGGCTCAAAACAAGATATCTTTGCTGTTGTATTTTTGTGAGTGCATTTATCTTCCAAAAGGGTGGTGTTGACCTGGTAGTTATGGCACGACCTGGCCTTTTCTTGGCCATAATCAAAAGTAGAAGGCTGATAATTAATGTAATTTCTAGCACTTTGCAATCCTGGTTATGTCACACGTGGCCTGGATGGGTTTTTTGCTATTATTTTCTATTTTTTTCCTATTTTTTTCTATTTTTAAAAATTTTTTTTCTATTTTTTCTTTTCTTTTTTCCTATTTTTTCTCTATTTTTCTCTATTTTTTCTATTTTTTCTGTCTTTTAAACTATTTTTTCCGGGGTTTTTTTCTTCCTTTTTAATTTTTTAATTTTTGCTTTTTTTTGCTAATTTTTTTTTTCTGCTCTTTTTGCTGGTTTTGTGTATTTTGTTAAAAGCAAAAGGTTCCTTGGACCCTGTGTCATCACACTTAATTTTTCCAGTTTCTATTGTGTTCAAAATGAGAATTTTAAAAATTTTATTGTATTTTTTTTTAAAAAAACCAAGATCTGAAATTGTTGGAGTACCCAGAGAGGTGCTATAAAATCCCTGGAGGAACAAGGCTGGCTTGGGAAGGGTTTGGGGTCACCTGTGGCTCCTGGGGAGCTGATGAACCCCTTGGAAATGGGTGTTGTCATTTTGGAATGACTCCCCTTCCTTCTCCAGGTGGGTTCAGCTTTCCTCAGAGCACAATAATCCCCAGGAGAGATGAAAAGCTTTTAAAATAGGTGGAGAAAATTAATCTTAAAGCTGGTAATTGGTGTCCTTCTGACTCCAGCCAACCAGAGGCTCCTCTGTGGGTGAGGATGGATTTTGTCATTTGGAAAATCTCTGATTTGTACTTACTTGAGTTGAAAATTCGATGCTGACTGTTCTGAAATTGTTGGGATAAAGCCTCCTTAGGTTTGTCTTTATTATAATTTGATCCCAGCCCTCTCAGCTCTCAGCTCCAGGGTTTTTCCAGCCGTGGCTGGGGTGCTTTGGCTTTTCTTGTCCCAGGGCCTCCTCCTGGGGCTGTCTCTGGGGGATGTTCAGAATCCAAAGAGGATTTTTACTGCCTGAACTCTCCCTGAAAATGATGGATGGCACTGCTGCTTCTTTGGCAATTGCCTGTGCCTGGAGCATGAATTTGGGAGTTGAAATTTAGTGCCTGAGGTGCCAGAGCAGCCCTGGCTGCCCACCTGCTCAGTGAACAGGCTGCTTGTGGACAGGTCTGTTCTCTGGAGGAGCTGCCTTCATTTGGGGGCATAAATCCAATGTAATTTCGTGTCTTCTTTGCCAATTTGTGGTTTTGTTTCGGGGTGAGCTCCTGGGTGGGTTTTCTCACTCCCTTTTGGACAGGGATCCTTAACTGAGTGAGCAGCAGGCAGAGGAAGCAGGTGGCCATCAGGAGGAAGGAGCATTTTGACATTATCTTCCTCAATGATGATGAAAAGATGCAAAGAGGGGCTGCTGTGAGGGATGAACACGAGTGTTAGTGGAAGATAAACTAGAAAAAAACTAAGGAAAACACCACATTGTAAAACAATATTTGTTATATTTAGATTTTTTCCCTGGCAGGGATAATTTTGATATTCCTCCATGCATGAACTGTACATTGAAATCTTCATCCCCAGCAGCAAAGTGGGAAATATCAGAGTTTAAGTTCTCTTTCCCAGACTTGCTTTCCTTAAGGCTGGAGAGTTTGCCAGCAGGAATTGCAGCTCCTCTTCCCATTACTGCCTCTCCAAGAACTGATCCGTGGGAGCCAGGACAAGGGGAACAACCTGTCTGAAAATCCCACTCTGAGTTTGCTCATCCATTTGGAGGAACCCTTTTGATCTTGTACCTCGTGGAAGAGAGAAATGTCAGTTAATTCCTCCTGCCTGATTTTCCCTTCTCTCTCTCTCTCTCTCTCTCTCCAAATGGAAAGCTCAGCTGGGAAGAGGAGGAGAGGATGGTCCTGGCATTGCCAAAAGTTCTCTTCTGTCACTGGCTGCACTCTGGGTGATTGATGGGCTATTGGCAATGGGACCCCAAATGTTAAGATGAATGATCAGATCTGACTCACACATTTTCCATACTGAAAATGACCTTTGGCAGCAATTTCCTCATGTAAAATACAGACTGGCCTTTTGGATTTAAAAAAAACCCAAAAAACAGAGGCTAATTATCCACACTTGAAAATCATTGGTTGGTGTGTTTACTTTACAGGAATATTTTCACCTGTAATTTGACAGATTATTCAGTAAACTGCATTAAATAAAAAATTCCCCAAAAATCCTCATATCTGCAGGTTGCATGCATTTAAATTTCTTTAGAGAGTTGTGTCCAAGAACAGGCAAATTGCTGCTCCAGCCTCTCCAAGTGCTGATGCTTCTGGGGAAGGGAACATGTGAGCACAAGTGGAAAGTTCTGGGGGCTGTGCAGACACTCTGGGTTTGTGAAACTCCCCCTGAGCCCCCAATATTTTCCTTCCATCTTCCCCCTGAGTACTGGCAGCACTCAGGAATTGCTTCCCTCGGGATCTGAGGGAATATCCAAAGCTTTCCTCCTCCTCCTGCTGCTTTATGTTTTCTGTATTGTGGTACAGCAGGAATGGTTAAAGTTGTTTCAGCTTCAAAAAGAGGTGGAGAAGTTGAAGAAAGGAATTGGAATAATCCTGTGTGAGGATGCATTTGTAATGAATTTTAATGGATTTTTGTCAGGTTGGCCCAATATTTTGATTTGATGCAGAATTCCATTTTTAATTTCATGTCCATTCAGCAGATTTCTAAAGAAATCTGAAAACAGGGACTGGAACATCTCACAGGGAAGTCGATGGGAAGCAAATTCCTTTATCACCCTCCACAAGTCCCTGCCAGGAGGGAGCTGCCAGGTGGGAATTGGGCTCTGCTCCCAGGGAACAGGGACAGGATGAGAGGGAATGGCCTCAAGCAACTCCAAGGGATGATCAGGCTGGACACCAGGAGGAATTTCAAGCAAGTCCATAAAAATGAACATTCCTAAAACAAAGCAACCCCACCCTCCAATTCCTTATTTTATGCTAATTTTTAGTGCTAAAGCTTTTTTTTTTTTCCCAAATATAAACTTAATAAGAGCGAAATGCTAAGGACTTTCTAAATGTAATTTTATTGCATTTATCTCTCCAGTTGAAATTAATTATTCAGAGTCTTCATTAAAAATAAGCTTTGGTAAGTGACATTTCAAATGGGCCTTCAGAAGTGATTGCAAGTGGAATGGTGATAAAGAGCAGTGTCTAAAAGGAGGTGTAAAATACTTGAGCATTTTAAACCGGGATGTGAGAACTTCCAGGGGATTTGTTTGGACAATTTGGGAAATGTAACGAGCACACACACGTTGCTGCTGGCCTGGGAGCTGCCAGCACTGTTTTATCGAGTGTTTGGTGGGGTTTTTAAATGTTTGGTGCAGAGAAAAGAGATGGAAGTTGTCTTTCTCTAAAAATAAAGATGAGTGGGTTTGAACAGGTGGCTGTGGAAGTGCCCTAAATCCTGATTCTCCAGAGAATATCCAGGAAACCAACAGAACCCCCCATTTATTGCTTTCTTTCTAAAATCTGAGCTCCACGTGCATAGGAGGAGCTCTGGCAGAGCCTGCACTTGTCTGGGATGAGCCAAACATCTTCCAGAGCCTCCCCAGGTTTGCACTCCAGGGATCCTCGGATTCCATGAGGAATCCCATATGCTGCAAGCAGCACACGCAGTCCCTGAAGTGGGAGGCAGGGCATTGGAGCTTGGGGCTTTTGGAGCCAAAAAATCTGGGGTCAAGCGTTTTATCTGTGCCAAAATTGGGATGCATTCATTGTTAGCTCCGTGACAGGGCCTTATCTTCCCCTGATGAGGGATAATTTGGCACTTCAGCCTTGCCCAGACACGTGAATGTGCAAGTGTGTGCTCTGCTCCAGCTGTAGAAACACTCTGGTTGTCACCAGCTTGGCTTAATTTGTGTTTCAGCAATTAGCCAAGGGAAAATAAATGAGCACCAGGCACGTTTAGGGTGTTGGAGCAGTGCAAACAACAGCGAGCTGTTTTTTCCTCCTCTAAAAAAAACCCCTTTTTTGGGTTTTGGGAAGCAAAGGGGAACACAAGCAGAATGTCTTTCCTGAAGGTCTCTGTGAGCACAGCAGGAACAGTTTAACCATCAAATCCACACCTTGGAATACTGAGTGATGATGTGGCAGTGATGGTAATGATCCCTGCACACAGATCCAGTGCTAATCTGCATGTGCACACACTTGTTTCCTTCATATTTACTTTTGAGTCCAGTGTAAACTTAGCACATCTTGAGTTATTTCCTTCTCTGTTGTCATCAGGAGTGATAAGAGGTTTTTCTGCTTTCTCACACACTAAACGCTTTTCGGTGTTTGGTTTTAGGGTTTTTTTAATGTGTAAATGAACACAAGAAGTAGTTTGGTCTTGTTTTTATTTAAAGTTACAGTCTGGCCCCATTTGCTCTGATGCTTCTTGTGCTGTTCATCTCCCTGCCCTGGAGGACAGCAAACGCTCTTTAACCAAGCTCATCATCCACTTTTGCAATAAATCCTTTCCAATTCTTTTTTTCCTAGGAATTATCCTACTGGAACTGGTGCATTACCATGTAAATTGGCCACTGTACCTCTGCAAACGCTCAGATCCTCCCAGAAAGAATTCAGTGCAGCTGTGATTTACAGACTTCCCCCTGTGTGTCCTGAATTGATGAATTCCTTATTGCTTCCCCCAGGGGTCGTGGACTTTTCTATAATTCCTTTGGAGCCATCCATCCTCTGGAAAAGCTGGAGTTCTCGAGGTGGTGCAGGTGTCACACTCGATGGATTGCCGGCGTCAGCGCTTGATCCGCGCCCGCGACGTCGGGACAGGGAGCGAGGCCTCGAGGCCTCCCCGGATTACTTAAACCAGAAACCTCTTCATGGATTATTTATCAGCTTTGCTCCTTTACATTCCCATTCCCTCTGTGATTTGTTTTTTTGCAGTGTTGTCCCTCAGACCACAGTGATCCTCAACAACGACCGGCAGAATTCCATCGTGGCCAAGATGGTGGGGCAGGAGGAGCCGCTGAGCAGAGCAGCAGATTCCCTGGAGAACATCCTCAGCAAGTGAGTAGCATTCCCTGGAATCCTCCCTCCATTCCCTCCTTGGGCAGGTCCAGTTTCAAAGGCAATTTGATGGGAAAAACGAGGAATGCTCGAGGTAGCAATGAGGGGAAACATTGAACCTGGGCTTGGATAGTTTCTCTTGCTTCCCTTGTGATGGGAGAGAACATCCTGGAGGAGCTGGGATTTAAGGAAGGATTTCCCGTAGCTGTGCATTTTTCCATGGATGCACAATCCCGTGGGAACACACCAAAATCCTGTATTTAACCAGCTGAAGGAGGAATGTGCAGTCCAAGGAAAACTTGGACTATCTAAAGCAAATTTTAAACAAGTGGAGCTGCGAGTTCTGGGTAAAAAATGGCCTTAATTAAAATGGTTTTATAAATTACTTGAATGTTTCTTCTGTTTTGCACACAGGGCCTAGACTTTTCCATTGAGGCAGAAGTAGGAAGTTGACACCTAAGATTTTTTATCCCTTCTGCTGTTTTTATTTTGCTGGATAGCTATCACTTTACTGTGATTTATAGACTTTCTCTTGATGAGGGAAATTTATAGAGTCCTGGCTAGAAAGTTGAAAAGATGAGAGGAGTCTTTAGATTCTTTGCTTTTAGATAGTTGTTTTATTAAGTCTTATCAGAGGAACAGAGTGCTGGACACAGCACCCAGTAAAGAATACAGAAAAATGCCCCCGTTATTAAGATTACACAGCCCTTTTAAAGGCAAATCACCCAATGGAAGCTTAAAACGAAAGATATTTTTACTTTTCTACCAATGTTCAATAAATCACCCTCTTGCATGTACAGGAACTGCGGAATTTTTCATCCAATCACCCTAATTTACTTTTACTGCACTGAGTTACACAGGAGCAGAATGCTTTAAAGGAGTTAATTTTACAAAACACATTTATTTTGTGGATTAGCTCTTTTCATTCCCTCACAACAACGTGCAGGGCCATGAGTTGAGCTCCATAACGCTGCAATTCGGCCATTCCATGCTTGCATTCCTGCTGAGGGCTCGTTTCCTTGAGGTGACCAAGTTACACAGGAGCAGAATGCTTTAAAGGAGTTAATTTTACATTTATTTTGTGAATTAGCACTTTTCATTCCCTCACAACAACGTGCAGGGCCACGAGTTAAGCTCGATAACACTGGAATTTGGCCATTCCATGCTCCCATTCCTGCTGAGGGCTCGTTGCCCCGCGGTGATGCGCACCGAGTTACACAGGAGCAGAATGCTTTAAAGGAGTTAATTTTACATTTATTTTGTGGATTAGCACTTTTCATTCCCTCACAAGAACATGCAGGGCCACGAGTTGAGCTCGCTAACACTGGAATTTGGCCATTCCATGCTCACATTCCTGCTGAGGGCTTGTTTTCCCGAGGTGACCAAGTTACACAGGAGCAGGATGCTTCAAAGGAGTTAATTTTACATTTATTTTGTGGATTAGCTCTTTTCATTCCCTCACAAGAACGTGCAGGGCCACGAGTTGAGCTCGCTAACACTGCAATTTGGCCATTCCATGCTCCCATTCCTGCTGAGGGCTCCTTGCCCCGCGGTGACAGGCGTTCCTTGCCCTCAGCGCGGTGCCCGGCCGCCGGCAGAACACCATCGTGGTGAAAGTGCCCGGCCACGACGACAGCCACAACGAGGACGGCGAGAGCGGCTCCGAGGCCAGCGACTCGGTGTCCAACAGCGGCCAGGTGGGCAGCCAGAGCATCGGCAACAACGTCACCCTCATCACCCTCAACTCCGAAGGTACGTGGGGATCGCCCCGAGGGGGATGGATGTGTGGGGGCAATGATCTGAGGGACACCTGGGGAATTCCCGCCTCATGCCGTGGGTCTATGTTGGAATTTCTAGGCAGTGATCAGGCAGGAGTGAGGATTTCTGAATCATGTGCTTGCTTTGCCTCCTGGAAGTATTTTTGAAGGCATCTGAACGCGGGGTTCTTCAGATTTTGTAGATGTTCATACAACACAGGAGTTGTTAGAGATTTTGGGTTGTGGCCTGTTTGTTTGGGGTTGTTTCCAAGGGTATTTATTTCTTTTGGGGTCACTGGGGAATTACAGCAGACTGAGACAGTGAAATTAAATATCAAATGTACTTCTTGTGGAGTCTGGTAATGTTCCTGTATCAGAAATAGTGTGGCCAGCAGGACTCGAGAGGGCTGGGCTGGGCACTGCTGAGGCCACATCTGGAGTTCTGGGGTCAGATTTGAGCTCCTCCAAGACAGACATTGAGAGGCCTGGAGCGTGTCCAGGGAAGGGAATGGAGCGGGGAAGGGGCTGGAGAATTCCTGAGGGAGCTGGGAAAGGGGCTCAGCCTGGAGCAAAGGAGGCTCAGGGGGGACCTTGTGGCTCTGCACAACTCCCTGACAGGAGGGGGCAGCCGGGGGGGGTCGGGCTCTGCTCCCAGGGAACAGGGACAGGAGGAGAGGGAACGGCCTCAGGCTGGGCCAGGGCAGGCTCAGCTTGGACAGCAGCAGGAATTTCCCCATGGAAAGGGTGCTCAGGCCTTGGAACTGCCCAGGGAGGTTTGGAGTCCCCATCCCTGGAGGTGGCACTCAGTGCTCTGTGCTGAGGACAAGGTGGGACTGGGCACAGGCTGGACTCTGATCCCACAACTTTTTTCCAACCTCAGTGATTCCAGAATTCCCACTCCTCTGTCAGCTATGCCAGGAGCAAAGCTGCCAACATCAGGAGGGTGTTTGCTGTGTAATTCCCTTTCTGCCTTGGTCTGGCACAGCTTTGCATGACAAACGTGATGCTTTACCCATTGCTGGGCGTGTAAATTCTGAAGAAACACCTAATCCATTAATGTCTGCAGATCTGATTTCCCTCAGACCTTTGGAACACTCATCCATTAAAAATCTCTGAGATTGATGAATGCTTTGAGGATCAGATCAGTGATGCCCCCTCCACCTGCCCTTGCACGGGAGGGAATTGCTAAGTGCCTTCACCTGCAGGGTGGCACAAATTCAATGATTAATAAAGGAAGAGATGGAGAATAACAGGGCTGCTGTGCAGGGAGGGGCAAAGTCACAGCAGCCCTTGGCTCTCATCAGCTGGGACAGAATTCCAGGTGACTCTGAGGTGTGCAAAGGTAAAAGCTGAGGAGCTGAGGATGAAAAACCCAGCCCAGGACTGAGGCCACACACCAGGTGTTCAGCACAGCTCCACTCTGTCATCCTGGCTCTGGGAAGCAAAACTAAGCTGTGTTTATAGTTGGGTTTATCTGGCTTTGTGGCACTGAGCTGTGGGTGTTTTCAGGATTTAGGGAATGGATTTCTGGGAAGGCACTGTTTGCTCTCTGCTAGTTGCTTTCATGTAATGATGATGATTTAAAAATTAGTGTTATTGCCTTTCTAGCCCTGAAAAAGAATTGTACAGGAGCACTGAGCCCAGTTCCAGTAATGGTGTAGAACAGGGCTGGGCTTCTTTTGGTGACTGAACACTGTGACTTCATTCCATGTGTTTTTTTAAAGTCCAGTTAATTTTGGCATGAATGTGTTCTTACTGTGAGTTTTGGAGTGCAGCATCTTCTCACTTCAAACACAGCAGTGCATTTGATTTAATTGTGAACATTCTAATTAGCCCTAAAACCAATGAGCTTTGTACAGTTCAGTGTCTTGTGCAGAACAAGGAACACAAGAAGAGCTTTTTTAGTTTCACTGATACAGCTTTGGAGTGGGAGAGCCATTAAGTTTTATACACTAGACATGAGGAAATTTATTTTATAATGGTTTCTTTTATAATGGTTTATTTTATAATGGTTGCATGGGCTGGATGTGATGGCCCAATTTTCCTCTTAAGTTTTCACACACAGAACTTACACCTTCAGGATGGTAAGAGAGGGAAAAGTTTGGTCTGTGCAGTTATTTTGAGACTATTTTCCTGTGCTTTCCAGAGTTCTTGTGCATTTATAAAGTTGTGAAGATTCTGAATTGCATTTCCCCACCCTGAAATGCTGCAGCTGGTCTTTAGTGTCCTTCTTGCACAGAACTTCTTTGGTGAATCAATTCTTTAGGCCTTCATAGCTCCGAAGATCCTGAATCCTGGAATGGTTTGGGTGGGAAGGGACCTTAAAGCTCATCCACTTCCAACCCTGACACCTTCCCACCATCCCAGGTTGCTCCAAGCCCTGTCCAACCTGGCCTTGGACACTTCCAGAGATCCAGGGGCAGCCACAGCTGCTCTGGGAAATCCATTCCAGGGCCTCCCCACCCTCACAGGGAGGAATTCCTTCCCAATATCCCACCCAACCCTGCCCTCTGTTAGTTTGAAACCATTCCTTGTCCTGTCCCTCCAGTTTCTGATGCAGAGAATCTCAAGCTGGAAATGTAAACACGTATTTTTGGAGCAGATAAGGGCAGACTGCTCTGCTCTGTGTGCTAATTAAAGGATGACTGATATTTTTTCCAGAGAAAACTCCTCAGTCACATTTTGTCTCTTCAACTTGGCATGTGAAGCAGTCATTTGATAATGGCAGCACGAAACAGCGCTCAGCATTTGCTTTCCAAATGGGAATCCAAGCAGCTCTCTTGCCCAGACTTATCTGTGCACAGGATTTTCCAGTTCAGGGCAGGATCAGCCTTGGAGCACTTTCCTGCCAAGCTCCTCAGGACAGGCACAGACAGAGAGAAGGAACTGGAGCAGAGCAGGAGTGAACCTTTTGTCCCCTAAAACAAAATGATGTGGAGCTGATGTGAGGACTCTGATGAGGCCTCAGGACTTGGTAAAGCCAAAGAAAATGATAAAAATTGAATTGCTTTGGGTTTTTTTTCAGTTATTGGGAGACAACTCATGAACAGGATCCTCTTGCAGATGTCTGCCACAGTGATATCTGGAGTTAACACTGGCTCACGTCCACCCAAATGATACAAAGAGGCTTTAAACAAAAAAAAAAAGGGCAAAATCCAAACTAGAAATCTGATTTTGTGACATGAAACACATTTTCCAAGGTTTTAAAAAGCCCTCTGAGTCCATGGGTTTTAATTTTCTGAATTTTATTTGGATCTTTTTTATCTGAACTTTTTATCTGATCGCATCCTTCCATGAGTCATAAAATAAGGGAATCTCTCTTGGATTTAACCAAAACCGAGGCTTATTCTTAACAAACAAGTGACCTCAGTGATGTTGTGCTGAGCCTGAAGAACCTGTGAGTGCAGGGATTCCCAGAATATCTCCTGCTCCTGCATCCACAGGAGCCTGGGAGGGCGCTGGGATTGTGTCTCCTTCAGGCACAGCCTTTGTGTGCCATGGAATATTTACCTGCAGCACCAGATTCTTCTGGATTTGAACTGAAATAGGGCAGGGAATCCATCCTGGAATGGATTTCCCAGAGAAGCTGTGGCTGCCTCATCCCTGGAAGTGTCCAAGGCCAGGCTGGATGAGGCTTGGAGCACCCTGGGACAGTGGAAGGTGTTGGGGTTGGAACTGGATCATCTCCAATGTCCCTTCCAAGCCAAACCAATCCATGATTCTGTGATTTTTCTTCGATATTCACAAGGAAATGAAACCTTTCTTTGCCCCCCACACAAGAACAGTCAAGTGAAAATCTCCATGTCTGTGTCCAGGCCGTGTGTGTTGCTCCTTAGCCAGAGTTCCCAGTGTCTGACCTGCATTTTGTGCTGGGAGGAGCTTCTGGGGAATGGGACTTGAAAGCTCTTGAAGCTTTTTTTTAGCACAGCTTTCAATGCCACTGCTGCATGTGGAGCTGAATTTACAGCCTGCTTGTCCCTCCCTTCCACAGAGTTAATGATTTTTAATTAATAAAGTCAGTGCTCTGGAGTCTCTGCCAATTAATCACAGCCCCTGTGAACTCTTGCTAATTGCCAGGAGCTCATTTAAAAGATCAGAATCATGGAATGGTTTGGCTTGGAAGGGACCTTGAAGCTCATCTCGTTCCAACCCCCCACATGATGCTGATGTTGAATCTTCTATACATCAGCCAAAATATTATTGAATTTCTCTAGAAATGGAGGTTTATTTTTGTAGGTTAGGATTTGTTTTTTTGGGGTTTATTTGAATTTTTTAAAGATTAATTCATCTTTCTGCCTCTCTGCACCTACCAGTCTTTTGCTGCCACTGCCAACTTTGCACCCAGCCTTGAGAGTAAAATAAACACAACTTCTTGGAGTGATGGAACATGTTAATTCAAGTGTTTCTGGGGGCAGGTGTTTCCTTCTGTTGTCCCTGGTTTTAAAGGAATGACTGACAGCTCCGAGGGAGAGAGCAGAGCCTGCCTTTGCTTTTAGGCTCCCATGTCAGAGCAGGGGAGCGTATCCCCATGGAAAATGTAACAGCTCAGTGTCTGTCACTGCCCTGGGTGGGAGAGCACATCCAGAGCAGCCCCTGTCTGGTTTGTGTTCTCTTGACAGGGCTTTTCTTGCTGCTGACCCCAGACTGGCCCCTCGTGTCCCCAGAGAAATCCTCGTTTGCGTGGCAGCCCCCGGCACGTCCCCAGACAGGGGGATGGATGGTCAGCTGTGCTGAGAGATAAATGCACTTAAATGCAGTGAAAAAGGGTCAAAAGCAGCCCTGAAAAGCAACCTGGGTTCAGGAGAATGGAGATAAAGGCAAATTCTGTGAGGTTGGAAAAAGAACACTGAAGAGGAACTAGAAATTAGTGTGGCATGGAAATGAGGCTGTGAGGGCACAGAGGGAGTCTGACAAAGCTGCCAGGAATTTCTGCACTGGGAGTAGGAATGATCGAGAGCCACTTCTGGGATCTAATATTTGGTGTAAAAAAAGGCAAGGAAGCACCTCTCCCCTCAAATGCAGCAGGAAAATTCCTCAGGATCATGGAATGGTTGGGGTTGGAAGGGAGCTCTGGAGATCACCCAGCCCCAGGCTGGAGCAGGTGGCACTGGGACCCATCCAGGTGGGTTTGGGATGTCTCCAGAGAGGGAGACTCCACACCCTGCCTGGGCAGCTGCTCCAGGGCTCTGCCACCCTCCAGGGAAGGAAGTTCTTCCTCAGTTAATTAAGGAAGGAAAAACAGGGCAAAACGAGAAGGTGTGGGATGAACTGAGCTCCAGATGAGTGTGTGCAGTTGTGCTTCACTGAGTTTAAGGGAAATGTGTTCTCTGACTGTGCTCTTCCTCCCCAGCTGACATTTATGGATTTTTTGGAAGTCTTTAAGGACCAGCAGCAGCAGTGCTGGTGGGGTTGGAGCCTGGCTCTTACAGTGGATGCACTGAATAACCCACCTCCCCCAGATTCCTTCCAGATACCACCTATAAAGCCTGCTAATGCACCTAAAGAACCATTCCAAATGCCTTAGAGGATGTTTGAGTGCTGGGAGCCTCCAGTGATCCCGATTTAGGCAATAGTGTTCATGTATTTAATTGTTCAGAGAGAATTTCCATCCAATTCCCCATCTGCTTCCTCCTTCCTTATCCATTCTCTCTCCTCCACACCACACCAGGGCTCAGGGCATTTGTGCCTCACTCAGAACTGGCCCTGGATTTCCTCTTTTCACCAGTTTTTTTGGGTGCCAATCCCGTGTTTGCTCCCTGCAAAGTGCCAGATGTGTTGGCAGCCTGGCAGGAATGATTTTGATCTCAAATAAGGAATAATTCAGCTCTTGTGCCCTCACTGCAGTGAGGCAGTGGATTCATGGTTAACTTCAGTCATGCTTAATGCAAAATGGTTAGAAAATAAATTCCCTTTCTGTTGAAACTTTGAAAGCAGGAGGAAAATGCAAGAGATAATTTAGTGGGGGGATTGTGGTCATAGGTCAGAATAACAAGATAATGTCTTTTTTTCCAGGCTGGGAGCAATAAAAGAACAGTTGCATGTGGTAAAAACAGTATGTTCTGGACTCTGTGCCAGCAGAAAAAAAAGAGAGGATTTTGCAAATTGAACAAAATCTTTGGTTCATGTAGGTTAACAACGTTTGTTAAAAAAGTCTGCAGGCAAAAGGTGTTCCATAAGGAATGAAAATTCCTATATCCAGCAGCAATCCTGCGAGGTGCAGGGAAGGAAGGCTGTGATAGGCTGGAGGATAATTTATTCAGGCTTCCTAGAATTTCTTTGAAAAATGTACACATTGATCCAGAGATGTTTTTGCTTCGCCACATCTGCCCAAATTTTTCTAACCCAGTCCATTTATCTGGAGGAACAGCCTGTTGTTTTCCCTGATAATGGTAACCAGACTTGTGGTGAGGCCAGACACAGTGGCATGCAAAACAAAGCACAATTCATCCAAACCACTTTATTTTTCAGATGGCACCTGGTACTGGGAGCAGCAAGCAGCCAGTGTGACCTATCCTGGCTCAGGATAAAAAGGAAAGGATCAAATTAAAAAAAAAAAAAAATCAACAATTTGCAAGTGTCTAAAAAATATATTCAGGACAGGGCACGAAGTTCTGATTTCAGCAGAAGAAAGCTTGAGGGATGAATTACTACATACATCAACAATAAATATTTTTTCTTGCAAATTGCTAAATATAAGGAAGGAATTCCTCCCTGGGAGGGTGGGCAGGCCCTGGCACAGGGTGCCCAGAGCAGCTGTGGCTGCCCCTGGATCCCTGGAAGTGTCCAAGGCCAGGTTGGACGGGGCTTGGAGCAGCCTGGGACAGTGGAAGGTGTCCCTGCCATGGCAGGGGTGGGATGGGATGAGCTTTAAGGTCCCTTCCAGCCCAAACCATTCCCTGGTTGTGTGGCTCTGGTGCAGCTGATAATCTGCTGTTGCAGTGATAAATCAGGATTGCACAATCCAACGTTTGCCTCATCCTGTCGTTACTCATCGCTGTAAACTCGCCCCTGACATGTGGGGTGACTCAACCCAAAGGTCGTGGTGGAAAAGCAGTTTGGAGTGTTTTGAGCTGCTTTTATGTTATATTTTATTGAGTACTTCTGGCCTGTAGTGTGATGAGCCCCAGTGCAGGATTTGGAAATCCAGCTGGTGCTTGCTCTGGGTCCTGCTCGGTGTGAAAAGCAGACGCCGTTTGGCCTGAACTCTGTCAGCTTCTTTGGGGACTGTAAGGGTTATGGAAACCAGGAATTGGTGACGTTGTCTGTGCCACAGAGGTCTCTTTTAAGGTCATTTAACGAAAGAAAAGTCATGTAATTGAATGTTGTTCACAATAAATGACTGCAAGGCTCTCCATGGAAGGGCTGAGTGACCCCTCAGTCAGCAAACCTTGTTTTACTCCACAAAGCTGAGCAAACATGGACATCAAATCCCAATGGTCCGTGTCACTGGACACTGCAATACTGCTGGAGTGTTTTCTGCCCAGTTCCTATTAGCAGTGTGAGGCATTCTGGAAGTTTGGTTTGTGTCTGGAATGGGAGTCTCATCCTCGGCCCTGTGTTCCATCCTCCACTGGAGTGGGGATTGGACCTGAGCTCTGTTCCAGGTCCTGGTTAGTCTTGAATCCACCAACTTTTGGCATTGCCTGCACAGGTTAATTCAAGTGAGGGCCTAGTACTCCTTTGGATTTAATTTATTTATTTCATTAAATCCCTAGCATTCCTTTTTTTCCCCCTGACAATCTGAGAAACTGGGAAAGAAAGAAAAAAGCTTCTTAATATATTGAGTGTGTGTGTAGGTAGGTATAGCTGTGCTGCTGATAGTTTTATATTTAAATAACAGGGAATATGATTAGTGATTGATTAATTATCTTTCTCCTGGGCCTGGTCCTTGGTAAAGTGTTATTTAGAAAATAATGTAGCCAGTAAATATGAGGAAAAACCCCCAATTCTGATCAGGATCTCTGGCTACATCCTAAATGATTCTCATTGCTTGATGTACTCCTTGTAAATGATTAAACAAGTTACTGCTCACTATTGATTCTCATTTCTGAACTCTATAATCTTGCTTAGCCTTGTTTTAATCTCCTGGTTTTGGGGTCAGGGAATAACAAGGTTCAAAGCTGTTGGCTGCTTCAAATTTGCTGTGCTTTGAGAATATCCCAGAGGTGCAGTAATGTTCATTTTTAGGGGATGAGAACACTGGGCCTGGAGTGGTTTCTTAATAGAAGAGATTTCTGAGGGTGAGTTGGACATCTGGACTGGCTGCACCAGTTCCTGTGTAGGCCAGAACGGGAATGACAATAATTTTTGGTCACTGTTGGGGTGAATTTGGGAGTTTCTTTCTCTCAGTAACTGACGTCGCGAGCCCGCTGTGCTCAGACTGGGGCAGATCCATGCAAAACTTGAGGAATGCTGGCTGTCTCCTGAGCCTGCCTGGGTGCTCAGGCTGTCCCCGTGTGTGTTTCAGAGGATTACCCCAACGGGACGTGGCTGGGCGACGAGAACAACCCCGAGATGCGGGTGCGCTGCCCCATCACGCCCGCGGACATGCTGCACATCAGCACCAACTGCCGCACGGCCGAGAAGATGGCCCTGACCCTGCTGGATTACCTCTTCCACAGGGAGATCCAGGCCATCTCCAACCTCTCGGGCCAAGGGAAGCACGGCAAGAAGCAGCTGGATCCTCTCATGATCTACGGGATTCGCTGTGAGTGAAGCTCGGGAGTTTGGAGGGTGCGGATAAGGCAGAAACCGATGCATTAAATGGTGTTTGAAGAGTGTGTTTGAGGTGTGTTGGGATGTTCTGCTGGCTTTTGTTTGTGAAGGAGGTTTGGGATTTTTAGGAAGAAATCCTAATGGGTTGGTTTACTTCACTCGGTGGGTATTCACCAGAAATTCCTCAGTCTTTTATTCTGAATTCGGACTTCTTTGCAACCGCCAGCTGTGAGTGCAGGTAAATATTGTAGAGATAATAAGTAACACAAATTTCAATGCTGTTCAGGTGCTCAGACCAGCACGGTCCTGAACCTTCGCTTCTGACTTCCCATTTATGTTTCTTTTTTCAAAAGACTTGCTGAGATTGTCATGGCAAAAGTTGGCAATGTCAGGATCATAAAACCAGTGGATTCACAGCAGGAATGCACAGGATGCTGATGGATTTCTGTCTGCTCCATGTGCACGAGTCTTTGGATGATTTAAGCTGTTATGGAGCTCTGAACTGGTATTACTCGTGTTAAAGGCACGATCTTTGTTCATTTAAAAGGAATCAAATGTGGTTTCATACAGAACAAAGGCACAGCCACTGGTTTGAAGTGAAAAGAGGAATCTGGACATGTGCATCAAGTTCTGGTGTGGTGACTTCTAGTGAACACATTGAGGACAGCCAAGTCTGCTCCCTGTGCTTTATTTCCAGGAAATTAGCATCACCAGGATTTGGGGAGAAGGTTCTTCTGCCAGGTGGTGGTTGAGCATTGGAATCAGGGAATGGGCACGGCCCAGAGCTCCAGGAGCGTTGGGACAGCGCTGCCAGGGACAGGCTGGGATTGCTGGGGTGTCTGTGCAGGGCCAGATTAGAATCCTTGAACTGGATTCTAATAACCCATGAGGTCTGGTTGCTAAAAGATCCCTGATAGTCACATTTTGTGTAGGTCACCAGTGGACCTGCAGTGGGAACAGTTTGTTCTCCTGGTGAGTTTTGTATGGAATTGGCAATTTGAAATGCCAGGTAAGGCTTAAGAACGTGTCAGCAAGGGAGTGTTTGGGGTGGTGTTTGAGGAACTGGCTGTGTGGTAGTTACAGGGAAGGGAGTGGGAATGGTGTTTGATGAGGGCAGGAAACACTTCCCTGTTGACCTGCTGTTGTTTCCAGTGTTTCCAGGCTATTTTGGGGAAATTCACAACCAAATCTAACCCACTCAGGTGGCTGCATTAGGGCAATTTCTGCTTCATTATTTCCCTGAAGCAGAAGACTTCAGGCTTCTTTTACAAGTACATAAACTATGTGTTTTTAAGAGAGATGGTAATTCAAATTAATGCTGATCTCCAAAGCCTTTTTGTCTGCTGATCTCATCAGCGTCACCGATGTTGTTGCTGTGCTTTTTTAAAACATGGATTTTTGTTGGGAGCTTTTAGAAACACTAAGAAATGGATCTTGCTCCAGTGTTAAAGCAATCCCCAGGCAGTTCTTTCCCCATCCCTTAAATCTGAGAGCACAAATCACATGGGTCAGTTTGGTTGTGGAGGAAGATGAGATGTTTGCCAGTGTGAGCATGGGGAAGGAATGTGTCCATGTGACCAAGGGCTCAAGCTGGGGATTATGTCATTGCTGTGAGGCATTCTGACCATGAAGAAATCGGATTATGGAAGTGATCCCTGCAGCTGGAGAAGGTCTGGAATGGCACAGATGTGAGAGCAGGGGATCATGAGCAGCAGTCAGTGTCTGCCTTTGATGGCATGAGCACGGTTTGGGATCCAGGTACCTGGAACAACTTCATTCCTTCCTAACGTTGGCTGGTGTGCTGCTTTCTTTTGGGAGCCAGGCCATAAAAAAACAGGGATTTCTGGGAAAAAAGAGACCCTGTGTGGATCTGGCCAGAGATGCCTGGTTTGGGTAGTGAAATGTTGATGCTTCTTGAGATTTGCTACCAGCAAGGACAAAGAATCCTGTGGCCAACCAGTGAAGAAAACACACGAAAAGTTGATGGAGCAGCAAATTTAACAGTGAGAACAGTGCTCCAGAAATGATGATTTCACTTAATAACCTCATATGTCATCACTGGGAGTAATTAAGGGGGAGTGGAATTGGATTCCAGCAGCCTGGTGAGGAATGTGGAGGACTCAGCTCTTGAGGATGGGATGGTGCCCATGCTCAGCTCAGCGGCAAAACTGCTGCTGAGCTCACGTGTGCCACGATTCCATCCCTGCATTCCCTGACTGGGAAGAGCCCTGCCATCCCATACCCCCTTTCCCAGTCCACACACATCTGCTTTTCATCCATCAAGTGTTGTCCCAGAAAATGGACCCAAACCCGAGTTTCCCTGGCATGGGAACCCCTCAGTGCTGGTCCCAGCAGTGGGATTTGCTGCTGCTCTGAGCAGTCTTGCTTTGATGCCTTAATTCAAACAGAAATGAAAAATCCAATGTCATCAGCCTGGCCTGTGCCAATCACAGCCAGAGGAGCCCAAGGAAATAGAAAGGATTTTATTTCTCCTTTCATTGCAAGTTTCTTGCAGTCTGTCAGTGGAAAGATATTCCATCCTTTTTTTTCTGTTTTTCTATAAGAAAACCACCAAGCAAATCTGTATTTAATAGAGAAAGTATTTTATATAATATGCAGAAAGTATAGAAAATGAAGAGATATGTGTTTATTAAAAATTCTTGATGCTCTGCAGAAGGTTTACCACAAGAAGAGAGGAAAGTTTATCTTTGCAAGTTGAAATTTTCACTTGGGGTAGGAATTTGCTTGTGGGGTGGCAGTGGTATTGAGGAGAGCTTTTGGGCAAGGAACCAGAATGACTTCAACACAATCTCTGTCATTAAATAGCTCATTACCTCAGCCCTGCTAAAAATGGAGACATTTGCTGGTGAAATCCAATACAAGAACATCCTCAGCTGTAATTTTCTTTGCCTAACAGAAAATACAGGTTTAGCTCTTTGGAGATTTTACAGCCATTTCCACGAGCCACTTGGAAAAAAAACCAGATTCCCAACTTCAGAATTTTGCAGTTATAAGAAATGGTATAATAGAAAAGATGATTTTCCATGGCATGTTGGAAAAATGGGAGAGGGGAGTTCTGAAGCTCAGAAAATTTATCAGTAGCCCTTATTCTTCAATATAATCTAAGTAATTAAATGAAAGCAAAACAACATTAGCTACTTACAATGTATTTTTATGTCTATGTTATCTATATTATTGTGTGTAACTTTGTGTATCATTTCTCTGCGAGCCTCTTGCTCTGCCCATGGCTTTTTGCAGACTCTCCCCAGTCGTTTTGCCACTTATTTGTCAGTTCTGGTTAATTATTCCAAGAGGATGGAAGAGCAGAAGCTCCAGATTTAATGCAGAATTTGTGCTTGGGTGGAGGAAGGAGATCCAGAGTCATGAATTGCATTCATGAGGGGAACCTTGTGTTATTGGACCCCAAAATTCCAGTTTTGGCTCCAGACAGCATCTGTTGCTCAGGGAATTATTTATGCACATGGAAATAACTCTCATGTTAGGGACAGGATTGCTGCTGAACAAAAACCCCTCAGAAACATAAATCCCCCACCCAAACCCTCCTGTGCTCACACAGGGGAGCAAACCGTGGTGAAAAATTTTGGTGAATTTTCCCATCTGCTTCCAAGACTATTTCACAGGGTGAATTTTCCCATTTTCCTTTCAATTTCATCCAGAATACACCCCTGTCTTTTAAATACCACAAAACAAAGCATTAGCTGGGGATA
Source organism: Ifrita kowaldi (assembly GCA_013398055.1). Taxonomy (NCBI): domain Eukaryota; kingdom Metazoa; phylum Chordata; class Aves; order Passeriformes; family Cinclosomatidae; genus Ifrita; species Ifrita kowaldi. The sequence continues at coordinate 57,748 of VZRS01010406.1, forward strand.
CCTAATGATAAAATCGGATTTTTAGCTCTGAATGATGCATTTTCTGCTTCAAATGCCAAATAACTTCCCTTTCTAAGACACGAAAACGCAGCACAGAAAGAAATCCCTCATCAAAGCTTGGTGTTGCTGTTATATAAAACATTGCTTCCAGTAGGGATGGGAGCACTTTTCCTACTGCAGGAGTTGAAAGAGATGTTAATACACTCTGAAAGGAGTTGTGTCCTCAGCAGAGGCCAAATGGAATTAAACACTGGCTCTGCTTCCCAAAAATCCACACACCAGCGCTGGGGCTGCAGCCCACACACGGCTGCTTAATAGGAACCACATTTGGCTGTGGAATTGATGTCAGTGAGATGAGTTTATGTATGGAGAGAGAAATAGAAATACAAATGTTGGTGCACACACCCGAAGCCCAGGCAGGTCGGGCCGGCTGAAGCCGCCGCCGGTGTCGTGGAAAACATGTGGGGAGCTCAGCACTGCAGCTCCTGCTCTTAATGAAGAGTTTGAGCTGAATAACAATGCAGGATCAACAGCAAAATATCACATTTCTGTCCTTCTCGAGGATTGTCCTGCTTGGAAGTACTGGAGGAAGGGCAGGAAGTTCTCCATGAACTGAGCTCGGGTGTTTCTCACCAGAGGATCTGTTTTGTGAGGTGCTCCAGGCTGGTGCTGCTTTATGGGATGTTTGTCATGGAATCCTGGAATGGTTTGGGTTGGAAGGACCTTAAAGATCCAGTGCCACCCCTGCCATGGGTAGGGACACCTTCCACTGTCCCAGGGTTCTGCAAACCCTGTCCAACCTGGCCTTGGACGCTGCCAGGGATCCAGGGGCAGCCACAGCTGCTCTGGGAAATCCATTCCGAGGCCTCCCCGCCCTCACAGGGAACAATTCCTTCCCAATATCCCCCCCTAACCCTGCCCCTGGCAGTGGGAAGCCATTCCCTGTGGCCTGGCACTCCAGACCCTGGTAAATCATTTCTCTCCATCTTCTGTCTCCCTTCAGGTGCTCTAAGCAAACACTGCAGTTACTGAGGGCATGCACTGAAAATACAAAATGCCATCAGTATTTTCTATTCTTTTATTTTTCCACCTTCAAAAGCCTTTTTTATCACTGCATTTTTATTAACTCCACCAATTTTTCCTTGTTCCTCATTTCCTTCCTAATATTTGTACTGGTTTTTGGCATTTTCTTTGTCTTCCTTTCATTTCCTGTTTATAATTTTGGGCTTCTCCTGTCTCATTTCTGAATATCCCACAAGTCATTGGCTGTTAGAGTATTTAATAACATCCCATGGTTTAAAAGTGTGACACCTACATGCTGCAATCCTGAACATCAGCAGTTGTGGATGTGCATCCAGACCTTGGATTCCGTCTGGAGATGCTGGAGAGTCTCAAGGAAAATGATCCAAATTGGCATTTTGTCCCGTGTCTTTAACATTTCATCAGCACCAGAAACTGATGGATTTCTGTGATTTGGATATTGGTGATTGTTGTTTCAATCCCTCCCCTTGACAGACAGGAATCAGCCATGGATACCCTGGAGGAATGGGACAGTGGCACTGCTCAATGCAGGAATTCCCTGAGGATCCCTGAGCTGTTTCCTCATGATGCAGGATAATAACTCCTCTTCCCAGCGATGGTAGCCTGAACAGGAGTCCTGTGGTTTGTGCCTGATGGATGAGCTAATCCTGTGGTCCCTGGAAATACTTTTTGCCAACATTTTCTTCTCCCAGTGATAAATACCACAGGCTGTAGTTCTTGGGAAATAAAGATCGACTTCAGCCTGTTCCTGTGGTGTTGTCACAGAACCCTGGAATTGTTTGCTTTGGAAGGGACTTGGATCAGTCCTTTCCAACGCCCTGGATGGGCAGGGACACTGTGCACTGGACCAGGTTGCTCAGGTCAGATGCTGTGGGACATTTCTCCTCCTCTGGATGGCTCAGGGCGAGGACAGGTTTCACTTGAGGCTGAAGGGTTGAGTAAAAGCAGAGGAGAATTTGCCCAGTTCTGCAGCATCGTGCCCGTGGCAGATGAGGGGAATTGGAGCAGCTCCTGCTGAGCTTTGTGCTGGTCAGAACCTGCACTCTGCTCCCCCTGGCAGGGTCAGGAAAGCTGGGCTGGGCTTTGCTGGGAAGGCCACGAGTGGTGGCTGTTGTCAGGGCCAGAACTGAGGAGAGGCTGCAGAGCTGTTGAACTCTCTCCTCCTCAGTTCAGCACATCTTTAAAAAGCAAGAAGTGAAAGAAATCATTTCTGTTGGGCTTTTCTCCTCTCTGAAGAGCTTTAATTCCTGTTGGTCCAGCACCCTCGGGAAGGGCCTCGTGCTGCTGCTGCTCTCACACGTTGTCTCCCTCAGAGCTGCACAAGTCTGGCTTCAGCTCCACAGAGCTGCTGCTTTGTGAATCAATTAAATGCTGCCACATGCAGGGCACTGATAACCTCTTTTGAGGCCAGGCAAGAAGATAATGGGAGAACCCATTGAGTTTATCTCAGCACCACAGTTCCCATCCATGGCATCAGTGCTGGCACTTGCTTTCAGCTGGAACTCGCTGCTGCCTGGAGTTTGCTTCTTTCCTGGGCACTTCTCTTGATTTCAATTATTTTCCTGGCCAGTCCCTGTTAATAAACTGAAAAAAAAGGCAGCAATTTTGAGGAAAGAAAAGAAACGGTGTTTTCTCTTTCCTTCTCACACTTCTCTTGTTGTCCTTGCATTACACAAGTGAGGAATTAAATTTTCCATTCTTGAAAAAGCAGCAGTGGAGTCTGTCAGTCCCCACTGATGTGTGTGATGTGCTGTCAGGCACTTGTGAGTCCTGGGCTCTCCAGAAAATAGAAAATGAGCGTATGAGGTCACTTGGACCATCTCTTTCCACACTCCTTCCATCCCTCAGTGCTTTTCCCTTTTGGCCAGACGTAGTTCAAGTACGTGCTGAAGTGTGCAGGTCTTCACTGCTGGAGAGGCAGCTAAAAACAGTCCTGTGAGGCTGGGGATAGAAAAGCAGCTTTTTCAGGGGCTTTAAGTGTTGTTTCAGGAGTGTATAAAGAAAAAAAGGACAAGTTGGGTAATTTGAAGATGGGCTCTTTGGGAAGGTTTCTGCTGCAGCTGCTGTAGCTCAGTTAAGTGCTGGTTTTTGTAATGATAATCCCGGGAGTTTGCACGGATTTCAGAGGTCATTAGATATTAGATTATCATTATTAGATTAGCTATTCCTGCATTAACAACCCCTGGTGGCAGCAAGGAGCACTGGGCTGCTCAGAACTCACGTCTTGGGTGTGATGTGCAAGGCTCCCCTTTATCAGCACTGAAGATCCATCCCAGCTCTGGAGTTCCAAGTGGAACAGAGGCTTCTTTGTGTCCCTGCTGTACCCAGGCTGTTTTCCTTGGGCTGCTTCCTCCCACATGGAACTTCTCCAGTGTTTTGACTGTCTGCAGTGGACTCGCTCCAGCCCTGCTGTCCCTCCAGGGCTGCTTCAGAGGGTGCGGGGTGTGCTCTGCTCTCCCCACGTGCACAGGAGGCTGCTGCTTCCCCACTGCCATTCAGGCAGAAATAAAAGCTCCCTCTGAACTTCCAGCGGGCTCCAAACAAGAAATATTTGCTATTGAAAGCCTATAAATGGCAAAAATTGAGCTTTGACAGGGTGGGTCAGGAAGACACGAAGAGTCTGAGGAAGTATTTGATCCCTGACGTTTGGAGAGAGGAAAAGCAGCTCAGCTGGGCTCGGATTGATCAGCCCAAACTAACCCCCATCCCTCTGGAAAAGGCACTGCTGCCTGCAGGGAGAGCTGGCAGCTCTGCAGCACGGCTCCAGAAAGCTGCAGAGCTGTTCCTTCCCTGCCTTTGAACTTCCTGCTCTGCCTTTCCCAAGGGTTAAAACAGGGATGGAGGAGATGCCTGGAGCTGGCTGCGAGTCGATGAGCCCAGCAGGATGATCCCGGGATGATCCCACTGGGATGATCCCACTGGGATGAGCCCATCGGGATGAGCCCAGGATGAGCCCAGTAGGATGAGCCCATCAGGATGAGCCCATCAGGATGAGCCCATTGGGATGAGCCCACCAGGATGAGCCCAGGATGAGCCCAGCAGGATGATCCTGGGATGATCTCAGTGGGATGAGCCCACTGGGATGAGCCCAGGATGATCCCGTCGGGATGAGCTCATCGAGATAAGCCCATTGGGATGAGCCCATTGGGATGAGCCCTTTGGGATGAGCCCAGGATGATCCCATCAGGATGAGCCCATCGGGGTGAGCCCACTGGGATGAGCCTTTTGGAATGAGCCCAGGATGATCCCATCAGGATGATCCCACCAGGATGAGCCCACTGGAATGAGCCCTTTGGAATGAGCCCTTTGGGATGAGCCCACCGGGATGATCCCACCAGGATGAGCCCATCGGGATGATCCCACCGGAATAAGCCCACCGGGATGATCCCACCAGGATGGCAAACACCCAGCACATGCTGCCAAGGAAAACTCCCTGCTGGATTCACACACCCCCTGCTGCCCTTCCCAAGCCTCTGGAAAGGCTTGGCACGGCACAATTCCTTGCTGGGGGGGTTTATTTCCATTCGACTCGCAGCCTCCCAGGCTGGGAATTTGACACCCCACTAGATGGCAGTGTTTGAATGGTGATGGCTCCTTCCATAAATCGGAATAAAACTGGTTCTGCTCGTTGTAAAATAGGTAAAAATAGCCTGGCTGCGTTTCCAGAGAGGTGCTGAGGTGTGAGTGAGTGTAGGAGCTCTCCTGCTCTGGAACAGGATTCCTTGGTGGAATTTGGAGATTCTAGGTTCTAATTAATTTTAATTTTTTATTTTTGTAAGTTGTGGTAGGGTTCTTCTATTCGAAGAACAAAGGCATTTAAAATAATTTAATTTTTCATGTCTCCTCTGAATCTATGACTTGTTAAAGATGAAATATGCAGACAAATATTCCAAATAAATGTTAATGAACAGAGTAATAACTTGGTAGCTGAATTTGCCTTCCCTCCTCCCTCTCTCCAAGTTCCCAACAGCTCCTCCCATCTCTTTTTGGACGTCGTGGGTGAGAGCAATGTCATGGAAAGTGATTTTGGTTGACAGGATGGATTTCCAGGCGTGGGACATTGGAGGAGCCTCCAAGGCTCTGCCATCCCTGAGTTTTCCATGAGCCCTCCCCTCCTGCATCCCAAACCCGAAACATCCCGGATTTGGGAGGGGGAAGTGCCTCCCAGCTGTGGAGATCATCCCCCCCAGCTGTCACACGAGTAAACAATTCCTGTTTTCCAATGATTTCAATATGGGCAGGGCAAGCCCTGGATGAGGTTTGGAGAATCAAAGCCTGAAGGCTCAAGGAGGAATTCCAGAGGTGCTTCAGTTTTTCCTCTGCTCCCCCAGTGTTCAGAGCAGCAGATTTTGCTGTCATGTGCTCTTGGTTTAATCAAAACGACTCCAAATGTATGACCCTGCTGAGAAAAAATGAATTTTGGGAGCCAAAACCCCCAAAAATCAGCCCCTTCTCCTCTCCAAGCAGGCAGGAGCTGAAGCCTTTGTTTCTGGTAGTATCCATCACGTTCCTGTCAATTTAAAAGGATTCTGCCCATCACATTTAAATGATGAATTCCCCATCCTGTTGCTTTTCTTTAGGTTTTAAAAATTAGAGGGAATTGGAAAATGAAGGAGCAGTGACCCGAATCTGCTTGGATTCTGGATTTAATATAAATCAATCTTTATTTTATACACGTGGCTGTCGGATTCTGTGCTGCACTTTCCCAAATCTTTCCAAAGGCACCAAAACCAGCAGGAATTTCTGGGCCACCTCAGCCTAACTCTGCCAAATCCATGAAAATACTGATTTACCTTTTCATTTTCTAAGGAGATCGGGGATTCGTGGGGAAAGGGAAGCAGCACAAACTCGGAGTGTGCAAATGGAACTCCTGAGGTGGAGTTTGTTTTTTGGGAGCTGGTTCTGAGTGCAGGATCAGGATGGGATGTTTCATGTCTGGTTTTGATCTCACAAATGTCTTCCCTTCCTCCTCAATTTGTTCTTAATTGGACTTCTTTACAGTTTCATGTTTTGTGGGGATTGTTTTGTCTGCTCCCTGACTTCTGACCTTTAAGAAAGAGAGAATTACTTCCTCAGGGACGTTGTTTTCCCGGGATTTTCTTAGTTTATAATTAATCCTGGTTTTTAGAAAACCCCAACGCTTCCTCTCCTTATTTTGTACATCAGATCCTCCAAAAATTTGGGAGCGTTGAATCATTTCCAACACAATCTCTGTGTTTGTACCAAACCAAATCTTTTTTTCCTTTGCATTTCCAAGGCTTTTTATTTCCTTTAAGAACCACTGAAAGATTTATTTCAGAACTTCTTGTTTTGCTCTTTTTAATTTCAATTTAACTCCCCCAAATCTCTCCCTGTGTCTCTGATCCAGCTGTGGAAGGCACAGCTCAGCGTGCTGCACCTGTTGGCTTTCAAAGCTGACTTGAATTTCCCTGATTTTTGCCTTCTTTCTGAGCTTTCCCCTGCTAAGATTGGAATGCTGATCCTTGATTTCCCCTTTTTCCCCCCCTGTGTCTCCCTGAATTCTCTTTGCAGCCCTTTTTGTCTCCCAAGCTGTAGCCAGGACCTCTCTGGTCTGTAGAAATCACCCAGACTCCTGTCATTTATGAAATCACTGAATTAAAGTCTCTGGTGTGTTTTTCATGGAAAGCTTTGTTTAGGAAATGAGGTTCTTCCCCCAAAAAAGCAAACTTTGGGCTTTTAGTGTTTAAAAACAAGGACACCCTTTTTTTTCGGAGACACCATCCATGAAAAGATCCCTAAAAACACACTCAGCCAGTCTGAAATCATCCAAATCCTGTACTTTTATTCTTCTTTTACCTTCCAAAATAGTGTCTTTTTGTCCAAGTGCTGATTTATATTCCTGACTGGATTTTTTTATGTGCTGTTCTGTGGCTCGTGGATGCTCTGCTCTGTGAAACGCCCGTGTTTGATGCAGCTTTGGAGAGGAAATGGTCCAAAAAAAGTCAAATCCCTTCTCCCTGAAGCATTCCTGTCTTTTCTCCTATGGCCTTCCCTGAGTGAAAGGTCTCATTTCCAATATCCTGCTTTTCTGAGCAGGTTTGGTGTTTGGGAATGAGGCAGCTGGGAGCTCTCCTGCCTGGAATCGTGTGTGGGTAGGGAGCAGAGTGAGCACACTGCACTGCCCTGCTGTTGTGTGCACGTGCTTTGGGGATCTCTCTCTCTGCTGCAGGTAAATCATCTTTTTAATGGCACTGGGAACTTTTTATCTGCTTGAAAACTCCTCCACTGCCGTTAGGTTGAGTTTTTTCCTGCTAGGAAATGTCTTGCTGAAGAGCTGGTTGTGAAACAACATTTTAGCTTGTGATAGCAGCTGCAGAGATTTTACATCTGAAGTTAATTTCACTTTTCTGTCAATTAACTTTGTGCTTTAGGGTTAATTTTTCAGGCCTGATTTGCACGTGGCTGGGTCTGCAGTTGTGCTAAAAACCAGTTTGACACCTCTGACAGCAACTGGGAATTTCATGAATTAAGGGAAAGAAATGAGGATGCCTGGCTTGGAAAATCTGTGCCTGATGTTTTAGGGCTCTGTAGCCAAAATCTTCCTGTCTGCCCCTGCCCTGGTGTCTGTTTTCCAGGTTTCCTCTGGAGCTGTGTTCTCCCCATGGAGGTGTCTCTGCCAGCATTTTCTGGCCATATCTTATCACACTGATCAAATGATCAGTTGGATCAGGAGGGAGAATCATGGAATGCTTTGGGATGCAGGGATTTAAAACTTATCCAATCCCACCTTCCACTATCCCAGGTTATTCCAGCCCAGCCTTGGGCACTGCCAGGGATCCAGGGGCAGCCACAGCTTCTCTGGGAATCTGTGCCAGGGCCTCCCCACCCTCCCAGGGAACAATTCCTTCCCAACATCCCACCTAACCCTGCCCCTGTCAGTTTAAAGCCATTCCCCCTTGTCCTGTCCATATAAAAAAATCCCTCTCCCTCTATTTCAGATGGGCAAATCATGGATTTTTCAGGGTTTTTTTTTTAATTCTGCAGCTGTGAGGATTTAAGAGTTTTTTGCTCTCAAGTGTTGGTGCTTTAGGAAAATCCAAACCCCTCAGAAGCTCCCAATGAACTGGTGAAAGTGTGGAATAATTCAAGGCCCTTGGAGCAGCTGACAGTGCACAACATTCCCAGTTAAATTCCCAGTTTTAAAGCCAGTCCTCGCTGTGTTTATGGAACACTTTGGCAACTTAGCACCGAGGGCTGCAAAGGGCATCCTGTGGCTCTTAAAGTGCCTCAGTTCTGGGAGTGACTTTGCAGAGGATCCTCTTTTTGTGTTGTGTTTTTACTGGATTCGGGTCAATTTTGAACTGAGCTGTAAAAGAGTTGATTTTTTTTCTCTTTATAGGGAGTTTTATGCAGTTTCTACTTCAGTAGGAGGCAGTTTTGTGCTCCAACAATCAGCCTTGTTGTGGGGCACCATCAGTGAGAAATAATCCTTGATCCAGGATCCAGCTTTGGCTCTGGAGTGCTGGATCCTCCTCTTGGTTTGGCACAGCTTGGCTGTAACAGTGCAGCTTCCACGGATCCCAGCACAGGTGATAAAATTCCATGGATTGCTGGCATTTTTTACCTCCAGAACTGTGCAGATGAACGATTACTGAGTTTTGGGAGTAAATTTTATTGAATTCATGTCCCTGTGCAGCCTTGGGGGTCTTTGCACAGGTACAGAGCTGGTGGTGTCTCGTGTGTTGGACCAGGTGTGTCCTCTCCGTGTTTTCTGGAAAATCCAGGTCTGTGCTGATTTTTATCCCTTTCTTCCATAATTCCAGGCCACCTGTTCTACAAATTTGGCATCACAGAGTCGGACTGGTACCGCATCAAGCAGAGCATCGACTCCAAGTGCAGGACAGCCTGGAGGAGGAAGCAGCGAGGGCAGAGCCTGGCTGTGAAAAGCTTCTCCAGGAGAACACCTTCATCCTCCTCCTACAGTGGCTCAGGTAAAAACCAAACCTTTTCCCCCAGACAATGAATCCCAGTTGGTTTCCAAGGTGCCTGAATGCTAATTTGGATGCCTGGCTTTGCTGAGGTGCTGAGCATGGGGAGTCCTGCAGTGGTTTGGGTAGGAAGGGGCCTCAAAGCTCATCCAGTGCCACCTCCCACTATCCCAGGTTATTCCAGCCTGGCCTTGGGCACTGCCAAGGATCCAGGGGCCGCCACAGCTTCTCTGGGCACCCTGTGCCAGGGCCTGCCCACCCTCACAGCCAAGAATTCCTTCCCAATATCCCCCCTAACCCTACTTTCTGTCCACCCCCATGGATCTAGCTCCTGCAGCTTCGTTTGTATTTTTACCACGCTCAGCTCTTTGAGTAGAAATTCCAAATATCCCTGAAATTGTTGTTCCTGAGAGGAATCAAGTGACTAAATCCTTCCCAGAGTGTTCACACTGTTCAGTGGGACGTGCTAAATGCTGTTCCTGAAGCGTTTTCCTCTGCAGACGTGAAATGTGCTGTAGGTGATTGCAGAATTTCCATCTAGGTATGGAGGCCTGAATAATAACAACTGAAAAACCCTGACCTCAGGAGTGTTCTCTGAGGACATTTCTGGCTCATGCTTTTAATATAAAGCAGCATTCTGGGACATTTGTACATTATATATTAAAACCAGGGCTTTGGAAGGCAGCCCAAAGAAAAGGAAGTCAGTTTATTTGCCTGCATAAAATTTTTGGTTGCATGTTAACACTAACCACTGTAGCTCATGCAAAGAATGACAAAATCTGCTTTCAATGGAAAATTTTATGTGCTGGAACAGGGAATCTCATCCAAAATTCTTGAATTAAAACAACTAATCAATGTAATGATAACCATAAGCCCTCTATGTTGATGGGGTTTTTACTTTCAGTCTTTTAGCAATCAGTATTTCAGGATAAAAAGGCAGCAGTAAGTGGATGTTCCAGCCTGTGCTCATTAGCCTGTACTCCTTGAGTGGTGGTGAGATTTATTATTCAAATTATTCAGCTTTAATCTGTTTTGGAGGTTGGGAGACACCTGTGTAGAGATTTAAACCCAGAGTCAGTGGATTCCTGTCTCCTGCAGGCTGTAGGATCATAAGTTTGGGTGGGTTTCTTGTTGTGGTTAAGCTGAGATTTTTCCCCTCAGTCCCACTTTTGGATTAGATTTTGGGTTCCAGTGTTTTCCTCCTGTGTGTTCTCTCCTTTACTGCAAATTGTTCCTACAAAAAAAAAATTAATGCATTGAAAAAATCGATTTTATTTTAAAAACTGATGCCACAAGAGATCCAGTTCTCCACTTGGCTCTGTCAGAGCCTGCAAATTTCAGGCTTTCAGGACTCTGGGCTCGTTTGTAATTCAGAGGAACCTACGGAGCTTCAGATTTTCCCCATTTTCCCCCTCAGTTCCACTAAATTGATTGGTGAGTAAAATGTTCCCTGGACACAGAGACACCTGAATTCCCTCCTGATGAGCCTGGGCTGTGCAAGGTGTCCCTGCCCATGGCATGGGATGAGCTTTAATTCCTTCCCAAGCCGAAGCATCCCAAACCTGTGGGATTTCAGCAGTGCTGTGGCAGCAGGGAGGGACAGACACTCAGGGGGTTCTGCAGGAGCCACCTTGGAATTTTGGGGGGTTCCCAGGCCGCCTCATTTAACCAGAGTGAAGCTGGCTGCCCCTGCTCCATCCATCCCCAGGATCTCCCAGGAGTTTTTATGGCACCTGCTCATCCCACACATCCCAGTGGAGGTGGCTTTGTCCCAGCTCAGCCCCTTGGCCTGTCCCTGGCAGGGCTGTCTGGGCTGTGCAGCAGGAGCAGAGTCCAGGCAGGAATATTCAAAGCTGCCTTTGGTAACGTCCTGGGAACTGTTCCCATGGATCCAGAGGCCTTTGTTAATTCTCTTTAAAATATTGCTCTTACTCAGAGTGGCTTTGGCACCGTTTTTTGGGAGGCTGGAAAGGTGGGGGAGGAGTTCAGTGCTGTGAAAAACACGGACTTTATAAAATCTGAGCACTCTGCAGAGTCAGGAGTGTTTTGAGAAGCTCCTTTTCATCCCCAAACCCACCAGGAGTGGGATTTCACCTGGAGAAGGAGGAGGAGGGACGAGGAGAAACAGGAGAGCAGGTTGGGAGGCTCCATGAGTATTTAGGGAAAAGAAAGAGAAGGAAAATGCAGATTCCCACATTTTTAAGAGGTAACTGTGGCCTGCCAGGGCTGTAATTCCACCTCTGTGCTTGGGTAACTTCACAAACTGCTCCAACTCTGCCTCTGTGGCTGGACATCCCTGGAAGCCCTCGGTGGAATTCCAGCATCACCATTCCCAGGAATCTGCTGCTGATTATCCTGAGCAGTGGAGGAGCAGAATTCCTGCTGCCAGCTCACAGCAGTACCCACAGCTCTGCAGGGAAGGAGCTCTGCAGTGTGGAGCTGTGACAGGGTGACACCTGAACCAAACCAGGTTTTATGGCAGGTCCAGGGGGCAATTTAAGGTGAGCCTGGAAATTCAGCTGCTTGAGAAGCTGCCTTTGCCACTGTCCCAGCTCCCAGTTCACATTCCAGGTGCTCCTGAGCCGTGGTCGCTGCTGTCTGCAGCAGAAAACCTGGGTCAGGTTTCCCTGGGAAGGATGTGGGGATACAGCACTGGAGTTTCTTCCATAACATTCCCTGAGCTGTTCCCAGCTGCTCTGGCTTTGGCTCTCCTCAGGCTCCTGTTCCAAAAATCGTGGAATCCCAGACTGGTTTGGGTGGGAAGGACCTTAAAGCTCATCCCATTCCAGGGATGCCTTCCACCATCCCAGAGTGCTCCAAGCCCTGTCCAGCCTGGAACACTTCCTGAGATATTCCCAAATCCTGGTCACTGCAGTGCTGGAAACCCTTCCCTGTCAATGGGAGGACTGGGAATTCAGAGCTGTTTTTCGCAGCAATTAATTTGCCTAATTTAAAAAAATAGAAATGTGGCAGCCTGAAATCACTCAGCTGTGCCCTGACTTTGGTTTCCCTGGCTCAGAGGAATTCTGAGGATGACTGAACACAGTAACAGGTTGTCACCATCCCTGGAGACACCAAAATCCACCTGGATGCAGCCCAAACCCATCAGTTCTGGTTGCCCATGGTTTGAGGAAGGACATTGGATTAGGATAAAATCATCTCCAGAGGCCACTTCCAAGCTCATTTATTTGGGATTTTAAATTTTTTTTAATGAATTATTGCACCCAGCATAAATAATTCTGAATTATTTGCATCACAGCAGGATTGGTGTTCAAATTCACTCCTCTCTGCACTTGTTGGAAATGTCAGAGCTTTGAGGCTTTTCCTGCTTGTTGGGATTAACAGTTCCTGGAGCACATGGCTTTGATTGGAGTGTGGTTAAAAGTGACAACAGATTCCCTCTCTGCTCTGTTTATCACATGGAAAAATTAACTCTGGAAGTGACAGCAGAGCAGGAGGCTGAGCCCACAGGCTCTCCAAGGCTTTGGGATGGAATTTGGTGTTCAAGGGGGATCAACCTGCAGGGAAAATCATGTCTGGGGAGCCTGGTGGGAAAACACAAATGGATTTTCTTTATCCTTCACCCCCAGAGATATTAACTAAGATTTTTCTACACTTAATTGACTTAAATTTAGGCAGAAGTTGGTTTTCCTGATCTTCCCTGGCTCTTTGCTTGAATCCATTGCCTTTTTTTTTGGAAAGGAGGTGTTGATTGCCGTGGTTTGCTCTGCTCTTGGAGCCAACATTTCCATACCTAAGGTGTGTTTTTCCCATGTTTTTTCCCAATCAGAGACACCCACGTGGCTGCCATGATAATTTCACTGGATATTCCTTGGGAAAGGGTTGGAGTCTGTGCAGGGAAGGCCGTAGGAAATGAGGGTTTTGGGAGGAGGATTAATTGAAAAGTGCCTTGTTCCTTCCTTTTCATTTCTCTTCAGATTGTTCAAGCTGTTATCACCATTTTCCATGTTGGAATTTTTAATTAGTTCCCTGACTCTGGGATTTTTATGTGGATTTAGGCCTGTGCTGAGGTGTCACATTAAAAACGGGATGTGCAGCCAAATCCTCGGAGCTGTTCCACACAGCTGGGGGCTGAGGCAGGGGGAGGTGATGGTTTACAACTCACAGGTTTATTTCCATTCTTCTGGAATGTTTTTCCTGCTTTTTTGGGTTTGGGGATGCTTCATCCATCCCTTAACCTCCCCTTGCTGGGACTACAACGAGGAGGTGCATCCCTGGTTGTGAGGAGAGGTGTGAGGGTGGAGCTCTGGGCGCCAGGAAAACGATTTTGAATTCCAGAATTCCTGAGCATGAATCCCTCCTGCTGTGGAATCTGCCCCTTCTGCCAGGGAACAAGCAACAGGATGAGAGGAAATGTCCTTAAAGTTGCACCAGGGGAAGCTTGGGTTGGATAGCAGGAAAAATTCCTTCATGGAAAGGGTTGTCCAGCCTTGGAATGGGCTGCCCAGGGCAGTGGTGGAGTCTCCATCCCTGGAAGTGTCCAAAAATCCCATGGATGTGGCACACGGGGACATGGTCAGTGGTGACCATGTTGGTGGTGTTGGACTTGATGATCTTAAAGGTCCTTTCCACCCTTAACCATTCCATGATTCCATGAAAATGAAAATCCTTAACTGATAAATAGGAAGCAGAATAGGGACAGATTAGAAAATACCAAAGGTTCTGCCTTAAAAAGTGATTTTAACTGAGAATTGAACCCACCTATCCTTGAAGGTTCTTTGGGAATGCCATGGATAACGTGGCACTGCAGGGGCTCTCGGGTTCATGTCCAAGTTGTCCCTTGGGAACTCGTGGAAAATTCCTGAGCAGGAGTTCAGCTGTGGCTCCTCCTGCCAGGGATTCTCCAAGAATCCAAACTGGAAATGTTGGATTTCAAGGCTGGTTTCCAGGGATTCATCACTGCTGACAGCTCCTCTCCCCAAGCTCTCTGTGCTCCTCATGGTTGTGTTTGTTTGTAGTGGGGAATGTTTATAAAGATGGATAAATATTCCCTTTGTCTGCCCAGAGATGAAGAGAAAAACAAGACTCATAAAGGACGTGTTGTTTTTAGATGTGGCTGAATCCTTTCACTTCTTTCTTTCTAAGAAGAAAAAAAACCTACAGAAATTTCCAGAATATAAAGAAAAAATCCAATTTTGGTTGTTGCAGTGAAGCCAAATTTAAATCTATTTATAGGTGACCACGGGAGAGGTCCAGGGTGATTCCATCCAGGCTGTGGCTCCTCTTGCACCTCCAAAAAGCACAATAATTTCTGTCCTCTGAAGCCAAAAATGACTTAAAAATCAAGACTTTGGGGCCTTACAGTTAAAAATGTATTTCAGTATGTGCATATCATAAATACATATAAATACAGATTTATCTGCTGCGGGTTTTATTTCTTTGATGATCTTTTATTGCATAACTTAATCAGAAAATAAATATTATAAATGAAGGATTCTGTATTTGCACACTGTGGTTTGACTGAGGGCGAGTTGTAACTCAGCTCAGTCAAATTCCATAGGGAGGGACTGGGAACCGTGATGGAAGGATCAAATCCTAAGGGAATTTGTCCCTCAAAATCCTGAGGGAATTTGTTCCTCAAAATCCTGAGGGAATTTGTTCCTCAGAATCCTGAGGGAATTTGTTCCTCAAAATCCTGAGGGAATTTGTCCCTTAAAATCCTGAGGGAATTTGTTCCTCAGAATCCTGAGGGAGTTTGTCCCTTAAAATCCTGAGGGAATTTGTCCTTCAAAATCCTGAGGGAATTTGTCCTTCAAAATCCTGAGGGAATCTGTCCCTCGGAATCCTGAGGGAGTTTGTCCCTTGGAATCCTGAGGGAATTTGTCCCTCAGAATCCTGAGGGAATCCTATTGGGAGCCCTGAAGGAGCAGATTGATAGCAGTGGATTTTCTCAGTCATCCCAACAAAATGCTATTTGTAAATTAAAAAATAGAGAAATTAATTGCATGAAATATAAGGAATAAAGTAATGGAAATGGGAGAAAAAGTGAAAGACAGAGACTCAGGTAAGGATTTTTTCGGGATATCCATTCCTTCCAGTGGCCATGACAAAGCCACTGGTATCCCAATTGGAAAAAATCCCATTTTTATTTGGTTGATGGGGTAGTTTTTATACAAGGTTCAGCACTTTTCAGCCCATTTCTCAATCCTACCTGGAATTCTGTGCAGCAAATTCCAGTGCACAGCAGTGCAGGAAAAGCTGGAATTGCACAGGGAGCAAGCAGGAATTATAAACAGAGCAGGAATTATAAACCTGCTCAGATGTGAGGGATTAAAGGTGTGTGTCCAACAGGCAGCAAAAACACGGATTTGTTGTGTTTTTTTTTTGTCCTCTGGAAGTTTGTGGTTGGAATTCTGTGTTCCAGCTTCTTAACAGAACCAGAGCTGCCTGAATTGTTAAACAAGTCAACTTTTCAACAAATAAATAAATATTAACTTGGTGGTTTGGAGTTCCCAGTTCCCATGCTCAGACCTAAACCTCAAAATTATCTCCTTGCCCAAACATTTGCAGACAGGAGGAAAAAAAAACCCTTAAATGGCTGATTTTATTAAAGAACATTCCCATTAAAATATTTGAGTGGATAAAACTCATTCCTGCAGAACTAATAGTGTGTTTTCAGAATAAATCTTGGAGTATTAAGTAGAGATATTAAAAATTAATGATTTCTGTCCTTTTTACTTGCCTTTTGCCTCTTCGGTTTTGAAGAATCCTTTCCCTGCAGCTGGAAAACCTCAAAATGGATCTGTGATGTGTCCAATGCAAGTTTTTACCCTCTGGAAATCCCACTGAGGTTTTCCTGGTGGTTTTTGTCCCTGTTACATGAAGATAACTCCCATTTTTTATGTTTTACATTCCCTTTTCAGGGGCATTTCCACTCTGCAGTGGGGGAGGTGTGTTTAAATGAAATAAATCAAGAAATCCACCTGTCATTTTGAGGTTCAAAACTACAATTCCAGACCTCATGTGTGTCAATATGAATTATAGGGGATGGATCTTGGAAAACAATTGGGATTTTCCCTTAATTTATCTGATAATTTCATTTCTCAGGATAGGCAGGATGGGTTTTTAAAGGTGTCCTCGGGGTGGTGGTGGCAGAAATTGTTCTCAGCCTCTCAGGTGAACAAAAAAACGTTGAATTCCTTAGGAAACCTCTGTGGTTTTGTTCTGATGTGACTTTTACAGCTGCAGAATGTGTGATTTAGATGCAAAAAGTGCTTTTTTTTTTTAAACAGGAGCTGTCCCAGCCTTTGGAATTCTGTGGGATTTGAAGCAAATATCCACTATGCACAGGGATCTTAATGGCTAAATGACCTGCATCCACTGACGGCATTTGTTTCCCATGGGTTTTAGGAACAGTTTGGGATATGCACATGAAATAAAGGTGGATTTTGGTCTCTTTTTTCCAGAGGGATCCCAGAGCTCGGTGTCAGCTTCCAGTGAGATGCAGCAGAACCAGCCCCAGGCCCTGCACTACGCCCTGGCCAACGCCCAGCAGGTCCAGATCCACCAGATTGGAGAGGATGGACAAGTCCAAGTAGTATGTCCTCAATTTTTCCTAAATTTCTCCTTCCCAACCAGCCAGAACTTTGCCTCAGCTGCAGTGTAATGTTTGATTTTTAAATCAGAACCTGCCATCACTTCAGGTTTCCAGAAAATAAACACTGGAGGCTTACAGGAAAAAACCCAAATTGGAGTTATTTGACAAAAAATTCCATGTAGGATTTCCTCATATAATCAGTGCAAATTGATGCACTTTGATTATTATGTAGAGAATTACCAATCTTCTCCTGGCTGTGTTTACTCACTGTATGATTTACACTCAGAGGCAGTTCTGGGGTGACTTCTACAGCAAAATCACATTTATTTATTTGTTTTTCTGTAAAACTGCATTCTCAGGCACTTTTGCACATCTGGGAGCTGAGTCCTTCCCATGTGTGTTCGTTTAGCTCCGTGTCTATCAGTGAAAGTTCTAAATATTGACATTTTTTAAGCCTGACACTCCCACCACAACTCAGGCCTGATGATTTTTATGTGTGGCTTTGGTGTACCCTGAAAAAAACACCTTCACTTTAATTCTTGTGTCCCACAGGGCACTACAAGGATTGTTTGAAATTGAAATTATTTTTAAAAAGTGTCCTCAGTGAAATAATTCCCATTCTGCAGGAATTGGGTGGAAATCTTCCTTTTCCACTTCACTTTTGCCATAACTTTTCAGTGCTATCCTGGGAATGTCTTTGTCTTTTGAATTCCATGTAGATTTTAAAAGTCTATTTTCTTCTGGATCTGTGGGTGAGATTTAACTGATGGCTGGAAAGTATTTTTCAAGTCTTGAAAGACAAGGTAGAAAGGAAAATTGTAAGAAATATATGACTCTAATAGAACAAATGGTTTGTTTATAGATGGAAGTGATAAAAATTTGCCTCTTTAAAAGATCTGGACATACTAATTTTCCTTCAAATTGTGGACTCCAGGAAAAAAACCCACTATAAATGGATCTTCTAAACATTCCATCTTTTTCCTGGGAGCCCTGAGAGTTTGATGTGAAGGAGGGAAAGTGATTTTAATCTCCCCCTGGGCTGGGCAGTGCTCTAATTTTCTATCCAGCCCCTATTGTCAGAGGGACACTTTCAGTGTGGTTTTTCTCCCTATAAATAGCCAGTTTCCTTCCAGAGGAAATGAAACTGTTGGAAATAGAGGGATCAGTGTGTCTTTGAAAATCACAGGCAATTGTTCTTGTGTTATAAAATCAGAGGGGCCTTTGACAGAATTCCAAATGATTATCTTTAATCTCATGCAGGCATATTAAAATGAACACAAAGCTTTATAAAACCTCGAGGAGGTTATTTAGAATCCAATCTCCCCTCAGGTAAATCACAGTGGCTGGGCTGGGCAGGATGCACAAGGAATTCCAGCCACTCTTCTCCATGCTGGGAACAAATGGGACCAGGCTGGAGTGCTGGGAATGGAAATACCAAATATTACAGGATTAAAACCCTCAGGGCAGATTAGCACCAAAATAAATCAGGGGAGTTGTTCCAATTAACGATTTCCTGCCAAATGCCAGCAGATGAGAGTCCTTGGCATGGTCTGTGCTCCACCAGAGCTGTGTGAATGAGCAAAAATAGGTGGAAAATGAGATACCTTTGGAAACCTCACTGTGGGTGATATTTAGTGTTGCTGTGTCTGTTTTAAAACTGAGTTTTCCAGGTCTTTAAATTGAATTAAAGTTTCAATTCAGTCTACAAAGCGAGTCGGGCTTTGTGTACCAGTCAAAAAAGCAAGAGCAAATTGCACTTCTTAAATGTTATTTATTATTATTGTTATTATAATTCTAATAATTATTATTATTATTATCATGCCTGTTTTCCCTCCCCTTAAGTGGGAATGAACCATTCTTTGGTCCAAGTCCCTCTGCTTTTATTTCCATCCCCAGCTGGGGCAGTACAGGTGCACTTTGCTTTTCAAAGCTCCCTTCAGTGGTTTCCTTGCACATTTTGCTTCTCTCCATGAAACTCTGCTGACTCCAAGGCAGGAGCTGCTTCCTCGAGTTGTGATTTTCCTCTGATGCTCCTTGGTGTTTTCTTTTGTTGTGGATCCCACAGGGCCATCTCCACATAGCCCAGGTGCCCCAGGGAGAGCAGGTCCAGATCACGCAGGACAGCGAGGTGAGCAAAGCCTGGGGACCTCACTGTGGAACTGGACCCCTGAGAGCTGAGTAAAAACGAGAAAATGTGCTGGAAGCAGGACAAAATGTGGTTTAGAACCTGCTACTTCTGTCTCTGGGGTTTTTTGGGGGGTTCTTTGTTGTTATTATTATCATTTTTATTTCTTTTATTTTTAGCATTTTATTTTTTCCTCCCTCACCAGCCAAGACATCTCAGTGTGTGTCAATTGTTCCACAAGGCTGATGATGTTTGGAAATTTAGTACTTACAGAGTTCAACAGGAAACCAGTTCAGGTGTTTGCACTGCCTTGAAAATGAAATTATTCTATTTAGGTTGATGAACTAAACGTGGTCAGAACACTCAGGGCCTGTAATGGTTGAACAGGAGTTGGAGAAACCTTCAGCCACCATCTAATAAAGAAATATTCCAGAAGGGATTTACCCTTCATTCCTGACCAACTCAGCTGGCACTGCAATATTTGCACTTCTTTATTTTTTTCCAGAAATGGAAATGGATCAATTCAATCCTAAACCCTCCAATTCTGACTCAGGCAAACCAGTTCCCAAATCCAGGTGGATTTCCCTGTGTATTTGCTGCAGTTGTTGGTTAGTTAGGAATATATGGATGCTCCTGACTGCTAAAACTGCTCCTGGATTTCTTGTGCACTTTGTTTAAATGAAGAAGGAATAGAAAAATCAGGTTCAACATTAATACAGGCAACAATTTGAATCTGTCCCATTTCCCTGTCAAGGTTTTTCCCTCGCTGGGAAGTGGATCTGCCTGGGTTAGTTTAATCCCTGTCCAAAGAACCCAAATCACAGCTCATAAAACCACTTTGTGAAGGAATATTGTTAACACAGGCAGCTACTGGAGAATAAATATTATCATAAAAATTCTATAAATATTATAGTTAAAGGCTTGTCCTTTGAAGGGCCTGTCAGGCCTTGAGAGAAAGGAGAAAGGATTAAAGTATCCTGGCTCTAATGTGTGGTGCTGCCATAAAACTGGAGGAGGTTTTGGGTAAAAAACCACTTTAAAAACTGATGATTCAGCAGAGGTTGTTGGAATGGATCCTGAGGTTCCAGCACACCCTGGATCCTTTGGCTCTTCTTGTCTGTGGGACTTTCAAGGGCTGTGTTTGTCCCTGACAGATGAAAACATCTGGTTTTAAATTGATGACAATGTACACAAGTGCGAGGGGAGCTGCCAGCAGGAGAAGCTGCACAAAAATTGGGATTTTGTCCTCCAAAATGTGCTGTTTCACTGCAAGGCTCTGCTTGGGCAGCTGCCTTCCCTTAATCCAAGTGTACTTTTGGAAAGACATCTGTGAGCATGTGAATAAAAACTTAATGTCATAAAGATTTCCTGATTGGACTTTGTAGCTTAAAATACTCTGCTTTATTGAGAATGGGGTGGGGTTTTTTTTGTAATAGATGCAATCCCTGTAATAGAACTGTGCTGGTTTTCAGTATGGAATGAGGATAAAATAAAAAGCAAATAGTAAATAACAAGCAAATAGTAAATAGTTCTGCAACCCTTTAAAAGTGTTACATTGCTAATTCTGGGTTATTAAGGGTGGGATTTCAATTTGCAGGTTTATATAAAGAAGGAAAACCAAAAGTTTTACCTCAGAAAAATTTTGCATAAAAACACATTCTCCAGTAACTTCCAAAAGCAAAACATGCTGGGTTTTGCATGGCATGGCTTGCTTTTGAGGCTGATTGGAGCTGGATTGCCTAAAGAACCTTCAGCAGAGTTCCCTGAATTCATGCATTTCCCTCATTCTGAAACAGATTTTTTGCAGCTTTTGAAATCCCAGACTTGTGCTGATTGTCCATTCTCTCCTTTTCCAGGGAAACCTGCAGATACACCAAGTCCACGTGGGTCAGGATGGGCAGGTAGGACCAGGACTGAGTTTAAGCAGCGTTTTCCTTGGTCTTTGATGTAGCATTGGGATAATCCTCCATTTTTAGTGCTTGTTTTGAAGAGTCAAACCTGCTCCGGGGCCTTCCTGTTGAAATAAGTAACTTGCAGAATGATAAAACGTGATGGAAATATTCGAAGTACAGAAAGCATTTGGCCCAGCTTGGTTCATCATTCCTGCAAAATATTTTCTCCCTGTGTTTTCTCCTTTGGCCTCTTCCCATGTCTGTGGAGGAGCTGCATTGATCACAGTGTGTACGGGCTGTTCTCGTCTGCTTTCCACCCTCACCAGATGTGGCCTCAGTCCCTGTGAACCCAACATTTCTTGCTGGGATTGAAGCAGTCACTCTTTTTCCCCCCATTTTTTCATTTCTCATGGCATGGCTGTCCTGGGAGAAGCAGATCTTCCCCATCTGCTGTTGTTCTCGTTGATGGGGAGGTTTGGTGCTCACACAAAGGTGAGGTGAGGAAAAGCAGCTTTTCCTTGGAGGAGGAGTCCCAAACACGGAACCGAGCAGGATTCCCAGGTCAGCTGCAGCAGAACTGCTCAGGTTTGATCTCAGATGTGAAACAGAGCACAAAAATCTCCCTGCAAGGAGCTTTCAGGCCAGGCCAGTGGAATCAGAGTGTGAGGAATGGTTTGGTTCCTGGTGGATAGGAATAACTGGGAGACATCCCGGATCCTGCTCGGGATGGAGGCTCTGCCTTCAGCAGGGTTTGGAGCTCAGAGGAGCCTCAGCACTCTGAACTTTGGGCCACGTGCTGTGTTTGGCTTTCAACAAGAAAAACAAAGCCCTGGGAGTGTTCTTTGCTCAGGGCTGCATCAGAGGTGCTTTAGCAGAAGGGAATCTTGGACAGGTGGTTTTTTTTGGAGATGTTGTTTCGGTATTTGTTGGGTTTTTTTCCTCTGTGAAGCATTGCTGTCCAAACTGCACCTCTTTATAGGACTAATTCTGGGTGCTTTTATGTCTCTCTGAGTGTGGCACGTAGATGAAGTTGGATTTATTTGTAATTAAAACCTCACAGCATTATTTTCCCCTTGAATGATCTATTCCTGTGTAAATTAGCATGCACAGGGCTGTGTGAGATGGGGAAGAAAACCAGGATTAATTATCTTTTTTTGGGATTTAAATCATGTTATCTATCTGTCTGTACTATCACACAGCACCCCAGATTTGGGATAATCTTGCTCCTGCCTAAGTGGTTGTTGGCTGTACACACGTTCAGAAATCAGTTTAACATCCAGTTTTTGTGGAATCTTTTTTTAACTAGCTGTGCTCTGAGCTCTGCTTTTAAACTTTCCTTTCAAACAAAGGATGAAGTGCTGGGATTTTGCTTTTCCTTCCCTCACTCAGCTGCGTTTTGGTGCAAAAGAACTTCAGTGTCTTGAGCATCCCCAGCCAGGAGCTGCCAGGAACATTCCCAGGAACCCTCAGCTCCTCCAGAAGTATTTGCTGGGAAATGGTTATTTTTCAGTGGATTAAAAAACAGGAGCAAGCAGATATTTAAGGGATTTTTAGCTCTGTTCTGCATTAATTACTGACAGCTTCGTCAGCAGCTGAAGCACTGGAGGGGTGAGGAGCACTCCCGTGATGGGGGAGCAGAGGGGAGCTCTGGGGCTGCTGTGTTGGAGCTGTGAGCCCCTCAAAGTGCCCAGGAGAAGGAGTTAAACGAGTTTAACTAAACCCTGCTCGTGGTTTAAGGCTGGGAGCTGTAACTGATCCGTTTTCCTTGGCACTGGGAGCGGGATGAGAGCAGGGAACGTGTCCTGGGATGAGGGGCAGGGAAACACAGAACAAAGCAGCAGCTTCCAGTCAGCTGCTCCAGGAGACTCCGGGAGTTTTCCCACCTGTCCATTATTTTCCAGGCTTTTTCCTGCATGTTTTGAAGCCTCACTCACCCTGCCAAGGGACACAGGAATATGGATAATCAGGAATTACGTGGGGCTTGTGTGACTGGGTGTTTTCAGCTGAATAATAAGTCTATCCTCACTAAGGAACTGAATC
Source organism: Ifrita kowaldi (assembly GCA_013398055.1). Lineage (NCBI taxonomy): Eukaryota > Metazoa > Chordata > Aves > Passeriformes > Cinclosomatidae > Ifrita > Ifrita kowaldi. The sequence goes on from VZRS01010406.1 coordinate 80,353, forward strand.
CGAGCCTGGCTGCTGAGTATTTCCTGTGAAATTCCTGCTGGGCTGCTGTTTCCATGATTTACTGTGCACAGAGCAGATGCTGGGGTTCCCCTGTGCAGGTGAGGTTTGGTGCTGCTGCAGCTTTTCCCTCCCAATCCCGAGGGAAAGGTTCCCAACGCAGGAATTTGGGAATTTCCTGGCAAGCGAGGCAGAAAATGGCACAAACCTGCCATGAAATGGTAGCAGGGGAGATCTCCAAGGTGCCAGAGGTGCTCAGGCACCAAATCCTGGATTTCTGCAGAATTTTGCTGGTTGGAACTTTTCCCCCTCCTTGCCTTGTCTGTGCTGGTAGTTGCTCTGAACTCCGATTTTGTTTTTCTGGCATCACTGTCCGTGGAATTAATGAAGCCATTCCAAAAGGAGCTCTGTCTACCTCCACATGTGTTCTATTAGCTGCAAGTTTCAGATTTCAGTGCACATTTAATAAAAACACCAAACTGCAAAAATAATTAAAGCTTCACATTAGCAAAGGCTTAAAACCTTGCAAAAACGGGAATTTTTTTTTTTTTTGGTCTTTGCATTTTATCCTTAGGAGTTACCTGAGGTTTTTACGTCTGTCTCCTCTGATTACTTGCCCTGCTTCTTCCCCACCTCCATCCTTTTCTTCCTTGGAGTTTTGATCGTCCCAGGAAATGCTCAGTGTGTCCTGTGCCTCAGGGATATACCTGGGATAGAAAGAACAGGACAACCCCAGTAGTTTGCCATTCCTTAATTCTGCTTTTCAGCCATTCCACGTTATCCACCCTCACAGCCAGTGTTCCTCCAATTTAGGGATTAATTACAGTGGCACCAGGCAAATGGTCTTTAATTAATTGCCTTGTTCTCAAATGGAGGAGTTGATGTCCTTTAAAATGTACAATAGGATTGTGTGTGTTCCAGGAGAGCCAACAATTGGTTCTGCTCCAGGAATGACAAATCCGGGACCATCGCAGCGTTTCATTCACTGTAGGGGAGGGGGGAAAAGCAGGAGAATCCGGGATGGGTTTGGCAGGAAAAAGCAAAGTGCAAAGAGCTTTTGTAGGATCTGGCTGTGTGTAAATCTGCAGCATTGCTTCTGCCACGTTGTTTTTCCAAAAAAAAGTGGGGATTTTGTGTAATTGTGGATACAAGCGTGTCCCAGGTGATTTTGGGATCAAAGGGATGCTCTGAGACCCCACTGGAGAGAGGGAAGGGATCCCCTTCCCACACATTTTCCTGCTGTTTGATGAGGGATTTGGAATGAGCAGGAATTGCATTTTCTTTTCCTCAACTTTTCCTCTGACAACTTCAATAATAAGATATTAACCAAAACTCAATCTATAATCCCCAAACTCAATCTATAATCCCCAAACTCAATGTATTACCCAAAACTCAATGTATTACCCAAAATAAGACAAGAACCATCGTATACAATTTTTAATTTGTATACAATGCATTTAACTGGAAAATTCTAGATTTAAATACACTGAAATCCTTTCTTTCAGTTGCTCAGGCACAGATTAATCCAAGGCTGGAAGTTGTTTCCCTATCCCTAATCCAGGAGCAGTAGAGGGCAGTAGCATTAAGATGATCCTCGATTATTTGCTGAAGGAATGAGGAGGGAATTTGGAGTGGGAGAAAGGAGCTGCTCCTTGTAAAGGATCCTTTGGTGGGGGCAGAGATGCTCCCAGTGGAATTTCTGTGCTGCTGGTGCTGCTTTGGGATTCCAGAAGCTTCTCCCTGTTCCAGCACCTCTCCTGGAATAACACATAGGAGGAATGGTTGTTACAAGGAAAAAAAATTAAATTAAATTCAAAACTCAGTGCAGCTCAGCTGGAGCTTCAAAACTCCTTGGTTGGCTTGGAGAAAAATGAATTCTTATTTGTAACTGAGATTTCTTCAGGAATTGTAGGAAGTTGTCCTGAATTTGCTCCTGGTTTTAGGAGCAAAAAGGAAGAGAATAGTTTGGAAACAACTGTGCTCTGTGCAAAGTCCCTGTAAAATCCCAGAGTATTTATGGAAACACGGAGAATTTATGGAAACTCTATTTATGGATAAAAGAAAAGTGTTTAAATACTTAGTTATACTTAAATAGAAGCACTTTGATGGCAAGATTTTTTGGGTTTGCTCAAGGATTTTTGTGCACAAACTTTTTAATTTGCTGTTCATAGAGCTGTTCTCAACTTTGTCCCTCAGAGTTATTGATCCAAAACACAAAACTCACCATATTTAGTTCTGAAAACTTAATTTTTAGGCAAAGGAGCATTTTAGCAAATGAAAATGGAGAAATTTTCTTTCAAAGCAGTCCTAAAATTCAGGATTTAAAAAAGCTTGAGGGAAAATCCTGCGACTTGGTGATCAGTACCATCCAAAATACCTCTAAAAAATTAAATTATAAGGAAAACAGGGATATTTCTGTTAAGTCTGGCTTAAAAAGTAAGTGGAATAAAATATTTCGCTTGTATATTTGTGTGTGTAACACAGATTTGTGGGGGGGGGTAATTTGTAGTTCCACTGCAGGATTTAGGCTGGGTTTGTAGAACGTTTGCACCTAATTTGTAATTTTAAACCAGGACAAAACAGTGCCCAGGAGGATAAAAAGGGAACTCCAGGCTCTGGGAGAGCCCTGCAGAAATTGTGCCTGATTTGAATCCAGGTTATTCTGTTTAATGATTTAATGATAAATGATGGAATTCTTCCTCCCCAGTATGAAAACAGCCCTGCAGTGCCACCCAACCAACCACAGAACAGGGAACAACCTGCAGGAATTTGGATGGGAAAATGATTTTCTGCAGTTACAGAATTCAGAAATTGAATTGAAAATGCTGGTTTTGCTCCATGACAAAATTTCTCCATTTGGGGGGCAAATGAGGGATTTGGGAGCTCATTAAAGCTCCTGAGCTCTGCTCTGTGAATGAGGAACCGTTTTTGCTAAACTCATTTATGGCAAATTCAGGGATTCGCTGTTGTTTCGTTTGAAAATCACCAAGAAGCTCCAATTTTTATTACATTTGAAATTTAAAAATGTGCGAAGTCTTTTCTGTGTCATCTTTAAAGAATGGCAAACTGGAATAATTTGCTACCAGTTTGTGTTGCTTTAATTTTGTAATTCTTTTGAGATTTAAGATCAAAAGGCAAGAATTTGTTGAGTTTTATTTTATTTTATTTTATTTTTGTTTTGTTTTATTTTGTTTTATTTTATTTTATTATTTTATTTTATTTTCTTTTATGGGAGGATTTCCATTAACCTCCTCACATCCAGGAATTTTTTGTCCCTTTCAGAATTGCTGAAGATGTATTTTAACTTTTTCTCTCAAACTAGGATTTGTTTAAAAGGGAGTGAGAGGGGCTAATTTTGAGCAATGCACTAAAGGAATTCCAATTCCTGCTGTTGGTCCAATGTTTTCCACTCCCAGACCTGTTTATTGCCACGTTTTTATTCCCATCTGCAGCAGGGCTCCATTGGCACTCCCTTGAAGCAGTTTAAACCTCTTGAAATTGAACTTTATTTCATTTATTGGGATGGATAAATATTCTCAGAGTGTTTAGTGAGGATTTCCAGAGCTTCTTTCCCAGATTTCCTTTCAATTCACATGAAATCAGTGGAAGAACAAAGGCAGAACGAGTCCTGGTGTGAGCAGAAAATCCCCAACTCTGTTTTTTGGGGAGTTTTCTGTGGTTTTATGGAGTGGCAGCACTTCCCAACCTTGCCCATACCAAGCTAAAATCAGCTCCCTGAATGCCATGCTAGGAAATAAAACCAGCTCAGATAATTCAGTTTATTTCTGATCTCTCCAGCTATTGAAACAAATCTTTCCTTGGCTGGGTGCTGAGCCTGGATTAAGTTGATTTCTTTTAATCAACCTGGAGCAGGGGGTGATTAAAAAGCTGCAAAATGAGCAAAGATTTTGGCATTTTTTCCCCTCAGTTTTTGAGCAGCCTCGATGTGAGGAGGAAAGGAAAAGCAGCATCTTGTGGGGTTGGGCTTTCGTGCCCTTAAATGCACAAATAAACTGAAATACAAATAACAGAGGCTGATAAAAGGAATTTTATGGGGCTTTTCAGAGAAGTGGATCCAACTGGGTTTTCCATGTGGGAAAGGAAGGAACCAGGGGAGAAAGGACCAGGCTTAACTGAGATTATCAGAAGAAAGGAGATAAAGCAAATATGAAGTTGTTTTCTTGTGCTCAGAGGTTCAGGGTGTGGATATTTATATGTCGTGGTCTGTTAAAGGTTGTTAATTGTTGCTAATCTGCAGTTCAGGTTTAAAATGGGAATAGAGGAAATGATGGGCACTGAAGTTTATCTGCTCTGAGGTTCATAAAGACATTTCTGCTTTACTGTGAGGTAGAAGCAGCAGCATCTTCCTAAAAATGCTCAATTTAGTGTTGAATTCCTCATCAGGCAGGTGATTTTTATTTGCTTTTTGTGTGGAGTCCTTGATCTTGTCTTAATTGTGAGCTGCAATTGGGATAACATGAATTTTAGTGGGATAACTTTATTTTTATTGGGATAACTTTTATTGGGATTAACTTTATTTGTCTCATCCAGGAGCTCAGTACAGAGGTGACAAATAAAGAACTTTGCAGTTGCTTTTCAATTCAACTTGAAGTGTTCCCCCCCCCCCATCTATTCATTATCATTAATTACCCCTCATTAACAGCCTCCCAGTGGTTTGGTTTGGGGGTTTTTTATTGTCTTTGATGACCTTTAATGTTGAAAAAACAAATCTCAGCTGCAGCAAAGTTTTTCCAGCAGCAAAATCTCAGATTTGGGGCATTTTTTGGGCACTTCAGCCCTTGGCACAGGGTGGCCATGAGGAAGAACTTCCCAGGAAAAGCAGGATTGAAACCCTTCCCTGTCCAGCCTCGCTCAGCGGCGCAGGTGAGGATCTGCTGTGGGAGCAAAGAGGGAATTCCAGCAGATCCTTGGGAATGCAGTGGCTGGGCTGGAGCTTTGCCTCGAGCTCCCCAGGGTTCAGACTTTGTCAGGCAGCTCTTCCCATCTCCCAGCTCCCATTCCCAATCCAGAGTCTCTCCTGCTGGCCCTTTCTCACCTCCCAGACCTCTCATTTTCCTTTGGGTCACTGATGAAAAGCAGCAAAATGTGCAGAGGGACGGCAAAATCAGCTTTTATATTAACATTGCTATCAAACAGGGATTTCTTTTATCCCCCCAAAGGACTTTTTTTCCATTTGTAAAACATTCTGACTGCTGGAAAGAATTAATAGAGGTGATTTGTTAATCTGTTATAGACATTCTTTGATAGTCCCTCAGTTCACAGAGTGATCTGTGCTGCTTGTAAAACAAGATTGTTTAATGAAGCCTTTGGAAGAGGAGAATATTCTCTGCATATTTTTTGATTTTTCTCCTAAGAAGGTGGGTTTGTTCCATTAAAATTCCATTCAAGCAGACAGGAGCATTTATAATGCTCCAAAGAATATGTTCCCTATTTTGGAGTATATTATGTTCTTTATTCACCCAAATCTTGTTTTAATATTGCTGTAAACTTAATAAGAAGAGATGAGATACGACGTGATAATCTTTGAAATATAAGGAAAAATAATTTTCTCCACCTTGATAGGAGGCAGAGGTCTAAGCTGCCTCTTATTAGAGCTTTTGCTAATAAAAATCTCTGCTTGTAGAATGGCAGAGCTCACAAAGCTATCAGGGCTCATCTAGAGAAATCATTTCTTTTTTGTTTGGTTTGGGTTTTTTTCAGTGCTCTTCATTTATGATTTTTCTCATCACGTGATCCCAGCCCCAGCTTTTCCTTATCCCATCCCTCTGTGCTCCACTCTCACTGATTTGCAATTTTAGGGATGGCTGGAGCATCCCGTGCTCGGGAATCGCTGCCCCACGCGGCAAATCCCGACCCAGGGAGGATCTGGGGGATGTTTCACCTGGACAAAAGGAGCTCAGGGGAAATTCCCTCTCCCTTTCCACCCTGGGAAGCACAACAGGGAGTCTTGAGGAGTTCAGACTGTTCCCAGATTTTGTGTGTCAGGGTTAGATGGGGTTTTGTGGTGGTTCACGAGGGGTGGGCAAGCCTTTGGGAATCTGTGCTGCCTAAAAATGGGAAGTGGCTCCTCTTTTCCATCTCCTCTCTGTTAAAACAGTTGATTTTTGCCAACTTCAGGCACCAAACCCATCCCCTTTAAAAATTGAACCCCAGTGGCTCAGCTGGAGGACGAATTCATCTTTTTAAAAGCAAACCTGTGTGATTTACAGAGATTTTTAACAAGGCACTGTTAAATACAGTGAAATTTGACAGTTGATTGACTTCTGTTTGTGCTCCTAGATTTAATCCTTCACGTAGTTCAACTCCATTTCCAGGCCAACTTTCCAGAACCCTTCAAATATTTCAAACTAACTGAGCAATAAATAAATTTTATCTATGGAATTCTGATAAACTGAAGAAGGATGATCCAAGATCCTGAATTTGGGATTAGGTTTGCACATCTATTAAAATAAAACCCTGCCAGATGAGCGCTTTGTTGCTTGATTTAGACATTTAAATCCCCCCTCAGCAGCACAGTTTTAATTCCTGCTCTCAGCTGCTGTTTTAATTAGCTGGGATATATTTCCTTTATTCAGGGAGGAACATTTGGAAAGTCTGCTTGGAAAACCATCCTCTGTAGCCATTTCTTCAGCGTTCTGTGAACAGAATTCCTCTTTGTGGAGTAAGGATTTGAAATTATTAACTTGCTCCGTTTGATTTGATGCAGTCTGCTGGGATTAATTGTCTCCTGCCTCCATCAATTATCCACTTGGAGCTATCAGTTCCTGCCCGGGCTGGAAGCAAAAGCAGAACTGCTTCACACACTTTGATACAAACTCTGGGCTCCCACAGGCCTGACTGTGAACGAATCTGGTTGAAAAATCGCCTTTTTTTTTTTTTTTTTTTTTTAAGAACAACTATTTTTACTCCTGAAATATGTCACTCTGGAATGTTGCTAAATATTTGTGTTAAGCTGCACAAGTGTCACAGAGTTCACCAGGAGGAAATGTTGGGATTATTTCTCGTGGCAGTGGGATTTTCCAGTTCACTGTTTTGGGAGAGGTGGCACTGGCCGTGAGGGATTCATCCCACAGGAACGGCACAGAGGAGGCTCCAGGGGACTGGGGACAAGGGCTGGAGGGCCAGGACACAGGGAATGGCTTCCCACTGCCAGAGGGCGGGGATGGATGGGATATTGGGAAGGAATTGTTCCCTGGGAGGGTGGGGAGGCCCTGGCACAGGGTGCCCAGAGCAGCTGTGGCTGCCCCTGGATCCCTGGCAGTGCCCAAGGCCAGGTTGGACAGGGCTTGGAGCAGCCTGGGATGGTGGGAAGGTGTCAGGGTTGGAAGTGGATGAGCTTTAAGGTCCCTTCCCAGCCAAACCAGTCTGGAATTCTCTGAAATGCAGCCCATCCTGCGTTTAGTTTGTGTTTTGTGATGCAAATTCAGCCAGAGGCAAATGCCCAGTGGGTGTAAGAGCAGGGAGTGAAAAAATGCTGATTAGGAATTCCCGGTGCTGGAACTGCGAGATTTTTGGTCTTTGAGTTGAGATTTTTGGTCTTTGAGTTCAGGTCAAGGCCAGGATGTTTGTGAGGCTGCAAGTGTGAACAAGGAGATGTTTGTGGAGAGAGGAGAGACTGAGCCGCAGGCTCTGGGGAATGAAGGACATCGTTCCAGCGTGGCACAGGCACTTCCGCGGTCAGCCCGGATGGGATCGTGTTGTCCTTCAAGGTAAATTTGATCTGTAATGGATCAAAACATTAAAAAAAGCTGTTGTCAGACCTTAGAATAAGAGCAGAGAGAACAGAATGTGTCTGGGTGTTGCCTCAGAGCTCCAGCACAAGCCAAGAGGGATAAGTTTGAAGAGCAAAGATCCGGTTTTCCCTGTGATCCTCCCTCACCCAGCCCTGCGCTCCCGGGATCCCTTTGGGGTGAAGTCACCCCCAGGAACGGCCCCTGTGCCTCCCAAGAACAGGGAGCGATCCCCAAACCCCTCTGGATGTGCTTGGGGTGCGTTTGTCCCTGTGGGGATGTGCCAGGAAACCTGGGCAGAGGAGGGATCAGGGATCGTTGGTTGTGGTGGAACAAAGCACGGCTGCTCCGTGTCCTGGGAAGGGACTGCCGGGAACATTGGCCTCCGTTCTGTTCCAGGAGATGGGAGCAGATCTGCCACGATTTGGAGGCCACTCAGTCCAACACCCCAAAAATCCCTCCTGAATCCCGTGGTGGTGTTGCAGGACTGTTTGTGCCAGTGTAGAAAAGCCCCAAACTCAGGGAACTTTTCTCCTTCTTCAGTGGAGATTTTTCAAATTCAAATAATTTGGGTCCCCCCCTCATTTGGGTCCCTTTACATTATTTGGTGTGGAGAAGTAGCAGCTGAGGGAATCCAGGATTCCGGATGCTGGAAATGCAGGATTCTGAATGACTGTTCTAGAAATGAGCAGGAAAAACTGTCCAAGAGTTGCTTTCTCCTGTTCTTTTTGGAAATACCATTATAAAGGACATTTTTGAGGTACTTCAGTCATAAAAGTCTTCATTAGTGCTGCTCCTTTGTGAAGATTTAATTTAGAGGATTTGCTTTGAAGTCTTGGCGGGGTTATTTTATTGAATAAATAAAATGCTTTCGTTTTCCATGTGTCCAATAATGCCTTGTTCATTTTTATGGGAAGACAGTGGAATACATTTGGAGTGTGCTGTCAAACTTGATTTCTTTAAAATTCTGTCCCTGATCTTTAAAAGAGCAGAATTTGGTCTCACTGATGACAGCTGGATAATGAAAAAGGAATGATACCCTTCCAGAGCTTTCCAGAGTGAACATTCCATGTTTTTAGCAGTTTTAATCTTATTTCCTGTTCTATTAATCAGGCTGAGCTAGATTGTTTTGTAAGTATTTGTTGTTAGTTTGTTTTTTTTCCCTGCCTGAAATATCAAATAGGAAAGCTTTTCCTTTCAGCCTCGTATCTCAGCTCAATATAAATTATAAAATTACAACAGTGGGATCCAACTTCCCAGACTTTGTCAATACTGAGATTTTGACATTCCTCATGTTCACTCCTTAAATTATTGACCTTTCCAGGAAAATCTGTGTTTTTATCTCTTCAAAATTTCCTAGAATGAAAAACTCAAATCCTTTTAACTGTGGATTAGTGCAGAAGTGTAAAAAAAGGAAGTAAATTCATAAAGAAAATCAATGATATTTAAATTATTCCTTCAAAGTGAATTAAGATCTCTTTAAATCTGTTTTGCTTAGATGGGAAAACACAACTGACAAGTTGGGTTTCCCAGTGATTCTACATCCATGGCATCCAGCAGCCCTTAATCCAAACATTTCCAAGCACTGAGGATGAAGAAAAGGACTTTAAAAGTCACATTCTTGAGCCATTGCAGTTAATTGGGTTGGGCTTTATTAGCCAGACCTTGATGTCAGGACAAGAAGTGCCATATCTTGTGATTTTTTCCTGAATTCATTCAAATGCCAGATGAATTCCAAATGTTGAGTTTGTGAAGGATTGTGTTTTCCATTTCAAGGCAAACATTTTATTAAAATGATAAATGGATTTGTCATCTGGTTGCATTGTGCCTGTAATTATGATTAAAGCAGAAATCAGTGCAAAATGTTTGAATGAACTAAAGATCACTGGGTTCTTTTCGACCCAGCAGAGTGCAAAAAGCAAAAGCTACAAAAAATTCCCAGACTTCTTTTTTTTCCTAATTTGGAAAGTTATTTGTTTCAGGGAGAAAAAAATGTGATATCATGGAATAGTTTGGGATAAAGGAATTTAAAGATCATCGAGTTCCACCTCTGCCATGGGCAGGAACATCTTCCATTATCCCAGGTTTGTCCAACCTGGTCATGGACACTTGCAAGGATGGGACATCCACAGCTTCCCTGGGCAGGATTTTACTCCTCACAAGCAGTAAAAGTAGGGAAATATGGCAGCAAAACCACACAAAATAAATAATTTTCCAGTATTCAACCCCAAACAGATCAGAATTCAATATTCTGTGAGGGGAAAAATTAAAGTAAAAATCATTTTCAGCGTTAAGAAATAATTAAAAATCTACTTTTCTTCAGAATCATCCTAAAAAAGGAGGAGCTATTTGGGAGCAGCTGCCTGGGACATGGATGTGTTTGGCTCCATGCTCCATTAAGTTTTATGGCTGATCTGACATTATCTGCTCCAGAGTATCCCACTGGCAGGAATGAGCCATTCCAGGCTCATGTTCCGCAGTCTGTGTTCAATTTTCCTTCCAGATGGTCCTGATTCCTCCTCCTGAATCAGGAGGAGGTGGGATGCAGGTGGGCTCAGGTGTGTGCCCTCCTCAGCTGCTGTGGAGTTGGAATGAAAATCCCAGGAAAACACTGCTGGCATTTTGTGACCTATTCCTAGAGAAAATCGCTTGAAAATTCAACTTTTCCTTTTCTCTCTGCAATTCTGGGCAGTGCAAAGGTCTGAGTGTAACAAAGGGGAGAATTGCTGTGAGGATGGCTCCTTGGAAAGGAGAAAATTGGGAGCAACGCTTCCCGGTGGTTTTTCTGACCAGTAAATAGGTGCTGCAAGGAATTAAAAGGAGGATTTGAAGGAATATTTGGTATCAGGACTGTGTGTGCTGCTCCAGTTGAACAGAAATACTTTGTTTCACTGAGCAAAGTTTTACAATTAATTAAATGAGGTTTACAATTAATTAAATGAGGTTATAGGTTAACACAGAGTGGGATCCTGGAGCATCCCATGGAATTCGATTTTCTCAGCAAGGGAGGTGATTCTGGCTGGGATATTTTGGAATACAAACGTTTTCTAAGCATTGAAATCATCAATATCAGAGTTCAGCCCAGCCCTTATCACTGATCAAAGAAAATTGGGCTCCCTCCATTAGGAAATCCTGGAAATATGTAACACTTATATAGATATTTATGGATATAAGAGAATGTATGGATAGAAGAGAATTCCAAAGAAGAAGCCCAGGGTTTATTTTTGGGGTTGGGCTCAGTGCTGACGGGCAGCAGGAGCCGTGGGTTTGAGAGCTGACAGTTTTTTGAGTTGACAGAAGTCAGTTCTTTGGTTCTGCCTCAATTTTTGGGACTCCAGTATTTTATTCTGTGTGAGTATCTTATTCTGTATTCCAATTTTCAAGCTGGTTTAGAATTCTTTTGATGCTGGAGTTTTGTTACCTGTGGAAAACCAGGTAAAAAATGGATTTTCTGCCCTCAGAATTATCTAGAACTGCCCTGAGACTCAGCTTAAATAAACCCTTCATTTTTGTCCTGTTCTTTGACCTTTCTGAGCTGCTCTTTTTAGGTCAAACCCCAGACTTTCCCTACTCCTACATTTTATTTACAGTATTCATCCATATGTTTAATCAGGGCCTGGTTTCTCCCTCAGGAGGGTCTTTGGCATCTTTTTTCTTGAGTTGCTCCAGGAAAAATTTGGCTCCTCATGGATCTTTGTGTGTTGGCCGTGCTTTGGTTCCCCTGGTCTGTGTTCTTTAGCCCATCAAAGGCTGCTGGCTGCTGCTTCCCTGCCATTCCTCCTGGAATTCCTCCTGCTTTTAGCTGGAAATTCCTGACCATGCTGGGTTAGTGCCTTCGGAATCTGCTCGTGCCACTTTTACGGAACAACTCCCAAAGACCTCAGAGCTTTTCTTAAATTCACAGAGATTTGGGCAACTCTGCTCCGTGGCCATCCCAGGGAAAACCTTTTATCCAAGAAAGGCTCTGGCACAGCCCCACAAATGTGATCTCAAGCGATGACCTCATGTAAAAATCACAGCGTTGGAATGAGATCAGGAAACACCAGGATGCCACTGGGATTTTTCCTTCCCATTTCCCACACGGTGGTTTGACATTCCCGTGTTGGTGGCGTTTCCACTGAATTATTTGAGGCCATTTTCCTCATCAATATCAGATTTTTCATTATAAATCAGCCCTGTCATGTCCCAATCAATCCTTCCCCCACAGCTTCGCTTGGGAGCAACATGAGAGCTCCAAAATCTTTATTTCAGGAAAAATCTGCATTGTGCCAGGTCATCCCTCTCCACCAGCAAGGTGCAATATTTGGGGGACAGCACCTTGAAAAGCTGAATTTTTGGGACAAAATACACAGAGTGAAGGTTATTTTGAGGTGTTTTGTTTTCTTTGTTTTTGTGAAGCCAGCTTGGAACAGTAAATACAATTTTAAAAAAGCCCAGCCCAAATGTGCACATGTGATTTTTTCAAGGATCTGATGGATGGCTGAATTCCGTGTGGTCCAAGGCATACAAGGAAAATAGAGGGATATCCTCAGTGGGAGAGCAGGGGATGTAAAACATGCATTGGAGTGGAATCTTGGTACATGAGGAAGTTGGAACAAGAATGGACTGAGCCCAGCTCCAGGGAATAGGGCTGGGCAGGAATTGCTGCTTTGGACACACTTGAGCCACTCAATTCTTTTAACTCTGAAAGAAAAAGGTAACTGGGAAATGGAGCAGTGCTGCATTCCAGGAGCATCTGAAATACCAGGAGATTCTTTACCCTCTAAGGCAGGAGGTGCTAAAAGCTGTTGGAATCACAGAAAACCCTGGGACTGAGCAAAATTCCAGAACCGTTTTTTCAGTTTGGAAGGATTTTTTTTTACAGTTTGTGTGGTAAGAGATGAGGTTGTGATAACGAGCTCATGGAAGAGCCTCAGGAGCAAAAAGCTCTTTAAAGCATTTTTCCATCAAAACAAGGCAGTGGGTTAGGGGTAAAACTGTGGCTGCAGCTCCAGAATCATGGAATCATGGAATGGGTTGGGCTGGGAAGGATCCAGTGCCACCTCTGCCACGGGCAGGGACACCTTCCCTGTCCCAGGCTGCTCCAAGCCCTGTCCAGCCTGGCCTTGGACACTGCCAGAGATCCAGGGGCAGCCACAGCTTCTTTGGGAAATCCATTCCAGGGCCTCCCCACCCTCACAGAGAAGGATTTCTTCCCAATATCCCATCTAGCTCTGCATTCCTTCAGTTTAAATAAACCCATTTCCCTCATCCTGTCATTGCATGCCCTTGTCCAAGTCCCTTCCCAGCTCTCTCAGAGCCCTTAGGTGCTGGAATGCTGCTGGGCTCGAGGAGGAATTCCAGATACTCCAAGAGGAGAGACCTGGAGCCACAAAGCATGTGGATCAGAGAGCTGGAGCTGAGCAGAAATAGATTTGTGAAATATTTCACTTTGTTTAATCCAGCAGCTCTTCCTCCTCACGAGGACAGGAGGGTCACAACAACAGCCCCTGAGAAGAACAATTATATTTTCAGTTGTGTTTTAATCTCTTTAAACCAGACAGTTTTCTCAGATTCTCATTGGAGCTCAGCTCAAGCCCTGTTGAGTTTTGCAGCCTGGTTTTGCTCACACAGAGCAGCGATGGCCAAGGGACAGCCCAGGGGGACAGTTTGGGCTGCCAGAAGGATTTCTGGACTGGATTCATGTTTGTTGGGATCTGTAGTGTTGGGTTAGAAAAATCTCTGTTGAGCCTGAGCAGCACTGTCACTGTTCTGGAAGTGCTCTCAGATGGGAGGAGTGATAAATAATCCTCTGGAATGATGGTCAGTGGAGTTTGTGCTCTGGGAAGGGCCTCACGGATGAGGCAGGAGGTGCTGTGGGGCTCGAAGCCAAGATCTCCAGGTTGGGGGCAGTTTGTGCACTGGGAGAGCTCTGGAAGCAGAAGGAGAGGGGGATTCTGGAGTAGGGTGAGCCTGGGGCAGAGGAGAGAGTGAAAGCAGGGAGGAGGAAGGAAGGAGCACTGATTTTCCATGAGTTCAAAAGAGGTGTTAAATCTTTTGAAAGAGCCTAAGTTTAAAGTTTAAAGAAAGGACAAGGGTGAAATCTCCATGGAAGGCAGCAAATCCGTGAGTTGGATCTGTAACCCCTTGGGAGAAGCTCGACAGAGGGTGCAGAAAGGTCACCCTGGAGGTGTAGCTGCCACTCCTGGGCTGCCCTAGACAGGGGAGAGATGCAGAAGAGATTCCTATGTCTGAGTCAGCAGCCAAGGAATGTGAGGGATAAAGATAACTTGTGGGATAATTATAAATCCACAAATTCTTCATCCTGCTCCCCTCAAAGCGATGAAACACAAGGAAGCCTCAGGACTGTGACAGGACCGGAATGGTTTCAAAATTCTGCCTTTTTGTGTTTGACCTTGGTGTAATCAGGAGCCAGAGCTCAGGAATTGGGACGTGGAGTTGGTATAAAATCAGGAACTGGGATGTGGAGTTGGTATAAAATAATAATGCACCAGTGCAGTGAAAAGGAGGAGGAGGGTTTGGCTCTGCTGCAGCTCTGGGAAAAGTTTCTGTGCTCCACTGGGAGAGTCGAGCTGAGCACTGGCCATGAACTGGTATTGCCAAGGAGAGCAAATGGGTGACATCCCAGTGGAATATGGAGATTGCTGTTTTGACTGCTGATACAGGATTCCCAATGAAACACGGAACTGGGAGACGCTGGATGTTTGCAGACGTTGTTCCTGGAGCTTTTGCCAAGAGCTCAGTGGAACAAAGAGCAGAGTTAAATTTAGTCCATGACAACCTGATCAAAACCAACTCCACACAGGCAAAGCCTGTCCAGCTCCAGACCCAGCATGGCCTCTGGAGCTGCCAGAGCTACCACAGAGTTGGGATCTTGTGGAAAATACTTCCACCTCTCGCAGCACGAGGCTCGAGGCAGCTGCTCTCCAGTGTCAGTGTGAGCTCAGCAGGCCTGGGAATGCCTCAAGGTTTTATTTAAGGTAGAAAACCAGGGGGTTTGTGGAATGGTTTGGTTGGAAGGAACATTAAAATTCATCTCATTCCATCCCTGCCACGGCAGGGACACCTTCCACTATCCCGGGCTGCTCCAAGCCCCGTCCAACCTGGCCTTGGACACTGCCAGGGATCCAGGGGCAGCCACAGCTTCTCTGGGCACCCTGTGCCAGGGCCTCTCCATCCTCACAGGGAGGAATTCTTTCCCAATATCCCATCTAACCCTGCCCTCTGGCTGTTTAAAGCCACCCTTTCCATGCAGAAATTCCTGCTGCTGTCCAAGCTGAGCCTCCCCTGGCCCAGCCTGAGGCCGTTCCCTCTCCTCCTGTCCCTGTTCCCTGGGAGCAGAGCCCGATCTCCCCAGGCTGCCCCCTCCTGTCAGGGATTTTTAGGGAGCAGAAAGGCTCCCCCAGAGCCCCTTTTCCCCCTGTGGCTCCAGCAGTGGCACGGAATATTTTCCTTCTCAAACAGCAATAACGTAACCACGAGGGCCGCTGTGAATATTCTGCGTTATGTTAGTGTTGGGGTTGAAATCTGCTGGAAGCGTTGCTAAGCTGTGCCTTGGAAGGGGGACGTGATGTTCAGGCCTTGGAACAGCTGGGCTGGAGCCTGGGCAAGGTGCTGGGAAAGGCTCCCTGCACCTCGGAGCCAGCTGGAAAGGAAGGCCCAGCCCAGCCTTGCTCCAGCAGTGGTGTCAGCACTGAGGGAACACAAACCCACCACACGGGGCCCAGCTCCTTCCATTTTCCTCTTGAGCCGATCTTTTAATTCGGGAGGAATCAGCTCTGCCCAGCTGTGCACAACCACACCGGCGTTACCTTGTCGCCTCTGAGGGCTGCGTGCCGGCCTCTCCTCAGGAGGAGGAAACGATGCTTCGGGAGGCCTCGCAGCTTTCATTTCTCCCTGCTAACGAGATCAGGCTGCTGATAAATGTTTCCCCTTGTTTTGTGTCAATGAACACTGGGAGGTTGCTCTCCGAGGAGCCTGGGACAGCCTTTATCTCCCGAATCTCCCGGCCGTGTTTGCGCATCAGTGTTTGCAGGGAATTGTCTTCCCGGCAGCCCCGGGATTCTCTCTGGAGCACATTTTATTCATTAGGCCCTTGCAGCCCCAGAAGTGCTGGAAGATGAAGGATTTCACAACAGAGTAAACAAAGGCGGGTTTGTGGTGGAGAGGATCCGCTGGAGAGCTGGGAAGCATTGGCTCCACGTTCCTGTCAATCCTGTGGCTTCTCATTCCCGCCGCTCGCAGCCTCATTGGAGCGGGCAGGGTGAGGATGGAAGATACCACAAATTTCTCAGCATTTCAGCCCGGCGAGTGTGAATCATTCCTTTCTTGGAATAACTTTAATAGAAAACCAGGATTCAACCTGATGAGAAAAACGTGCAAAAAACCTTTTCTTCTTTTTCTTCTTCTTTTTTTTTTTTTGCCTCATTAAAAAGTTTTTTTTCCAGACTATTTTTATGCATGAGCACTTTGAGAAAGCTTTGAAACTTCGGAGTTGTAACATTTGCGGAATTAGAGCACTTGGAGGAGGTTTTTTTTAAGAAGCAGTAAAGTTCCAGCCAATTAGAAAAGAAAATTATTTATGTCTGGGATAGTTTGCTTAAGATTTTAAACAATTTCTGCAGCTTATGGAGGGTTAGGAAGTGGTTGGATTTCCTTCTGAAGAGATAGAACATCCTTTTTAATATATTTCACAGCAACATCAGATGGTAAAGGCATAAGAGGGTTTCTGTCTCAGCAATGCACTCAGTAATTCCCTGGTTTTGCATGAAGCACTGAATTATATTCCCTCAAATCTTCCTCAGTTACTCTGTCAATCTTTGGCCGTATTCTCTTGATGATTTTAAAACCCTGAACAAGTGAAAAACACAGGTTTTTCACCAGTTCAGTGAAGATCAATTTAGTGACTCCCATTTGTAAGAGAAATATTGACACACTTTGTTGTTTTAGGACTTGGATTTATGGTTCTGGGGGATGGAGTCCATTCCTTAATGCCATGTAATCCATGGAGTGTTGGTCAGGAAGCCAAAAATTGCTGCTTCTGCACTTCTCTGCTGCCACTGCAAAGTGTAACCTGAGAAAAAGTCTCTTCACTGATGCTCTGAGGGAGAACAGCCACCAAAAGCGTTCACAAAAAAATTATTGAGGCTGGTACTGCATCGTGGAGCTCCTTAATATGTAATATTTTATCAATTTAAAAGCTGATTCAGTCCAAAAATTTACATGGAAAACGTGGACCCACACAATGTGCAGCCTGTGGCAGGGGGCGAGGGTTTAGTTTGGATATTGGGAAAAATTTCCATGTGGAAAGGGTTGTAAAACAGCTTCCCTGGGCAACCCAGGGCAGTGGTGGATTCCCCATCCCTGGAAATGTGGAAAAAATAAGGATGTGGCACTCGGGACACGGTTAGTGCTGCTGGGTGATGGTTGGTCTCTTCCAATCTTAATTCCATGATTCTCTGATCACTCCTTGAATTCATTCTGGCAAATTGAAGGGATTTGGGGGCAAAACTGGTATTTTATAGAAAAATTGAAATGGCACCATTTGTGACTCTGGAAAGGACCTCGATGCTGCTCTATCCCAGATTTCTGGGCTTCCCTGGTGCTTCCAGCTTTGGTGATGTGACCCTGTTGATAATCAGGAGATTGTTCATCTGAATTCCACTTTTGAGTGGGATTTTTTTTTATCTCTGAGTGTCCAGCAGCACTTTTTAACTCTGTAGGGTTATCCGTGGATTTTATGCAGTAGTGAAAAGAGAGCTGGAGGTTGTCCTGTGCCAGCTGAGTTCCAGGGAAGCACCGCTGGGATTTTGGCCCCTCAGGCATTTTTTGTGGGAGTGGCTCCCCCATTTACTCCCTGTGCAAACCCCACTGCAGACAAACCTTGCGAGTGGCTTCCCTGCACCATCCCATTTTTAGGGCACCTCGAGCTGCGTAGAAGAAATTGGGAAATATCCTTTGTAGGAATTCTTAAAGACCAAAGAAAATGGAGCAAAAATTCTCTTTGATTTACAGGTTTACAATGATTTTCCACACAATCTTTCGCTCCTCCATGTCAGGCACTCGAGACAAAATCCTGTCTTTGCTGATGAGACTTGGCCAAAAGTCAGCTGGAAAACTCTGCTATTTATCCATTGAGGAAGTAGCTTTTACAAACTTCCCTGAAGGAATTCAGCTAAGTATTTTCTTTAAATGAATATATTTCCAGAGCCACGTTGTTACAACATCTCGTGCTTCTGGAGGTGCTCAGCTGCTTGTTCCAGCTCCTTTAAGATCTTCAGCAATTAGGCTGCACTGATAAAGCCAGGGGGGCTTATCTTGTCTCTTCTTTTAGCTCAGAGGAAATAATTTGTGCATTATATCAGGGATAAGAGGTGGGAAGTGTGAAATCTGATCTTGCTCCTGCCACTTGGTGACCCGGAGGAAATTGGTTCCCCACAGCATTTCAGTCCTGCCTGTGTGATAGGTGCTGCTGGGTTCATTTTCCAGGGAGTTCTGCAGCTCCTCAAGTATTTCAAACCAATCCCAAACCTTTTAATGAGCTCCTGTGTATCACTTTCATTGAAATAAACGAAAAAATTAGGTTATCTGGAGCTTACAATAACTGTGAAATCTTTCTGCTGGAAATCAGTGTGTCCCACTTGTTTGGAAAGATTTTCTCTTCCATTATTCATTACAGGGGCCTTAAAATTATACTCCAGTGACAAAGCCTCTATTTATTTTTAGACAATTGGCATCCACTTCTGGCTGACCTAGAATGTTTCTTTGATGACAATGCCTGTGATCCAGCTGGGTTTGCTGAATGGTTGCATAAACAAAGGCAGATAGTAAAATGTGGGAAAGAAAAGGCTATTTTTATTATATTAGAGACTGGCCAGCCAACTCCAGGCCCAGTTTTAAATGTCATATCTGTAGCACTACACTTCAACGAAATGCCCTTGTCATCTGCAGAATATCTCTGGAATTTTATCATTATTGGATTGCAAGGTTACAAGGAGGCTAAGAGGAAAAAAAAGTTCAGCGTGGAGGTGATCCACAGAGAAAGACAATCAGTTTGTTATCCAGCCTCTTCCTTCCTGAAGTATGTAGGTTAAATACGTGGAACTGGGAGGATGAGTCTGAGCTTGCTGTTTTCTCCAGTCCCATTTTTTCATTTGTTGGCCAGTTCTTGTTTCGTTGCAGCAGCTTCAAAGGCAGCTTCATTTTTAATGGATAATAACGCTGCCTGTAGGCAAAGAATTCCAGGTAGGACAATAAACAGAAGTCTCATTTGAACTCAAATCATGGAATCACGGAATGGTTTGGGTTGGGAGGGATATTAAAGCTCATCCTATTCCGTCCCCTGCCATGGGCAGGGACACTTTCCACTATCCCAGGTTGCTCCAAGCCCCATCCAAAAAAATTGAGGCTTTTACTGCATCGTGGGGCTTCTTAATATGTAATATTTTATCACTTTAAAAGCTGATTCAGTCCAAAAACTTACATATAAAACATGAGCCCACACAATGTGCAGTCTATAGCAGGGAGTGAGGGTTTTGGGCACTGCCAGGGATCCAGGGGACAGGCACAGCTTCTCTGGGTGCCAGAGCTTCTCCATGCTCCCAGTAAATCCAGAGGGGGTTTCACTGCACGGCATCACCACCCAAATTCCTCCCACTTGTTCAAAAGGAAGGTCCTGAAACAGTTACTGCTGCAAGAAGGTGTCAGAGGGCAAAATTCGGCCACAATTCAAATTCCAGTGTAAATGTAGGGGAAATTTCTGTGTTAATGAGACTTGAGACCAAGTGGCAGAGAACTTTCTTCCATGGATTTACATTTAGGTTCTACATTACAAATAATAGTGCTGGAAAGAACCTCCTGGTATTCCAGTTCTGGCCTCTCAGTTGTCAGTGTTAACCTGTGCCAGGGGAGGGACTGGTTGGATTTTAGGAAGATGTTCTTCCCTCAGGGAGACTGGAACAGGGAATGGCCGCTCAAGGAGTGTTTGGACAATGCCCTCAGGCACAGGATGGAATTTTGGGATTGTCCTATGCAGGGCCAGAGGTTGAACTCAGTGATCCCTGTGATTCCCTTCCAGCTCAGAGTATTCTGTGACTCCATGAGCAAACTCAGGCTCTCCTGGAGCTGCCGGCAGAGACGGAGACCCAGCAAATCCCAGCCTCCTCCAGGGTGTGGCCACAGCCTGGGCCAAGGAAAACCATTGCTGCCACTGGAAAAACCAATGGCACAGCCCAGGAGTTGCAGCAGGAATATCCAAAGATTTTAGCAGGAAAATCAGTTGGTTGCACAGGTTTTTTACACGTGTGGACAAGGATGTTTTTAGGATGTGTGGATTCCCCAGAAGTGCCCCAGCTTTTAACCGCCACCCATCAGCAGAGATTTATTTCTAGCCCATAAAACAATTAAAGCACCCAACAATGCTCTGCAGGAGCATCCTAAAATCATAATGATCCTGTTTGTCTTGGACTGGGGGCTTTACAGGATTTATTTAGGAGCCTTTTTGTTTATCTGTTAAAAATGGCCTTTCAGTCAATGCTAAGCTCGATGGCTTCGGTGTAATTTTCCATGGTTCAGACTTGCTGAAGTAATAAATAAAATGTAATAAGAATAAATTATAAATATTTATAAGGCTATTTTAGGCTTTTATGAGGTTCGTAGGATTTTGAATTTAATATCCCAGCCAAAGCTCCACTCAGAGCTCTTCTCTTTCACATCCAAATGCCTGCTCAGGGTTTTGCAGCCAGAGCCGGATGGAGTTGGCTGCCAAAGCTTCACCTGCAGGGATGCCAAGGAAAGCATCCGGTGGGACAGAGCAAACAAAGGCAGCAAACCTGACATCCCCACCCGGGCACGGAGTTCAATCCCCCCTGCACATTCCAGCTCCCATCCTCGTGCCCTCGGCTCTCCGTCACTCACTCCCACGCACTTGGTTGCACACCAGGTGTGTCAGATATGGTTTTCTGAAAAAGACTGGGGAGAAAAAGGGAAAAAAAGAGGCAAAAATAATGGTAAGGTTTTTAGAAAAGTTGGTTTTTTTAGAAATGACTTTTCGTGCTTACATTTGAATCAGGAATAATTCCACACAATCTGCTTTAACCACTGTTTTCTCCGTGTTTTCCTTTTAAATTTGAACTTTAGATGGAAAAGAATATGAGGGTTGGTGCTAGAAAAGCAATAAGCACAATCTTCATTTTGGCTTTAATTGAAGGACCCAGTCCTTGCAGCCCTTCTGTTGAAGAAGTTGATTACATTCACTGTTAATTAATAATAAGCAGATGGTTTGGGGCTGGTGGTTTAAGGTCAGGAGTGGCCTAGCCCTTGGTGAGACACGAGGCAGGTCCTGGTTGGAATGAGATGAGCTCTAAGGTCCCTTCCAAGCCGAACCATTCCAGGATTCCATGAGATCTGGGGGATGATGGATCGCCCCGCAGAGCTCTCCACCTCTCCCTTGTGTTGGGCAAAGAAAATCCTTTCCCATTAAAGGAAAAAAGGGAGAAGCCTCTCGTTCCAGAATTATCCTGGAAAAAGAGATCACTGGAGTTTAGTACATCATTAAACACCAAATCTAACCAACAGCTGATTTTTCATGTTAACCTTTATTTGGGGAAAATAATGTCCCACAGCCTACGTGGAAAAAAAGGAACCCTTGGCAATACCCTTATTAAAGCTGATTTTTGCAAAGCTTTAACGAATTGCTGCCAAAGAGGAGAGCAGGTTGGATGTTTTTTGTTGTTATGAAATGGGAAAATAACTAATGTTTCTCTGATCCCTGAAGTAATTCATTCTCTGGGTAACATTCTTCATTGATAACTCCATTTTTTATTGTGAAGAATGATCCCAAACCAAGCCAGAAGTTAATAGATGAAAGGAAACTTTGCAGAAATACCCTGCTGAATACATGCTCTCAGGATTTGCCTATTTATTAATATCCTGCATAAAAATTTTTAAACCCATGTGGGTGGAAATAGGATTTTAGTATGTTGGTAAAATCCATGGACTTACATAAAAATACTCCCTAATTTACTACCAGGCTTTTACTGCTGTGTCTAAGCTGAAGGATTTTAAAAGAGAAATTTTCTTTTCTTGATGTCAAACAGATGTGTTAAAAATAAATCGGTTTTTAAAAAATTTTTATGTGGATTTTACTGATATGGGGATTTTTTTTTAGTGGATTAAACTTTGTGATTTTATCTGCTATTGATACTTGTCAAGCACGGGCATTACGGGCTTTGAAAAAGTGTTATTTGTGCAAAAATTCATAATATAAAGGAGGAATGAGATATTTTTATTCAATTTGTTGTAATTTTTCTAAACTTTTTGTACTTCAGAGAGTGATGAGAATTTAATGCTTTCCCCTGTAACCACTTTGCAAGGAGAGTCCTCTTGGTGCAACAACTTTTGAAAGTTTAAGTCTTTAAAGTCTCAGTTGTGTGGGAGCTGCGTTTCCAGCTGGGTCTGCTTTATTTCAGTGACAATGTTTAGCTCTGCTCAGCAATGCAGGGAGAAATATGGATTTGGAAAGAGCAGCCTGAAAATTTGAGCAGCAGATAGAGAATTGCTGTGAAGAGGGTGCTCACATTTCAGGAGGAATGTTCAGGATGAGCCATTTTAGAGTGAGGAATCCTCCTTACACTTAGTTTAGCTTCTGCATCACTCCCTGAGATAGTGGAGAGCGTGAGAGGGGTAAGGATTTATTTTTTAATATTTAATAATTGTGGTTTAGTCTCAGTTCTCCCAGTTGTTTTTTGCTGCAGGGGCAATAAATTCATCTGGCAGGCTGTGAAATCCAAATTAGCAGTTTTTAATAGCCTCAGTATTGACCAAAATTAATAATTTGGGGGTTCTTTTTGTTGATTGATTTGGGTTTTAGTGGATTAGTCATTAATGTTCTTGTCAGTCACTTCAGCTGTCACCAGACATCGTGTGCTGAAGATCTCCGTGGCATCAGCATCAGGAGTTCTGTCACTTCTAAATAAAACGAAGTGCCAGTGCTTAGATGTGGGTTTCAATTCTACAGTGAAACCTTTCACTTCAAAACTCATCTTCTGCTGCTCGAATTCCTCTTGGAATTCTTCTTAATTTGCAACAGTAACGCAGAGCAGTTGAGTGTTCCAGGAGCCTTTTCCAGTCGTTTCAGTGGCTTCATGTAAAGAATATTCCACTCTTTATCCATGTTTTTCCCCCTTGGCTCTCTCATCCTCTGTATCCTCAGCTGCCCCACCTTGCTCAGGTGATTCCTGGCGTGGATTTTGTAGCCAGGGGAGTTTTGTGGCTTGGGATGAGCCGAAGAGCACGAGAGGCACGGTGGAAACTCGGATCGGAGAGCTGGAGCGATGGTGGGGGATACACGAACCAGCTGTGCTGCAAGAGCTGAGAAATGTCCCCTCGCACTTGAGAAAGACTTAAAATGCTGCACATAAAAGCAGCAAAGCTGAAAAATGTTTTGTGATGCTGAATTAAACCAGGGAAGTGTGAGGAGATGTTTTTATTCGGCACCGCCGTGCAGCAAATGCAGCCCCGCTGTGCCTGTTTGTCCCGGGAATCCTTAAAATTCCCAACCTCTCTTCCACAGGAAAGAACTTTCAGGTCTCTAATATATTTTACTGCTTTTCTCTGGGCCAGTTTCTCTGTTTTCTTTGGTTTGTTTCTAAGGTTGAGAAGCTAAAATTGGACAGATATTTATTTATATGCATAACACTAAATTCTGTTTTCCAAAATGGCATTTCCTTGTTTCCCAAGCCTTTCACATCGGTTTAGGCTGACATTACAAACCTGTTCTTAGGGGTTTTTTTCCATGAATTTACATGATTGGTTTGGAAATCGTTGTGGCATTAACTTGTGCTCATTGGGGATGAATTTCACCTGCCTTTGTGATGCTTTTAAGTGTTTCTGCATTGGTTTGGATTCAGTATCTCGCAGGGTGCGCTCCTTGCACTGGGATCCACTTTTCTGAGGGTTAAGGTTAAAAAAAATCCTGACAGTTTAAAAATCTTGAAGTGTTTCTCCTCATGTTTTCGATACAGAGTTTTTGACTAAAGATTTGCCCTCTCACAGATAAGCTAACTCCCATTCTCAGCAGAACTTGTAATTATACTGCTATTAAGTTCTATTTAAGAAGAAAAACATTTTGCAAGCAGTATATGTTAAGTCAAAATATTGTGAATTACTTCACCATATTCACTTTTTCACCAGTAAATATGATACAGCTGAAACAATGACTGTTTCCCCCCCCTTTAAGTTGTTAAACAGATACACTCTGTGCCTGCTAAATTGTGTGTAAATTCTGGATTTCTGGCATTTCTCTTTTTTTTGGGGAGGGAAAATCACCCAAAACACCCCATAGAAATTAATTTTGTTAAACCACTTGAGGGGAATTAGGTCCATCTGCTCAGAGAGTTCAGCCTTTTTAAATTCACTTACACCAGAAAAGAAAAAGGAGTCATTGTTTGAGTCGAGAGATGCTCGTGCTGTGAGCTGGGGTGTGTTTTTGTAGCACTGGCTGTGAGCTTTTGGAGGAAGAGGATTGTTTGTGGAAGTGTCTTTCATTTCCCTGCCGATAAAAATAGGTAATTAACACATTTTTAATTATGTGTGTAAAGCAATTAGTGCAGTTATGGACAGATGATGTGCAAGCTCAGAGCTGGAGACAGAATTCCAAGTGAGGAGACACAGAATTCCAAGGAAAGAGACCTAAGTTCTGCTCATGTCTGTAATTCTTCCTGCGCACTTACTAAAACATGAATTAAAAAAGATACGGATGCTCTTTGCCTAATCCAGTTCATATAAAACGTAGAGTTGGACTAAAACCTGATTTGTGGGCCGCAGCTGAACCCACAGGGTTTGTTGAGACAGAATTAGGACTGAATCCCTTCAAAATGTCTTACATTGATGATTAAAAATAAGGAACCTGCTAAAAACTTATGTATATTATATATATAAAACTCCAGCTTTGCTCCAGCACCTTCAGGTTGATTTTCAACCTGTGCGTGAGCTCTGGTGAGAGGGAAGGATTTGAGGAGTTAAAAGTTTTGCCGGTGAGTTTTCCCTTTTAAAATCCTGCATTTCCAACTCCAAGGAAGTTCCCAATGAAATCCCTGTTTGCCTGAACCATCAGTGCAGAGATAAAATCCAAAGTGCTGCAAAACTGCCCTGGTTTCACGTCCAGATTTCAAGGCCTAATTAAGTAATGGCTGCAGGGGGTTTCAGATCCTTTGCTTGCAGCTGGATTCCGAGGGCAGAATAACAGTAGCAGGGTGCTAAAGAACTGCTAAAGATTTATTTTTGTGGCTTTGTGTGGCTGCTCTGCTGAACTGACAGTTCCACACTTGGCATCAAATGAAAAGATGAACTTTGGAGTTTATCCAGAGTCACCAAGGCCTTGGCTTCAGCCTTTGAACTAGGCCTTGCTAAAAGGGCCTACGTGGGACCTAAAGGAACTTCAGTTTATCTGTGGTGATTTTTTTTTCTTTAAATCTTTTTTTTTCAAAATTGTTGAGTAGTTATTTTCGATGTCGTTTTTTTTCCCGTCTTTTTTCAAGGTCTTGGGTTCAGCCTTTGAACAAGGCCTTGCTGAAAGGGCATATGTGGGACCTAAAGAAACTTCAATTTATCTGTGGTGATTTTCCCCCCCCTTGTATCTTTTGTTTTCAAAGGTGTTGAGTAGGTTTTTTTCAATGTAATTTTTTTCTTTTTTTTCCCCCACAATAGTGTTTTCCCTTTCTTTTTGCAAGGCCTTGGATTCAGCATTTGAACAAAGGCCTTGCTAAAAGGGCTTACGTGGGACTGTAGGGGACTTGAATTTATCGGTGGTGATTTTTCTTCCTTAAATCTCTAATTTTCGAAATTGCTGTATTTTTTCTACACACAGACTCCTATACTGTTGTCTCTGATTTCATTTGGGTCTTTTTATGGAAAAAAAAAAAGTCATATATATGAAGCTTTTTTCCCTGTGAAAACACTTGCCAAGGAAATCTTTCTTGCAGTTATCCAAAGGAAAGGTCATTTTTACAGAGAGACTTCAGATCTGTATTTTCAGACAACTCACAAACACCCAGCCAACAATAGCAGGGGCATCTCTCAACTTTAACCTTATGTTCTTTAAAATTTGTTTAACAAAAAAAAAAAAAAAA
>VZRS01010406.1:106244-135195 GCA_013398055.1 Ifrita kowaldi
TTTTAAAAAAAAAAAAAAAAAAAAAAAAAAAAAGAAATTGGAAGAACTTTCATCTTTTCCATGGAGTAATTCTTTGGAAAACTCGGATAACAAAAAGGGGGAGAAATAGGAATGTTCAACATTTTATTTTGAAATAAACAATGGATTTTTGAATTTAGATTAAAACATTAAATTAAAACCCCCGTGAAATATATAACTTGCTCCTGGTTTTTTAGCCATGTGACTTTGACTGGTGTTTATTTTTGTAGGTTAAGGCATTAAAAGCTTCAGCAGGTTTTATTCCAATTTCTATTGAAACGAAACCCAAATGTTTCTTTATGAAAACCATAAAACCAATATTTCAGTGCAGCTTTTCCTGTAAATATTTTTCCATGAGTTATTTCTTGCTGCCTTTAGCTACAAGCATTTAAAACGAGAAACAGAGCTCAGGAATCTCCTTGAAAACAATTCTTCATTGGGGACAGGCAGCAGCTTCCAGAGAGAAAAGGAAACCTGAAACACTTAATGCCTCTATTAATTAAATTTTTAGTGATTTCTCAGGCTGTTGAAAGTGTGGAGATGCACATGATGGATGTTTTGGGATACTCACTACGGGAGGCTTCCAGGTGAGGGAGAGGTGGCTCCCATTTGGCTTTGGCTGCCTTTCAAAAGGGATTTCAAGGAGATAAATGGAAAATACAAAAAATCCACGTAGAAGCTGTGCTCGTACAGGAGCTGCAGGGGCTCGTGGCTGGCTTTGCTTTTAACACCTGAAAAGCTGTTTTGTGCTTTAGCTGGTGGTAAATAAAGAGTGGATTTGGGATCCAGGGGCTAATTTGTTGCTGTATATTGTGCTTTTCTGTTAATGATGATTTATGGAGCAGAGGCATGATATTTGTGGTTTATAACAACGGACGTGGCCAAATCCTGTGGTTATTAAAGGGGAACATGAGGATTTTCAGTTATCACTTGAATATAACCTTTCCAAAATACCTCCTGACTTTCCCTTCTCCGTTATTAAACCTGTCACGTTGGAGGTGTGAGGGATGAGGGAGGGAATCAGGATGTCCCAGCGGGATCTGGGGATCGTGCTCCAGCCGCGGGATCTCGGGAACATTTTCCATTATTCCTCCCAAAGCAGAGGGTCCAGACCTGAACTCGCTTTTGGCATCAGTCCTCACGTTCCAGGAACATTCTCCCGGAGCGAGGGGAATATCCAAGGAGTTTTGGTTGGATGTTGGGAATGTGCAGCGTTACTGGGGTGGGAGCTGGGATTGGCCAGCCCCCAAAATAGCAGAGCGTGGTATCTGTGTGTTCCCAAAGCTGGGGATGGCATGGGAGAACTTTTCCATGGCAATTCCAGAGAAGGACAGAGCCAAAGTGAGGATTAGAGCCAATGGTACTGCTGTACCCAGTAAATAAAGCTCCTAATTAAAAGGGGAATGCCATTGAATTAGAGAGGAAAATGTCTGTCGAGGATATTGATTATAATAATCTTTAAGGTTATGTTCTAGAAGGGCAGATTTATTACAAAAAAAGGGGGTTTTGTATAATTTTATGGATGTTGGGACTCCTTTGGTGACGTGGTAGAGTGAAGAATAACAGGGGAAGAGTGAAATTGTGTGAAGTGCGTTTGGGTGAATGTTGCATCCAAAAAACTTAATTATCATTGCCAGCACTCAGCACAAACTGGGGCAGGTTAAAAATGCATAAAAAATGTGAATACCTTAATTTTTATGTTTCGTTTTAATAATTTTTATGTTATGTTTTAAAAGCATCATCCAAAAATTGTAAATAATAATAATAATAACTTTGATAATTCTCCTAAACTCATCCCTCAGACAGAACCCAGGTTCTTTTGGGCTGCTCTCTGCAAGAATATTCCCGAAAGCTCCTCTAAATTAACAAAGATCTCCATCCTGTGGATTATTTTAAAGCACAACAAACCCCTGTGTGGGCACTATTTGACAGAATTCCAGAGGATTTGATTCATAGATCTTAATTCACTTTTGAGTCTAATTAGATTGAATGTAATGAAAGTAATTTGAATTATGAGTGAGAGTGCTGAGGGGTTTAATGGAGTTTATCCCTGTATTTTATCCCTATATTTTTATCTACGTCCCTATATTTTATAGGGAAAAAAAATGTATCCCTATATGAATCCCTATATTTTATCCCAATATTTATATATATATATATCAATCACCCTGTGTTTTATAAGGAAAAAATACATATCCCTATATGCATCCCTGTATTTTATCCCTATATTTTTATCTACGTCCCTATATTTTATAGGGAAAAATATATATGTATCTCTATATTTTATCCCTGTATATATATATTTATCCCTCTGTTTTTCCCTATGCGCTGCTATGGATAGCCACCCTGAAATTTTTACTTTTCCATGGAACAGGACAATTCTGTGTGGCAAGAACAAGGTTTTGTGGAGCCCTGACTACAATTCCAACAGATCAGAAGCACCACACAATTCTTTAGTTTGCTCAGTCCCATGTAAAATCAACAAAATATTCCATATATACTCACTCTTTGCAGGAGTGCAGCTGGAAAATGAAATATCCAGGATTTTGTGGGGGTATTTTGTATTTTATCTGAACTCATCTGTGGCTGCAGCTTTCCCGGTATTGTTATATGGAGTCAGGGATTCGGGAGGCTGAGCCGAGGAATTAAGGAATATGGAGTTACACACTTGCAGGAAAAGCTGTTCAGGGCTTGGACAGGACACAACTTTCCGTGTTTACCTTCATTCCAGAGGTTCCACCAAACTTTTGGGAAGGGCACCTTGTGCCTTATCTCATGTGCCTGTTACTCATTTTCTCAGCTGAATTCATTTTTGGGGGTGAACCTCAGTTCCTCACACTCACCACTCTTTTGTTCCGTGTTGTTCCCTTTCAAACTATTGGGAATTTTGCCATTGGTTTGACAGGACCTGGATCAGACCTTGAAGTTTTCAGCTCCAGCTCCAACACTCGTCACTGCAGGGATTTAAAAGCCGCGTGGATGCGGAGCTTGGGGACTTGGCAGTGCTGGGAATGTTGGACTCCATGGCCTTGGAGGGGCTTTTCCAACCTAAACCAATTTAGGATTCAGGGATTATTTGAGTTCCTTGGTATTTTCTGCTTCACGGGCTCAGGAGTTGTTGATAGCTGAATCCAGCGTTTGTTGTGTGATGTGGAGGGAACGGGGCTGGGAAGGGTTTGGAGCACCAGGAGCAGCTGGGGGGGCTCAGCCTGGAGAAAAGGAGGCTCAGGGGAACCTGAACGATTCCCTGGCAGGAGGGTGGAGCCAGGTGGGAATCGGGCTCTGCTCCCAGGGAACAGGGACGGGGTGAGAGGAAACGGCTTGAACTGTTAGGGGATGTTTAGGTTGGATATTGGGGAGAATTCCTTCCTGGAAAGGGCTGCCCAGCCCTGGCCCAGCTGCCCAGGGCAGTGGAGGCATCCCCATTCCTGCAGGGATTTAAAGCCATGTGGATGTGGCATCTGGGGTCATGGATCCATTCCCTTGGCAGTGCTGGGAATGCTTGGATTTGATGATCTTGGAGGGGTTCTCCAACTTCTGTGCTTCCATGTCAGATCAGGGATGCATTTTCCAAGGTCCAAACCCCTGGGTTGTTCCTGTTTCACTGGAATTTTTGTCCTTCATTTTTAGCAATACAACCCTTCTTCCCATGGGATTTCAATGGGATTTTGATGGGATCACCTTCCTGTGCTTCCCTCTGGAGCTGCCAGGATCCCGCAGTCCCGCTCCTGGCTAACCCTCGGGCTGCCTTATCAGTTCAACCTTTAAGCATTCCCAAATATTCCCTGAAAACCCTTTTGTCCGTCCTCTCAGGAGCCAGAGGAATGAAATCCCTGCGAAATTCCCCGGGGGCTTTGGGAGGAGGGAGAAAACGCTTCAAATTGGCAAAACGCGCTCGTCTGACAACACCAGGGCTCCCAAATTTATTATTGTTTTCCTTCAAAAGAGAAATTAAAGAGCATCTTGAACCACTTGTCCTAATTGGCCGAGCCAGTGAAATATGTATGGATGCACATTATCCATAGAAAAAGTGGAGGATTGGAAATATTTCCCCTTTCTGACAAACGGAACCATTTGTTCCTCATTTTTCCCTATCTAAACAGTGCTCCCGAGTCTGGGAGAGCCCCGGGGAGGGAGAGGAGGGGATTTGTTGTCACGGAAAGATCGGCTCTGCCTGCAATCTTCCCCCCTTTATTTGCTGTTCCTGCAAATCACCTCGAAAAAAAAGGGGAGAAAATCCCTGAGATAAATCAAGCAAAAGATAAAGCCCTTTTATTCTTACAAGGGTTTTTTGGCTTTATGCTGTAGAGGACATGGAAAAATGCTGGATAAACCTTCCTGTGGTGGCTCCCAGAGAGATTTTGTGGGGAAAAAAGTGGGGGAAACTGTGGAAAAATGATATAAAAAGTTTCAAAAAATACAGATAATAGCAATTTTTACAGACCAGGTGGTGTGAGCAGATCGAGGAGGATAAAAAATGAAGTTTAAACAACAATAATTTAAATTACGTAAGGATTCCACAGGCAGAGTTGATCTCTAGGCTTTAAAAACACTGATTTTTTTTCCCTATGGAATTAATTCCATGAAGGTAAAAGTTTTGTGCTTTTTAAGGAAGATTTTAGAAGTGATTTTAAAACTCTTGCTGTGTGCAGGTGCTGATTTGTCCCATAATATCCCCAAATATACTGAATTTAAGAGCATCTGAAAGAGGAGAAAAACTCGAGGTTTGTGGTTGTTTGTGTTGTGGGTGTCACATTTTTGGTGTCAAACCCAGATTTTGGGTTGATTTATATTTTATTCATCACAGGTGCAAATTAAATAGTGCCCAAATAATCCTAATGAGCAGATTAAAATTGATTTGCTTCCAGCTGAATGCAGAATTTACATTTTATGGAACTTTTTAATAAGAGCAAAGAACATTTGAGGTGCAGAGTAAGGAATATAAAATTGCCAATTTTAAAGCAGAACTATTTTTGCTCAATGCTGCAGGATTTGAACTCCATAAATTTGCAATTAGACAGTAATTAAAGTGTAGCCCATTAATCAGATTTTTTTATTCCATTAATGATTTTTGCTCCATGAATGATTTTTACTCCATAAATTATTTTTACTCCATTAATGATTTTAACTCCGCCTCTTGCATTTTAACAAATCCCAAGGAAAAACCGTGAGGAATTATCACAGATATTCCTCATTATTGTGAGATCCTAATACTATAATTCCAGGGGTGAAACAATAAACGAGGAATTGTTTAATTAAACTTCCTTCCCAATGCAGTTCTTTGTAAATATGGATTTTAATGGGAATAACAATTATTGTCCCAAAAATTGGCCAAATTTGGGTGCACTCAGGCTCACAGGATCCTGCAAAAAAACTGAGGGGGCAGGAAATGTTCTGGGACATAAAAACCCATACTGGATAAAATTCCCTATAGAGGGGAACTAAGAGAAGAAATCAGGAATTCTGGGTTTCTCGAGCACATTTTTGGGTGTTTACTGTGATTTTTAATAGTTTTTCTCCTGCTTTTACCAAGGAAGGAGCCCAAGGAGGTTTCTGCTTTTGGAGGCAACCCCTGATCCCTTTTGGCTTTGTCGAGATCCCGTCTGAGCCCCCATTCCCTGCAGAGGAACGGGACTGAGCACAGAACCCTCTTCCCGTTCCCCCCCTCTCTGCTTTGCTTTGCAGGGAATGATCAGGAAAAAAACTTCCAAAATCCTCCAGCTGTCAGTTCTAGGAAAACTTTGGATTTTCACGTTTCCTTGGGTTTGGAGTTCTCTGCTGCCAGGGCAGCTCCTGTTCTCCCAGCTCTGTTCAAATACTTGGGATTCAAAAGGATCTTGGCATATTTGTGACAGTTTTTCCCCGCAAAATCTTTGGGATGGATTTGATTTTACTGTTACATTTCAGATGAACAAAATCTTCTTTGTTCTGGTGAAAATTAACAGGAAGCTTTTAATTTAATTTTAACTTCTAATTTAATTGACACAACAAAGTGCCTTGTTTTTTGTGGTGGAAAATTTGGCATTTTACGACTTCTGTGTTTAATTTCCAAGCTGAACAATCTGATTTTTGTGCTCTTTGTACCCTTTTAGTAGATGAGGTTTTCACTATTGATTTTTGATGTGCAAATTCCTTAAAGCCTCTGCAGCGAGCTCGAACCTCCTCGAGAAAAACTCGTTCGTGATCAACCCAAGTCCAAAGATTTTGAGAACTATTTCATGGATTCTTGGCAGCCCTTCTGAAGTGGGAACCAAATGTGAGCAGGGACAGCCCCAGGTCAGCTCTGGGTGTCTTTTAATGAGTTTTGGGTTTAATCTCAATATCTCAACTCGAAACATTTGCTTCTTGAAAGCAGAATATTTAATTCACTGAGCAGTTGCTGACAGCTGCATGTAAAGGAGAAAAAAAAAAAAAGGAATTTGTTTCCAGCAAAAAAAGAAATGTTTTTATTTAAAAAAATTCTCCACAACAGCTTTGGAATATCTTCATCCTCGGGTTTTATTCGCTCTGTCACAGCCGGCATTTACAAGCTCATTAAAAGGTTACAATCCCAATAAAGCGACACGGAGCAGGGAATTACGGAGTCTGTAAAACCTTGGCAGTGTTTAGTGAGGTGTGAGGTTAAAAAAAACAGGGAATAAGGACAGGGAACCTCTTGGTGTTTAAGGCTCAGGTGGCCTAAGGTCAGGGTTAAGGTCTCTCGGGGTTAAGCAAACCCAGCCTTGTTGGGTCTGGGTTAAACGGAGCCGGGTCCTTCCTAACGGGGAAGTGCAAGGAATGCACGGAGTCGGAATTATCTGACTTCACTGGAAAGATAAATATTGGCAAAACCTGCTCCTGTCACTGCTGGGGTGGTGCAAAACAAGTGTTTAACACTGAATTTTAATGTTGAAGATTTTCCCTCTCAAAGTTTCCTCTTCATTTTTGCCTTTAAGGAATTCTGGGAATGGGATTCAGTGTCTTTCCTTTGGAATATCTGCTCAAGGCTTTTATATTCTTCTCCTGTTTTATTTGCTTTGCCTTTGTCATCGTCCTGTGCTGCTTCCCCAGCCTTCCACAAAATTCTTTATTTCCATGGGATCACTCTGGAACAAAAACCCCACCCCCCTCATTTCGGTATCTTTAGATTCGTTTAAAATTCCGTGTTTTCCATAAAAAATTCAGGTGGATCCGTTACATAACGGATCTTTCATAACCTTTGAACATTCCTTGAGCTCAGCCTCTCCCAGAGGAATCCTTCCCCAAGTCCTTCCTCGGCCTCATGTCTCCGGAACACGCGGCTCATCCGGAGCCAGCTTCCCAAATCTTGGACATTTACTGGGAACATTCCGTGTCTGGGCAGTTCCTATTATTTACCTGGGATTGCAGGGATGGGAGCCATGGAATTACTCAACAATTAAGTCACTCATTAGGCAGATATTTCAGAACCCTGACGGTTTTCAGCACCATTTGGGGTCGTTTTGCCACCCCATAAATAAGGAAATAACGGCATTGGTGTGGGATAAACTCCCTGAAATATTCCTTGCTGGAAATTCCTGGTTCTTTATAAAAACAGCCAATAACGCTGGGCAGGGGTTTGCAAACAGGACTTTCACAGTCGGAAAAAATCCCCTAAAATTGTTCATCTGATGTTTTTAGCACTTCAAGTCATAAGTGACCAACAGACACAAAAACTTCATGAAGAAATTCGGGAACCATTCGCTTTTGTTACCACTGAGAGAGTGAAAACTTGGAAAAACGGAGGGAATTCGCAGCTTATTGCTCACTTTTGTTTCTGCTTTTGAGGTTTATGAGAGATTTGATCAAATCTGAAAACAAAATCACCCACCCTTCCTAAAGATCCTAAATCAGGATTTTGAACCCTGGCTTGGCTCTCCAGGGGTGCCTGGCACTGCTCCCTTTGACTCCTTGGTGGCCAAAATCCACTTGTGCTCTGGCTTGGAGCGGGATCGGGGCCAGAAATGTTTAAAATGTGGGATAAGCGTGAGAAATGTTGGGCTGTAGAGCCGAGCTGCCTCTTTATTTCCACGGAATTTCACATGATTTGTACCCTCAGCATCACCCAGGCTCGAGGCTCCCTCACCCTTTGGCTTGGTAGGATTTTGTTTTCCTTGGATAAAATCCTTCCCCAGTTCCCAACCAGTGAACAAACAGATTTAGACAGAAACCCCGCAATTGTTTGTTCTTTTCAGGCTCAAATCTCATTTCCAGCCGCAGGAAAAACAATAAAATTGATGTTTGCTTTCTTTTTTTGCTCCTCTGGTGATAAATATGATGTATTTTGAATTTTCTCGGGATATCTCAGATATTCCACTGGAAGCTTTGGAAGGAGAACGTTGCTTTCCCTGCACAATTGGCTGCTGCTCAAGTGCTTTAAGTTTGTGCAGGAATAAAGATTTTAATTTTTAAATTAAGTAATCATCTTTGTAATTTCTATTTAGAGCTCAGTGGAATTCCTCACATTTTTAATTATTTGAATTATTTGAATTGTTTCTCACTACAGAACTTTCCCCCCTCTGTTTTAAGCCTTCATGACTCCAGCACACCAAAAAGAAATTGGAATTCTCCCTCCTGCAGAATTCTCTTAAACTAATATTTCCTTCCCATCGTGTCTGTGGATTTTCTCAGCTGTTTATCAGGATAGAGATCCCATCCTCTGCATGTAAATCCAGCCCCCCGTGCCCTGGATTTATCTCCACATGGAATAAGACGTTTTTATCCCGGGTTTTGTGTTACTGCAGCAATGGTGGTGCTTGGCAGTGCAGTCTCCAGTGTTTCATTTTCCCCGGAGTGCTCCATGTTCCGCTGGAATTTTTATCCTGAAGATTGCCTCGGATATATCCAGGGGGGCTTCAAACTTTTCATTTTCTCCCTTAATCCCTTTTGTGGTGTTTGTGTCCCTGCTCTCCTCCTTGCTCTTGGATTCCTCACGGATATTTCAGTCCGCTCTTCCCACGTGTTGTGTGTAAACATTTCCAGATTTAGCCCTGTGCCATTATTAGGATTATTAGGGATTTATCCACGTTAAGTATTTCCACGTGCACCTTTCTCCCCTTCAGTGCTGAGACCTTCGGGCTTTTTTTTTCTCTTTCTTTTTTTGCAGCATCCAAATAATTCCAAACTTCCCTTGGTAAAGAACGTCCAGAAATTCCAGAGGAGTTTTTCCGACGTCAAACTGGATTTTTATAATTTAATCTTTGCACTTACTGGTCTGAAGAAGGAATTTTTATCAGTTTTAATGTTAATAAACTCATTAATTTATAGTTTTGCTAATTATTGAGGAATAGAACAGGGCGCAAACCTCAGGTGGAATTTACTCCTAATTTACTCCTTCCCAACACAGGGTCAGGTACAGAAGGAGCAAAGTGACCCCTCTGTGTCTCTCTCCTGGTCTTTTACTCATTTAATAATTCCCATAAAATTCATAAAATAACAATTTATTGTATAATATATATAGTATATTAAATTCTATATTATAATTTCTTATATAACAGGAAATAATTCATATCCTACTATATCTAATACTATTATCTATTATTTCTATTTAAAATAAATATTACACTATCAGGTATATGATACAATAAATTCTAGTGTGATTTTGTAGATTATCTATAATAAATATTAATGTGCTGTATATGATGGTATTACATATAAAATATATGTAAGAATAATATATATATGATGGTATAACATATAAAATAAATTATAGATTATCTATAAATTAGATAAAAATTATCTAATAGAAACCAATAGAATTATTATTATTATTATTATTATTATTATTATTATTATTATTATTATTATTTTCTTGTAGTATATAATAATATATTCCATATATTATACAATAACCATTTCCCTGTGCCCCAGCACTGCAGAAATCCCTTAGGGAATGGCAGCAGCAGCAGCTTTTTCCTGGAATGGGATCTGGAATGGTTTGTGCCCTGCATCCATCCCCACGGAGCCTCGAGCTCTCAAAGGGGCTCTTTGTAAATAAAGCTGGGAATGGCCGGGGGGACCCTGGGAATGTCCCCACAAATCTGGGGAATTTTTCCAGTGGCAGAAATGGAAAACTCTGCACGGAGTGGGGAAATGTCAGCCGCTGTCAGAGGTTGACAGGAGAGCGTTCCCATTGTAAATGGCACCGAGCTCACCCCAAAAAAGCTGATTTTCCCCCGGAATTCCCCCCTGACATTTTGGATGTGTTAATGCAACATTCAGCAGAGTCTCGGGGCTGGCCCCAGCAGGTCACGGGCAGAACAATGCTGGGGTTTGCTGCTGCTGCTGCTGGGCAGGAATTCCAGCTGGGAAAACAGGGAAAAGGGGGAAACTGGGAATGCGATTGTTCCCGAGGGACAAAGGCACAGCTCCGTTCCCTGGGCTCGGGTCGGTCCCCACCGGGGCAGGGCAGGAAAGTGTTGGCTCGGTGAGCCCTGAAAATACAAATGTGGGGCTGGCAGGTGGGGCAGGGGCAGCCCTGGGCAGTGCAGGGCTTTGCTCCTCTGAGATCAGTGGGAACGTGGATTTGGGGGATGTGCACGAGCTCCAGCAGGGTGGGACGGGATTCCAGAGTCGGCTCCAGCTCCTGCTCCATCTCTCTGGACGCTCCAGCACTGGAATTAACCCCTGAGCAGTCACATCCAGGGTGAACATGGGCAGAAATTTTCATTTCCGTGGATTTGGAACATGAAATTTCTCACAATCGGAGACTCCCCAGCCTTTTAAAAGTTCCCCTGTTCATTCTTTGCCTGCTCCTTTCTGGGTGTCACCATTTAAACTTTAAAAATCTCATTTCAAATCTAGTTATGAACTCTTCTTGCTCTTCTTCTGACACTGCCCAACCATACTCTGGGATGTCCAGTGCTTTATTATTTATCTCCAATTTTAGGATGGATAATTCCTAAAGATTTTTTAATCTGACTGCACATAAAAAGGAGGAAAAAAAATTTGAATTGATCTTTTGCAGTGCTGTTTCATGACTTATCTCCTCTGTGGCTTATTTACTGTACAGTGACTTTCTTTGTGCTTTGTGTGATCCAATTCCTAAGTGATATATTCAGGAAAAAGCTGTGAGTAGGTAAATAAAAGGATCAGAAGGAATTCTTGGTCAGCTGAAAATCTCCTTGGAGAGTCTTTTATCCCTTTCTTTCCTGTGCTTTTATCTCCTTGTTATGACAAAAGCTTAAATAGCACTTATTGCCTCCTTCTCCTTAAATCCCATTTCTCCTTTCTCCTCAAAAAGTGTGAAACTTGGATTTCCTGGGGGTTGGGGAATGATTTTTGAGGGATAAAGTTTGGAGTCGTTGCACTTGGACTGTTCCATCCCGGCAGGATCCAGCCCCAGATTGCTGCAGAGGAAAATGCTGGTACCAGGAGGAGAACAGGCTGCAAAGAACACCTCGTGTTCGGCGAGAAATTGCAGATGAAGGGGAAATATTCCCAGAGTTTCCTCATGAACTGGGAATTCAGGGGGGAATCCAGCGTGAGGGGGCTCGGTGGCACCAGGGTCATCCCGGGTGTCTCTGCACGAGCTGCTTTTGCTGAACTTTGATACTTTTTAAAGGATTTTAAAGGAAAAAAAACCCCAGCATGTTCCGTGTTAGCTATGAAAAACTGCTTTTTATGAGCACAGGCTCTATGGAATCTTTATATTAACGGGATCTTGGCATTTTGCACTCCCCAGGCAGCGTCTGGATCCATGCGAGGGCTGGAAATGCTCTCATTTGTATCAGCACCAGACTCGAGCAAGGCCAAATGTGGGTGGGTTTTGATTTTTCCTTAAATGCTGAACCCATTTGCAGCTTTTCTTCATCTCCATAAACAGCCAGACAGAGTCAGGCTCAGACTGGACGATGTGTGAAGGAAAATCTGCTCATCTAAGTGAAAATAATTCATCCCTTAATGGACTGGGAGGAGGAATAACTTTCCCTGACACTCTTGAAACTCCTTCCCCATCCCACAAATCCCTGTCAGACAGCTCGCTGTGCTCCTTCCCTCTGCACAGCTTTTGGGATAACCTTATCAGGTTATCACTTTTATTGCTGCCCAACTCCTGATGGATGTTTGGGCCACCAAAGCTGCCAAAAAAAATGGTTTATATAGAATTATTCCATAGATTCAGCTCCCTTTGTCCAGCACATCCCTGTGTACTCCGATAGCTGGAGGGTCCTAAGAATTACAAATTTTCTTAGCAGACTTCCCACGGATTGGACAGGAGAAAGTTTGGAGTTGTGGAGGGAGAAGATTCCCAGCAGCCCAGGGAACATTCCGTGTTTGCTGCTTGGGTCATTCCGTTCTGACGCTGGGAGAAAACCACATTTTTGCTTTCAAACCTGAGGGGTTGATTGTACAAATAAGGCACTTTTACCTTCTAAAAGTGGATTTCCTGCTGCTCTGGTGAGCTTTAGTTCCACTTCCCACTCGTGTGGCCACACACACGCACAGGGCCTGGTTTGGGGTGGGATTTTCCCCCTTTTTCCTTTCATTAAGACAAGATTTTGGTGGGTAGAACATGAGTGAAGCTGAACTTGCTGCACATAACTATTCCTGAACACAAATATGCGCTCCCAGCCTTTATTTTAGGTTCTATCCTTGTTTTACATGATCCCAGCTGGGTGTTAGAGCGAGCTCCAGAACTGGCAATGGGTTGGGGAAAAGCAGATGTGGACTCGGAGCAAACAACAGCTTTGGGTCCAGAGCTCTCCTTGATGTCTGCTTCAAACTCACACTGCAGGAAAAAAAAAATCAAATCAAATTGAGAGGGGTTCAAAAATGCCTTTTCAAACATGCAAATGATGCTGGGAAAGTTTAACATGTATGCAAATGTAATCTGGAGAGGGGAATTAAAGACCTTTGGCTGGCCTGGAGGCTCAGCTGGTAGCAAAATAGAAATTTATTGCTGATGGGAGAGGGAGGTTCAAGCACAGGCCAGGGATGGCTGGGAGCTCCACGAAGGTGAAACTTGGAGCTCTACAGCAAAGCCAGGGATTCAGAGATGGGCTGGTTGCTGTAATTCCATCCCCTGGATCTGGCTGGAGTGGAAAGTGAGCACAAAGGGTAAACAAAGGGGTGAGGAGAGCACAGAACCTCAGAGAGCCCCGGGAAGGGTAAAACTGCCCTGACAACTCACATATGGTTGGAGTTTAATCCACGGGGGAGAACAGGCACTCCACGCCTGTGCCAATTGTTTTCCACCCCCAAAGCAAAGAGATTTTAATGATTTATAGCAGAACAGGGTGGATGTGTTACCTAATGGCTTTAGAATGACTCGATGCAGTTTTCGAAGCGATGCAGGAAGTGGAGTGGATAAACAAATCCCTTCTTATTCCTCTTTGTTCCCGTTTGAAACGGAGCTTTGGTTCTCTGCTAAAATCTGAATTTCTCTGGGAATGCTTTCCCATGCAAGCAGAAAAAAAAATTTTAAAAATCTCTCCCAGAAAAAAGGATTTTATTTGTGGGCTCAACGTGGAATGTAATTGGCAAATCCCAATTTTTAAGGATTTGTACAATTCTTACATGTCAGGCTACTGGCTTCAACTTGAGACAAGTCCATAAAGGAGGAAGTAATTTCAAGGAATCAGGAATTCATTTGCAAAATTGGGAAAGCATCATGAACTTGTAGTACATGACTTAGTCAAACAAACTGACACTCTCTTAGGATTCATTTCCATCTTATGGCTGGAAA
This sequence comes from Ifrita kowaldi, assembly GCA_013398055.1. Classification (NCBI taxonomy): domain Eukaryota; kingdom Metazoa; phylum Chordata; class Aves; order Passeriformes; family Cinclosomatidae; genus Ifrita; species Ifrita kowaldi. Next base: position 119,944 of record VZRS01010406.1, read on the forward strand.
TTAGAAAAAGAACATTTGCATCATTGCAAAGGCTTGGTGTGAAAGGAGCACCAATTCCCAAGCTGTTCTCCAGGGGATGGGAAACATTTGTCCACTTAGTGCCTTGGCTAAAGGGAAGCACATGTGGAGTTCCAGCAGAAATGATGTAGCCTCAGGTGGAGAAAACTGAGATCATTCATGTCTTATCTGTGAGCCCTGCTGGGAAATCAGAGGGTGCTGATTTGTGCAGCTCTGAGGTTATTAAATCTATCAAAAAGCAATATTTTAAAAATGGCAGTGGCCGTGTGGAAGAACATCCACCTCCACGGAGGAAATCCATCAGCTTTCCTAATTGCTTTTCTTCAGGACAGGGTTTGGACATCAGGGATGATTTTCTGGGGTGGGAGATGATGGATCACTTTTAATATCCAGCCCATCTGCTCCTGGTTCTGGTCACCACCAGAGCCACACTCAGACCTTGCCCGGTGCCAGTAATTGAAATAAAATGGATAAAACTTCTGTTCCTTTGGATTCCTTGAACATGAACTTTCCTAGGAGATAAAAGCCAGGATTAGAGCTGGAGTTGGGTGTTTTAATTCCTTTCCTACCAGTATCCTGTAGCCTTTTGTAGGAGTATTTGGAGAAGTGCAGGTGTTCTCTCATATGGTTTTCATTCTAAACCCCAGCCTTTCCATATGTTTATTTTTAGCCTAAATGCTGGGATTCATATTCCCCTTCCACATGGAAATACCCCCTGTAACATGGAGAACTCCTCATGTTCAGTAGAGCTCTGTCATTCCTGTCAGGAGATTTGGGTGGAAAAGGAAAACTAAAGACAACAGACAGCTCCAGGTTCTGGATTCCTTCCCTGTCCCGGAAATCAGGGAGCATCTTCCCAAGGGAGTGGGGCTGTTAAAGAGAACAACCCCTGAGGGACCGAGTCTGCTCTTTAACCTGGGTCAAGTTACCACTTTGCCTTGTCACTGGGAATTTTTTTCCATGAACTGTGTCCAGAGCAGGTTTTCTTTGGGGCATGTTTCTGTTAGAAACTCGTTAATGTAATTCAGGTAATTCTCCAGAGCACTGTTTGCTCTTTAAGTGCTCTTTAATTGACAAAGACTGGCTTAGAACTTTCTCCAGCTGCTGATTTATAGCTCAGGCTCCTCACTCCTCTTTTTCCTGCCATCCTCCTCCTGCTCTTCCTTTGAAACCACCACAAACTTCTGATCCTGATGGATGGAACTCGAGCCAGTGACATCATTCCACAATTAAAGTGGAGGAGGGGGAAGATTCATTTTCTTAGGCCTTTTCCTGAGCTGTGCAATCCTAGAACTTCTCTGGTGCTCCGTGCTTGTTTTCCCCATCCATATTTCTCCCGGTTAATGGGATCCTGCCGGGGACAGTAGGAGCAGTGTTTTGTTACTCTGGCAACAAGAGCCAAACTTTCAGATGTTATTTTGCTTCTAGTAAAAAAAAAAAAAAACAAAAACCCACTGCCAGTTATGATGTAAACATTTGCAGCTCCCCCTAAATCTCTTTTCTTTGTGGAGTTGAAGCGAAATGACCCTTCCGAGGGCAAAGTGAGGGATTGGAGCAGACATTTCCAGCTGTGTGGGATTTGGGGAGATCCTTGATGCTCTGCTCAGACTCTTTTTAAGTGGCATATTTACTGCCAGCCTCATTGGAGGGGATGGAGCTTCTCAGCAGCACTGAGAGGCCAAATCCTCCTTTGGATTTATTTAGGAAAAGATTGGATGCTCTTCTCGCTGCAATTGCATGAAGTCTTCAGCAGAATTTCATAGGAAGTGCTGGAAATACTCCAGCATTGCCCCTGACAGAACTAATCCCACCAGGAATTCGAGACCAGGGTGCCACTTCAAGTCACGTTTGCATTTTTCAGACAAGCAGGAATCTGCCACGTTTGGATGGAGAGGGAGCCATTCCCTCAGAAATGAGGGATCCTCTCCCTCTTGGCTGGGTTATGGCACTCCAGCAGATTTCCCACCCAGGCAGATGCTGTGTGGGTCGCCCTCAGTATTCCCTGGAATGACTTCTCCCAGTTCTGGTCACTTGCAGGAGTCTGGGTCACCCGTCTGTGACTCATTCCTTGAGCTCTTGCACCCGGCAGCTCCAGTTTAGGAAGATTTCCCTGACACTGGGGTGTTTTTCTCTGGATTATCCAGCCATTCCTTACTCAGTTGCACGTTGAATAAAACCCAACAATAACATTCTGCTGAAAAAAACCAACCCCAAACATTGAAGCCAAAGGCTTCTTTAGTATTGCTCAAAATAGTGAATTATCGTAGAGATCTGGCATTGCCCACTCCTGAAAACTCTTCCTTTGGGAAGCAGTTCCATGGATTTTGCTGTGCTTGCTGCTGGCACTGAACCATTTCTTCACAAACTTTTGCTGTTGTGTAGATTTGGGGACTCCTAAGGAACCTTAAAGTTCATCCAGTGCCACCCCTGCCATGGGACACCTTCCACTATCCCAGGTTGCTCCAAGCCCCGTCCAGGGGACAATTCCAGGGACGGGGCAGCCAGAAATTCTCTGGGAATTCCATTCCAGCACCTCACCACCCTCCCAGGGAACAATTCCTTCCCAATATCCCATCTCCCCCTGCCCTCTGGCAGTGGGAAGCCATTGCCTTTGTCCTGTCACTCCATCCCTTGTCCGAAGTCTCTCCCCATCTTTCTTGGAGCTCCTTCAGGCACTGCAAATCCACGGTTTGGTCACCCTGAAGCTTCTCCAAGTTGAACAATCTCAGTTCTCCCAGCCTTTCCCTGCAGGAAAGGTGCTCTGAAGCGCAGGTTGCTGTTGGGAAGTGCCATCTGGTAACTCCAGAGCTGTCCTGAGAAGTTTCCCTCGGAGGACAATTCCCTGGGAGGATCTTGGAGCAGGAGATGAGTCAGAGGAGCCATCCCGATTTCCTTTCTTCCCAATATCCCCTTGAATTCGATACAGGGAGTTGTGATGAGGTAACTCCTGTTTCCATTACCAGTCATTTCTCCTGAAATTCCATCTGCACTCCAAGTGCCAATTAACTATAATTAACCTTTGCACGTGTGCTGGTTTCAAGTGGATTTTCAACAGGAATGTTTGGATTTGATGCATTTGACATCATTGCTCAGGGCCTGATCCCATCCCTGCTGGAAAGCAAAGCAAAGCCATCACTCCCCTCATTCCACCTGACCAGGGCAGACAGAAAAGGAACATTTTGGGGATGTTTAAGTGATTTTTAGGTGATGTTTTAGGTGATGTTTAGGTGTTTTAGGGGATGTTTAGGTGACATAATGGCTGCTGGTTGTGTTCCTGCATTTCTCCAGGACGGGAAGGGAATCTCGGATCACCGGGAAAGCAGCTGGGATGGTTTATTCTTCTTATCCAATTAAATAATGCCCCTGCTAAAAACACACTCTGGAATTCTCCTTTTGGTTTCTCCCCACTCTGTGGAGCTGGAATCAGTTTCCCTTCCCATGCCTGTCATTTTGGGGAATTTCCAGGAGGTGCTCCCTGTTCTATGGCCCTGCAGGGGGTTCCCTAATGAAGCTTTGACAGATTTAAGGTCACTTTTTGCACAGTTCCACTCAGCACTCCCAGAAATGCACAGCAGGGACAGTTCCTCTGCTCTGAGCTGCTTTTAGGAGAGCCTTTGATTTATGCTGAATTTCTTTTCCCATTTCACGTCAGAAAGAAATAACAAGTTTAGGTACAAGTTGTTGTTGGGGAAGGGAAGGTCTCCAAGCAAAGCTTTAGGAAGCAGCTCATTACATTCCCAGTGAAACCCTCACTTTAAGAGCAGTGGATGATTTTAATTTTGTTTTCAGCTACCTTAACCCAACACACTTTTCTTTTCAGAGCAATTAATTGGGACATTAATGGGAATAAAGCACCTGTGAGCTCTTGCAGTGGGATTTTCTGCAAAGCCCTTATCCCACAACACTGCATTTCCTTTATATTGGGATCTTTCAGGATGTGAGCCACTAAATGAATGTTTTGTTGGCACTAAATGCAGGAGATGGTTTTAGTTTAAGGCTCCAAACGTTTCAGACTGAAAAGAATCAGGGACAGGGAGTTATCTTTTTGAAGAGGACTCTTATCAGCAGAGCTTCTTATCATTTGAAGGAGCTGTGTTTGTCATTTGAATGTGTTTGGCCATCAGTGTCCCAGGATTTTCAGCTTCCAGAAACGTCCACTCATTCTGTGATTCCAAACCTCACTTTGGTTTAAAGAAACATTCCTGCATTCCTGCTGTAGAAATGGGGAAAAAAACCATGAGAAAAAGGCACCAAAATCCCAATGTGCTTGGTTTTGAGCTTTTTATAGGTAGGCAAGCACATGTGCTTGCCCAGATTAATAAAAGAGCTCCAAACAGTCGCAAGAATGGGTTTTAGAAGGCTCAAAAATGGGGTTTAGAAGGTTCAAAATATTTTAGAAGGTTCAAAATGTGTTTTAAAATGTTCAGAAATGGGGTTTAGAATGTTCAAAATGTGTTTAAAAGGTTCAAAAATGGGGTTTAGAAGGTTCAAAATGTGTTTTAGATTGTTCAAAAATGGGGTTTAGAAGGTTCAAAAACGGCGTTTAGAAGGTTCAAAATGTGGTTCAGAAGGTTCAAAAATGGGGTTTAGAAGGTTCAAGCTGCCATGGCCCAGCCTGAGGAATGGGTGTTTTAAACAAACTTCACTATCCCCAAACCTTGACGTGTTTTTGGAGTTGAAAGTCTTAAGTGATGGACTTCCCAAAGAATAAATCTCAGGGATAAGTAAATCAGCAGAGGATGTGATGGGAATCGAACCATGGTTGAATAATTTTGAAAGAAATTAAAAGAAAACTTCCTATGTTTTATTCTTTTTTTAAAAAATTCCCTTTCATGCCCTGGCAGTTGAGTGTTAAATGGGAATTATTTGTTATGGGATAAAAATGGACATGGAAAGAAAGGGAGCAGAGGAAGTAGCTGGTTTTCCTCATTAATATTCATTTTATTATGTTAGGTGTGGGAAATACCTCATTGAAGAAGGGTCAAAATCTAGAAATTCAGGAGATCAATTGTTTTCATGTCCCAAATCATCAAGATTTGAAGAGAGAATGATAGAGGGGGAAAAGGGGGAGAGGAGAGAGAAAACCCAAAGAGAAAGGCAGGGATTCAGTGAGATGACACAGGGGGAGAATGCCAGAATCCCGGAATGGTTGGGTTGGAAGGGATTTTAGGGTCATGGACAGGGACACCTTCGCTATCCCAGGTGCTCCATCCCAAAGCATTGCAGGATTCTGTTGTTCAGTCACTCACAGCCCTGCTGAATTTTACAGCTGAGAAATAAATGAGCAAAAAATCATTTCAAGCCTGCAGGTGATCAATGGGACAGGCCGTGGTCCTGACAGCATCGGGTGCTTCCAAAACTAATACCGTGGGATGAGAGAATTCTGCTTGTTCCTGTGAAACCAGACCGGGACATCCTTGAGCAGCGTGGTGCTGAGGCTGTCTCAGAACACCCAAGATCCCAATAAAATCCCAACAACACCCCAGAGGTCATTTCTGGAGGTCACCTCCTCTTCCTCCCACGCTCCCCAGGGAAGTTCGGGTCCACCCCCTCATCCATGGCCACCCACCCGCAGATCAGCTGAGAAATCATTCTTTGTTCAGCAGAACCTTTGTTAACAATGTTATTTTTGCTCTTTGTTCTCTCCCCTTGGTTTGAAAGATTCCTTTTGTTCCTTGTGTTCGATGTTTAAAAATCCCTCATTCGTGGCTCATAAAAATTAAACCTGAATATGGGGCTGGGTTTGAGAAATGCAAGGGGGGCTTGTTATGAATTACATACATGGATTTTATTCTGATTTTTGTTTCGAGAAGGGAATTAAAATGAGTTTATCCCAAGGCCATTTTTAAGTGCTTTGAGATGGATCAGCTGTTGTGGGGTTTGAAGCCTGTGAGGGACTTGGTGTCTTCTCCAGCCAAATGCAGATGGGATAAACATAAGCATTAATTAGGAATTCCTAAATCAACACCTTCCTATTGATAGGAATATAAACACTGCTGTCATGAATGCCTTGGCTGTGGGAAGGAATGTCTTGGATTTGGGTGTTCATGCAGGAAAACCTTGCTCGGTGATTTCTGGTGTGCTGCTGCTGTTATCACACTCACAGTGGGATCTGTCACTCTGTCCCAATTAATTTATCATAATTACCAGAATTATCAATCCCACAAGGCCAAATGCACTGAGCACCCAGTATGGGAATCCATGTGTGCTCCATGGTTCCTTTAGTGGGTTTTGGTGTTGGATCTGGATTTGTTTGGGTGGTTCATGGGGTGTTCCTGGTTCTGTTTGGATGGTTTGTGGGGTATTCCTGGTTCTGTTTGGATGGTTCATGGGGTGTTTCTGGTCTGGGAGTGCATCTCTTATAGGAAGATGGGATGAGGGAGCTGGGAAGCCTCAGGAAGGGACGGATGAGAGAGGATCTCATCCGTGTCCATCTGCAGGGAGGGGCAGAGCCCAGACCAGGCTCTGCTCCCAGGGCTCAGCAATGGGATAAGAGGGAATGGTCAGGAACTGATCATGGCAAGTTCCACCTGGACATGAGGAAGAACTTTTCCTGTGTGGGAGCAGCTTATCCAGAGAGGGTGTGGAGTCTCCCTCAGGGGACATCCCAGACCCACCCAGACACCACCCCATGCTCTGGGCTGGCCCTGCTGAGCAGGGAGCTGGGACCAGCTGCCCCTCTGTGCTCCTTCCAGCTGCCCCTTGCTGGCTCTCCCTGGCTCTCACCCTCTCTCCCTGCCCTCCCCACAGGTGCTGCAGGGAGCTCAGCTCATCGCCGTGGCCTCGGCCGAGCCCGCATCCGGCGGCGTGGACGGGTCCCCGCTGCAGGGCAGCGACATCCAGGTGCAGTACGTGCAGCTGACGCCCGTGACAGACCACCCTGCCACCAGCCAAGTACGGAGTGAGCCCTTCCTTCTCCAGCTGTCTCCATCTCCCCTCTCTCTGAATGTGCTCAACTTGCTTGAACCATCTGTTAGATGTGTTCTCTATCTACCCGCCAATACAGGGTGCTCGTCATCCTCTTTCCAAACCATAAAACCCATCATTTATGATAAGAAACATCAATTTTTTTTAAAGGTAGAAATGATCCTTGGCTGCTCCTGCTTTTCTCTCCTTGCCCAGTGGAGAAGTTGTTTTGGTCGCTGTTGTGTCCTTGAAGGCTGAGAGCCATCGCAAAGGACAGCACCCAAAACGTGTCTGCAATCAGCCAGAAAGGATTTTCAGAGTGAGGTTTCCCTCAGAAAAGTTATCCCTGGTCTGACAGCAGTTTTCCAGTTGTTTTGATCAACAGAAATTCCTGCAGCAGTTGGAAATGAACACTTGATCCTCTCCGTTATGGAGGAGGAATTATTGGGGATTTTGTTGGTCTTTTTTAATCCGTTTGAACAGTTGTGAATCTGAGGCTAGAAAAAGTCTGTCATCGGCTTGAAGCTTTGGTGACAGCACCACAAAGTTGATTTGAAACAGTTGGAACAAGTTTTTCTGAGTTTGGTCACACGTGGTTTTGAAAATCCCACTCCCTGGGCTTCTCTGGGGAAGCCAAGTGCTTGTGGAATATTTTTTGCCTCAGCACCATCCTTGTCAGTATTTTATTTTTAATCACTTGTAAGAGTGCCCTGGGCACTGAGGGTGTTCTGTAGGGATTGTGCCTTGTTTTTATGAATTCTCCATCACTGCTGCTCCCGTGGATTTAATAAATCCAGGAATAACGGGATACCCTGAGTTGGGAAGGACCCACAAGGATCATGACCCCAAATAAGCAAAGCAGGTAGTGAGAGGTGTTCCTCACGCTGCTGTCCCCACTCCAGGCCTGTGGAATTCCCACATTTCCCTCCCGTGGGGTTTCTCCTCGTGCTCCCTCCTCATCCTGCACCTCCTCAGGAAGGGATTATGGAGCAGAGTTCCCAAGAGCAGCAGCCACCCCAGGAGTTCCTCCCTCTTCAGGGACACTTTGCACCGTGTTACATTTTAAAGCTGTGGTTAACCACAGAGGTTTCCAGGGAGCCCAGGGAAAGCAGGGAAGGAATGTGACAGGAAAAGGGGATGAAAGGAAAACCAGACAAGCCCCAAAACAAGTTGGCCGTAAATATTTCCTCACTTTGCACCAGTGAAAACCGAGGATCTGGAAAGGAGTTAGAGAAACCAACTTGGTGTTTGCATTGATCTGAGTTTATCCATAGTTCAGGAGCTTTTTTGGGGATAAAAATACGGAATTGTCCTGTGGAGAAGGATCTCTTATCTGAAGGGAAAAGTCTTATCTGAGGGAAGGGAAAACCCTCAGAAGGAAAAACCCTGCCCTGACACTTCCACCTGGTTCTTTGTCAAGGTGCTGAGATGTTCCCAAGGATTTTGTAGCTCTTTATCAATCAAAGCTCATTCAAGTGGAATTTATTTTCCACCTGGCTTGGATTCTGTGCCAATTCCCTGTTTGAAACAGCACAAATGTGGATTTATTTCATGTCTCACAACAAGGTACCAGCTTTTTGCCCTTTTTTTTCCTGAAATGAATCCCTGCTCTGAGTTCAGCTGGAGCAGAGCAAAATCCACTTCAGTTCTGTATTTTCAGTGCATTCATTAATGATTTTTGCTTGGCTTCTTTTCATGTTTTGACAGCAGTTTGCAAAGTCTAGAAATACAGAATATTTGGATTAAAATTCTGTGCTCCAATGCAATGCTGGTGGTAAATTTTGTTAGATTTGGATAAAACCCCACCATCATTCCAAACACAAATTCTTGTCATCCTTTCAGGTGCGAGTGTTGGATCAATATTTGGTGTTGCTGTTGTGCTGATACTTGATAATTCTGTTTACTCAATACACTTTTCCTCTAAATGGGAAAGAAAACTTGGAGGATTATTTAAAAACTTTTGTGCTATCAAATTTAGCAATCTCATAGACTTTTTCAGCACCTTGGCATGAATTCATTGAACTTTTAAGTGAACACAAAATACCCTTCAAATTAAACAGGCAAAAAAACCTCCGGTAGCCAAATGCAATTACTGGCAACAAGGCAGAGGCAAATAAATGAATTTAGGAGCAACACTGGATGGTTTTGAACCTCCGGAGTTTTAATTTGAATCATGAATAAGCTGGGACTGTGTAGTAAAACCTAAAAGCTGGGAAATCTGGTGGATTTTCCACCCTTGTGGATCTTCTGGCAGGTTCAAGGCTGGGAGCACAAAGCAGGACCTCAAATGAGGCTTTTTTATCACAGGAATCCTGTCAGAGAGAGAGTTCTGTGTCCAGGGTGTTGCACAGAGCATCCATTCCAGGTGTTTATGAGGGAAAATCCAGCAAGGGCAGATCTCTGGAATCAGGGGGAGTTTAGAGGGGAATAAATCCTGAAATGCTTGCCCTTTGCTGGGAGTTTTCTCCGTGCTGTGATCCCAGCTGCTGGCAGGGGAGGCTTTCCTGGGTGTGAGGGGCTCTCTCCACGCCAGTGCAGCTGTTCTGGATGCTGCTCCTCTCCCAGCTCTGGAGGTGTTTTTCCTGCCTCCCAGGAATCTGGGAGTTTGCCCTGGGATTATCCCTCCCCAGCGTCGTTCCTGGTGGGCAGCGAGTTCGTTTGTAAGGAGATTTCCTTTGAAGGTTTCAGTCAGTTGAGCTCACTTTTAATTCTTTCTGGTTTTCCTTGGAAAGTGAGGAGAGTCAGGAGGAATTTTCCCTGAGGAAAAGCTGACTGTAGTTGTGCTGTTCTCACTTCACCCAAAATAGGGAAAGGCTGCAGTGGGGAAAATCAGCATTTTTAGACCCTATCCTGCTCCAACTGGGAAATTCCAAGGACAAGCAGGTGATTTCACTCCCGTTACCCCCAACAGGTCTGGCACTCCAGAACTCCCTCCTGTCTTTTCCATGATCATCCTTGGTGGCCTTTCCTTGCAGATCCCTGCCCAGCTCCCTATTCCCAAAGTCAGTCCGTTGGGATGAGCCTTCCACAGCTTCAGCACGTTTGGTGCCAGACCCTGGCTTTATTTCCTTTATTTGGAGCTGGTTCTTTTCCTGGGGAGAGAGAGGGAATAATTGCCTTGGTGCCACTCACGATTTTGTAGATCTTTATCACAATTGCATTATTTCAGCCTCCTCGTTAGGCTTTGTGGGGACTCTTATTTTTGGTGTCTCTGTGTGTTCCCATTCCCACTGTCACAGAGCCCACATCCATGTGGATTTTGCTCTGGAATTTTTTCTGCTAGTGTACACAAGAACTTTATATTTGTATAATAAGTTCACATTCTCGTGGTAACACCAACAGAAAGCACTTTTGGATTGATTTCCTGCTGTCCTGTTCCCCTTTGCAGGGCACTGATTCCCTGCAATCAGCAATCCAGCCAGAAATGCAGATAGAACACGGAGCAATCCAAATCCAGTAAGAGGATTGAGGAATGCTGGGGAGCTGGCAGTGAACTCCAGCCAGAAATGGAATGCCAGGGGCTGGAAATTCCTCCCAGACTTGTGGCCACACCTCAGACCCTCCAGCCACGCCCTGCTCGGCCTCCTGGAATAATTCCAACTTCAACCGGAGCTGCATCACGACACCAATCGAAGTCCTGGCCTTGAGAAAAACCCCATGGGCTGCACTTGGAGCCCCTCAGAGAGGACAAAACAAACCTTCCAGAGGGAGAGGAAGAACTCTCCTGCATCCAAACTGTGAGACTCAGTCCGTGCCCATCCCGTTGGTTCCTCCTGTGAAAGCGCCGTTGGAATGTCCGCAGGTGTTGGGGGTGTTGCTGCCCTGCTTCGCCACACAGAGAGAAAGTTCCAGAGCTCAGATAGGATTCACTGTTGGAACAACCTTTTTTTTTATTTGCTATGGTGTTTATAACAAAAAAAAAAAAAAAAGGAAAATATTTTAAAAAAAGGAAAAGTCCCTTGACAGCAAGTCTTGGCCTTTTGCTGGTGTTTTCTGTTCAGTGTCATGAAAACTGTATTTGCAGAAGACTAACAATTCTGTTTGTACTGTTGCTTAACTACTTTTCTAGGGGAAAAAATGCTTTAAAAATGCTGTAATTACGCATTTCTAATGAAAAATAAATGTGTATTTATGAATAGTGCAGCTCTAAGGTGCTCTGCCTTGGGAATGAGTCCGGGTTGGTTGGGCAGGAATGTTGTCCTGGAGGAGCTGGGGATGGATCCACACCAAGCCTCTAAGGAAGAGCCCATCTCAGACCATTTTATTATTTCAATTCCCAATCTCAGATCATTTTATGATCTAAATTCCCAATCCCAGACCATTTTGATATCTACATGCAAGGAAAACAGGATAGCTGTGTTTTTGAGTCTGCAAAATTTAATGAATTTATGAAATATTTTTGTTTAATGTGAACAATTCTGAGCTCTCTCCCTTTCAGTTCCTCCTGCCTCCTTTGTCCAGCAGTTCCTCAGAGTGGGATTCATCCATGTGAACCCAACGTCCAAGAGCCAGGTGAAATCCCCTCTCCTCTGGAAGTTCTGAGAAATTTAATACAGATTTTGACAAAGCATCATTGTGCTGTTTGCTAACCGTGAGTGGAAAGGAAACCTGTTTGCTATAACCTGATTATTTTAATGATGCATGTTTGGGAAAATAGGGTTTGGAAAACAGAGTTTGGAAAATAAGAGAGGGAGGTGCTCTTTTGTATTTGATTTTCAGCTGATTTCCCACATGGTCATTCCCAATATATGGCTCAGAATGCATTTAAGGAATTGATAAATGAGGTATAGCCACAAATTCCATGTGGCTGAATCCAGGAGAACTTGAATTTTTATTTTTTTATTACCAAAGAAAGGGTTAAGCACCTACAGCTTCTGGGAATGTTGTCCCTGGTAAGTGTTACCCTTTCCATAAATTCCTCCTTCTCTTTGGGATATTTTTTGCCACAGAAGCACAATGCAAACAACCACAGCTTGTGGAGCTCGGGGTTTGCAGCAGGCCAAGAATTTGGCTGTTTTCAGCTCCTTTTTGAGTGATGTTTCTCAGCCTGGGGGATCTTTGAAGAGCTTGGCACCCAAAGAGAGGCCTAAAAATAAAGCGAGGCCTGGACATTTTAATAATCATGGAATTATGGAATGGTTTGGGTTGGGAGGGACCTCAAGGATCATCCAAATCCACCCCTGCTATGGGCAGGGACACCTTCCACTATCCCAGGTTATTCCAGCCTGACCTTGGGCACTTCCAGGGATCCAGGGGCAGCCACAGCTTCTGTGGGAAATCCATTCCAGGGCCTCCCCACCCTCCCAGGGAACAATTCCTTCCCAGTATCCCATATCCATCCCTGCCCTCAGGGGGAATCCATTCCCTGTGTCCTGTCAGGCTGAGTTGGGAATTCCCCTCCATTGCTCTGGTTTGTGGTGAACTCAGGATTTTGTTCTCTTTGCATTTTGCAGCCGAGGTTCAGGAGGAGGTTGAGCTCAGGAGACTCCAGCACTGAGCCAGGGATTCTGGTGAGTATTCCCTGTCCCTGCTCCCTCTCTGTGGCTTCCATCTCCTTGTCCAGGCAGGAAATGTCTCCAGCAATGCTGGATGTGTTTTCCAGGCATCACAGGCTGTGCCACCTACAAATAAATCATTCCCAAAAATGAGTAATTCAGGGATGAATTCCCTCCTGGGAATGTCTGTGGGGTTCTGTGCAGTGGGAAGGCACCTTCACCTCGAGGCTGTGCCAAAACCACATCCACAAAACAGGAAGAAATCCACAGAACAGGAAGAAATCCACAGATCAGGAAGAAATCCTGTAAGCATTACAAGATAAGGAAGCAGGAGCTCCTGGGGATCCTGAGGGTTGGGAAGGTTGGTGTTGGTTCCCCACGGATGTGGTTCCATCCTTGAAGACAATTTTCAGTAAATCAACTAGAAACACTTGAATTACATCTCCTGTAGCTCCCGGCCTCTGCCTTTTTTAATAATAATGTTCTTTTTCCCTCAGCAAACCTTCCAACATCTTCATTTTTCACTTTTCTTTTCTTCCTCACGCTGCTTCTGTCCCAGAGAGATCGAGACCAGGAGTGTTCAGAGGACATTTCTTGCAGGGTTAGACTTGGATCAGCTGCTGATTTTATTGGAATTCATCTCATGCCCTGCAGATTCCAGTTTTCCTGGGATGATTTTGGTGAGGGTAATATTTTTGTATGCAGGTTTTGAGGGGGAAGAGCCTCTGCTTGCCCTGCTTGGCCCTGTTGGTTATTTTTAATATTCAGTTCATTAGAACCAGGACCATTTATCCTGATTTTGGATTAAAATTCTCGCAGTGGACCATTATTAAGACCCTCCAGATCATTTAATCTTGAATCCCACCTGAAAAGAAGAATCCTTTAGGGTTTCCATGCTCCTGATTAAAATATTCTGGTTTGGTGGATTGTACAGCAAGAAATTGGCCTGAGAAAAGTGAGGGATGTCAGGAATTTCTTTCCTGGTTTTCTTTTTCTTTCCATCTTTCCTTGGCAGTTTTATGTATTTTGTCTTGCAAAACACATCTATAAAACCATCACCCTTCTGTGACCCAAATAACTGCAATGTCCTCGTTAGCTGCATTTTCAGGCATTTCAGCATTGACGCTGGGCCTGTAAAGCAAAGAATTCCATCCAAAAAGCTGCCCTGGTGCTTGTCTCCATCGTGGAGCTCCTGCTGTGTGGAGATCCTGTGGTGGCCCTGGATTTTATTATCCAATTCTCTGGCTATGGAGTTTCATGTTGGAAAAACACCGGGAGAAAACCAATCCCTACAAAAAAACCCCAAGCCCGAATGGCTGCAGGATCTCAAACTCCTGTTAGCAATCAGTTTTCCTGCTGAATTCCCAATTATCCCAGCGCTGCAGACTGGGAGCTGTAGCTGTAATTCAGCACAAACTGTTTCCCATTATCAGGGATAAGAATGTTCCTTTCATTCCTGGTGATCCCAAAGCTCTGGTGGGAGCTCGGCTGCTTCAGACGAGCCCTCGGCAGTCAGAGCTCATTTCCTGGGATGGAGCTGGGAAGAAGGGAATCATTGAGCTGGGGAAACTGAGATCCCTGTTCCGTGTGCTGCTGCAGCCACACAGAGCCAGGGCTGCTGCCTGACACTCCCCAAGGTGGGTTTGTACCCCAAAGATTGGGAATATCGGCAGCGAGGGCAGGCAGGAGGAGCCCTGCAGAGCCCACATGCCAAGGCAGGGCTCAGCTCTCCTCTTTCTCCAGGTGATTTTTAGTCAAATCTTGTTTTTATCATGATAAATTGGATGGAAATGGACAAAAACCTATTTTTCCCCATTTATGTCTCGTACAAAGTTTGATTCAACAGCAAATGTTGCCTTTGTTTAACTTCTTTTGGCCTTTTTATAAACTGAATTCTACTTTTCAAAGTTTCCTCCTCTTCCTTTTCTATTCAATTTTTCTTTTTTTGCAAAGGAAAAAAAGTGGTTTAGTGATATTTAATAAAATCTCATATTTTGAGCAGAAAATATATCTTCTCTCTTTTATATATTTTACCTTTTTTTATTCATCCTACGGATTTTTTAATTAACCAACAGGCTGGGAAAGTTCTGTAGATCTGGTCCCTCAGGTTAATCTGTGTTTTGGATGTTTAATTAAACTGCCCAGTTCCATCTATCCATTTCTGTGTTATGAGATTATCTTTTATATCATTATTATAATTATCATTTCCCAGTAAATGGATTATTCCAGGTTTTTCCTAGGAATTAAAGTGGTGGAGAAACACAACAAAAACCTGGATGAAAAACTGAGTTTAGGCTGAGCTCGTGCTCATTGTCCCTCGGTGTTCCACGACCTGGACTTGGATGGGATTGCAAAACATAACCATGAAAATGAGAACTCTCCCGGTGTCCCACCCGTGTTCCCTGCTGTTCTTAGGGAAGTTTTGGGATTTTTGGGGGATTTTTGGGATTTCTGTTCTCCAGGTGCACTAGGCTTGCCTTGCCAAGCAGGATCTGAGCTCTGGGGCAGTGAAATCAGGGGGCCTTTGCTGGTTTGGTGTGGCCACAGGGAGCAGAGCGTGATTCCAGTTGGGAATGGTGCCCTCTGTGTTCCATTTACCAGTGGCTTGCTGGGAAAAGCAGGAAAAAAACTGGGAGCTGCCCAGCACTGTTTGAGTAGCTGAAAGGTATATATTTAAGATAGATAAATAAATAAATAAATAAATAAGATAGCTAGATAAATAAATAAATAAATAAATATATCAAATTAAAAAGACATNTCTACTTTTAAATTTTTATTATATATCTATATTTATGTTTATATATCATTTAGATTTAGATTTAGATTTAGATGT
>VZRS01010407.1:0-27374 GCA_013398055.1 Ifrita kowaldi
GACCCCCTGTCCCTGCAGAGGGGTCACACAGACCCCCTGTTCCTACACACAAATCCCCCTGTCCCTGCACACACAACCCCCGCCCCGTCCCTGCCTTGCTTCCTTCACGCCTGACGGGTTCTCCAATACCCACCAATAAATTATTGCTGATGAGAAATTATTTAATAGACTGAGCAGAATTTATCAGCATGAACTGCTGAGGATAAAGCCAGCACGGAGGCTGCATCCCAGTAAATCCCAGTGAATGCCAGCCCAGGCCCTTCGCACCGACAGCACCCCTCGAATTTGGGACAAACCTCTGGGCTCAGGAAGGGCTGCAAGAACCTGCTCGTAATTCAGGCACTCCGGCCCAAAGTGAGGACTTGGGTGCTGTAATTCCACCTGTTTAACATAGATATTCTGTATAAAATTAACTACAAGTGAAGGTCTCCCCTCAGACACAGGGGATGGGCTCAGGCTTCAATTAGGACCAGAACACATTCAGAAGAAAAAAATATTCTGCCTTCCTTTGCTTCAAAGATTTGTGAGGAAAACAGGACATGTGTTACATGATTATTCCCTTTAAAAGTCATTTTCCAGCCAAAACATCAGAAATGGATTTAAAAGGTGTTTTTCTTGTTCAAAGGCGAGAAGGACAAGGCTGAGCCAGCCTGGTACAGAGAGAAAAAGACATTTCCATGTTCCTAATGCAAGTTTTCTGTTCTTTTCAGCTTTTTTATTAAAAGAGGTCAAAATTTTAATGGAGAATTTTTTTTTTTTTTTTAAGAGAAAGCGAGTTTTTCACGTAAGTGCTGTTGTGTAAGGTTTATCCCAAAGCTTGGCCTCATCCAGGGAGCTCGGTGCCCGTTCCCGGTGTGCCTGAGACCCCGAGCAGCCCCGGGACGCTCCCGCAGCGCCTCACACAGCCGGGAATGCCACAAACACCGGGAATTACAGAGCCCGGGAGCCCAGGGCAGTGCGGAACAGGCAGCAGGTCCCCCCTGCCCACATAAACCCGGATTTATTTACAGATGGGCCGAAGCAGGAGCGAGGCAGGCCCAGCTCGAGGCCTGGCCGCGTTGCTCCCGCTTGGCAGGCCGGGAGCTCATTTTCCTCTTTCCCTGATTGCAAATAAATCCCCTTTTAAAAGACTGATGGATCTGGTTTTGCTCTGAGTTTTTAATCATCCTTTTAATCTCCTGGAGTACCTCAGGGCCCCTTCGGTGTGGGGCTGGGGATGGACGAGGAGGCCACAAAAGCTCCGGCTTAAGGCACAAAGGAGACACAGCCCGCTGCAAATCCAGCTCCTCCAGAACGAGCAGATTTGCATCTGGATAAAGGACAGATCCCACTTCTCCATTGGATTTCCACTGTGGAACTCCAAGGATGCACCTCCACACCTCACTGTGCCAGCCCGGGGGTGAGGGTCAGGAAAATGAGGGGCTGGGGGAATTCCTGCCCTGAGCAGTGCTCCAGGGGATACAAGGCTCCCACATCCACTGCCCGGGAATTTGGGAGCCCAGGCAAAGGTTAAACCCGGCTGAGCAGCATTCCCAGCTCCCGCTGCTCCGCAGGAGTCTGGTACCAGGCCAGCACCATCCTTAGAACAAGGTGAGGGGGAAAGGGGACAAGAAAAGAGCAGCAGAGCCACTGAGTGCAAATAAAAACATTCCCCACCCCCCCACAAAAAAAAAGCCTTTTGAGAGCTAAGACTGGAACGTTTCTGTCTGGTTTTTCCAGCAACAAGAGCACCCACGGCGAGTGATGGCTTTTGGCAGGGAAGGTTCCAAAACGCAGGATCAGATCCACAGGTTCTTCCTGCTGGGTGTCCACGGGGAGCCTCCTGAGGACAATCCAAGCAGGAGAGAGGCCAGGGCCGATGCCAAGCTGCAGAACCAGGAGCTGGATGGGAGAGGCCTCGACCTGATGGGACAAAACCTTGTCCCACTGCTGTCCCTGGCACTTGGCCAGACGTGGCTCTGCTGCCAGCTGCTGCAAGGGGAATGATGCCCCTTTTTTATTTCCTCTTTGTTGAAAGGGGAAGTTTCCCCCATGGCAACACACTGCAGTACAAGTTCGTTCAGGTGAATGTTTTAAGGAGGTTTTCAGGAGGAAATCGGGACAATTCCCCAATAACACCCTGGCTCTGGCTGTTCTCTTGGATGCACACGTGCTCCTGCTTCCCAGGAACCCGCATCGCTTCTTCTCCCAAGTTAAAACCTGCCGCTTTTAGCTCCACAGAAACAAATCTGGGTTCGAGCTCTGACCTTGCTCGCTGTGAACAAACCCTCGGGGGCTGTGCTCCAGTGCCTGCGGCTGCTATTCCTGCCGGGGCTGTTATTCCGGAGTGACACCGCTCCTCAGCCAGGAATAGCTGCAGGGCCTGGAGCTGCACGCTGAACTCCCTGCTGGGGCTTTCCTGCATTCCAACAAAGCTGTCACCGATGCCACTCCTGCCACGGATGGGGCTGATGAAGAGGTGGAAGTGTGAAGAGAAATCTTGGGTTTTCATGGCCGGGTTCAGATGCAGAGAGAGCTGCCAGAAAAACAGGCTGTGCTCCCAAAGCCTTGGGATTGGATGTGGAATCAGCAGATGGACAATCCCAGGGCCCTGGAGTGTCACCTCTGCCACCACGTTGTGCCCGGCTGCAGCTGGAATTCCGTGGTGTTTATGGATCTGAGCTGCACTTGTGACACTTGGAAGCTCTGTGTGCTGTGTCCCCCCACCCGCCCAGGACCCCGCAGGCTCATCCCACTCCTTCATCCCTCCCCAGCACGGAGAGGCTGGATTGCACAGGGAACCTGGGGATGCTCCAGCACCTTCAGACGTGGATATGCTGCTGGTTTGGGACCTGCAGGTCGGGCTCTGAGCCGTGGGGACAGTCCAGGACACCCTCGCAGTGCCTCCCTGTGGATTCACATCCAGCAGCTGCACTTCCCACCACCCCTTCTGGCACCAGCTCATTCCAAAGGCCTTTCAAAGTACAACCCACATCTCCTGACTCTGCCATTCCTTAAACCCTTTGGTACATTAATATTGCCCATCATTTTTAAAATACAGCTTAGAAATAGCAGCAATGCCAAAAATCTGGAGGATCTCACAGCAAGGGACAAATTTCCTGCCAAAACTGAGACCTCCCCAAAAAATGCCACCTCCTGGGCCCCTTGGCCAGAGCCAGCCACCCCTCCCCCTCCTTTTCCTGGCATCCTGCACTCCCCTGTCCTCATGGATGCTGAGGATGAAGTTCACAGCTCTGCCAAACCCTATTCCCATGGGATGCTCTCCAATGAAATTATCAAAGAGAATAAAATCCAGACCTGTACAGGCAAAATTCTGAAGTTCTCTGCAGGGGAGTTTTCAAAGCAAAGCTGCTTCCCTTCAAATTCCTTTTGTGTGGAAAACTTTGCAAAGATTTTTTTTTGCCATCCAAACAAAATGTTGTCCCAGATTTTAGACCAGTTTCCTTTTGGGAAGTCCTAGAAAAAATGGCCATGTTCAAACCAGAGCCCTGGCTGAAGGAGATGGGGTCTCTCTCTGCCAGGATGCTCCAGGAGAACTCCGAGAGAGCAGATGTGGATCCCTCAGTGCTGGATCCAGGGAAGGAACAACGTTTTCCCTGGGGAGCTCCCAGTGTCCCACCTCGAGAAGCACATTCAGGCCCCTCTCTAATATTCCCAAGTGGGGGCATATTTGGGGTACAAGTGGGGCTTTGTGCCACTTGTGCACTCCAGAAGTGTCCCAGCGCCACGCTGGGGAATGCCACATCCACATTTCCCATGCACAAGCTGACCAAACCAGCCCCAGCTGACCCTGGGCTGAGGCACTGGCACAGTGCAGATTTTATTCCCAGCCCAGCAGCTGGAAAATGGGAAGAATCCTTTGGCCTGGAGTAAAGGCAGAGCCTCCTGCAAACCCCACAAACCCCAGGGCTGGTGCCAGGCTCTGGGAACGCAGAGGGGCCTCACCAAGCCCAGCTCCAGCCTGGCACTGGTTATTGTCCTCCGTGCTTCCATCATCAGCTTTGCTCATTTGGCTTCCAGAGAAGTTGTTGTTTTAATGGGAACTGGAGGCACTCAGCACATTCCAAACATAAATCCCAGATTGTTCTGCACCAAAGCGGGATGAGTGAGGTCTGTGGGGGCCCGTGCAGCTCCTCCTGTTCTCCAGTGGGTGATAAACACTGCTAATTAAAATAGCTTGTAATTGTCTCAGAAAGGTTAAAAATGCTGCAGCACAAAATTTGGACTTTTCCTCACTGAACTGCACTTTTCTCCCCCGGCTCCCCGGGCCGTCTCCATGGCTACCAGGAGATTGCTGGGCTGCCTGTGCCAGCTAATTGATTTCCAGGAAGGAATGATTAATAAAGAACAACAGAGTCTCCCTCCTTGGCAGGGCACTTCTCCCAGCAGCCTCTTCCCCTTCCTCTGGGAGCACACCTGGACTCTGGAGGCAGATCCAGGCTGTGCCATAAATCCCACCCCGTAAACACCTGGAATCCCCCCACCCTGCAGGGATCAGACGGGTGAGATCCTTCACTCGGGATGGCTGCTGCGCTTTAGAAGGGAATTATGGCTGATATAAAAGAGATTGGATCCAAGCCCCGCGCTCTTCCCATTAATCCGTCACACTCGCCTGGCCATGGATTAAATTGCATTCCTGGAAAGCAGAGCCCTGGTGTCAAAGCAGCCCTGAGAGAAAATGATTGTCCTCTGCTTCCTCCCTGCGAGCCTGGAGCCAGCCAGGGGTGGAGGGAAAGCTGCACCCTCCTCCTGCCATCCCCGAATCCTGCCAGAGGACTCTTCCAATATCCCTAAATCCTACTGTCCCTGAATCCTGCCATCCCTGAATCCTGCCATCCCCGAGTCCTGCCCTGGGAGAGGGCCATGCACACCTGGGCATCTCAGGGGTGCCCTTTCCAGCCAGCTCTGTTACACAGAAACCAAAACCGTGTCAAAATCCCAATATTTTGTAGCTCTCTCCCTTAATCCTTCACCAGGATGCTGGACAGCGCTCCCCGTGGCTCCAGGTTTTTATTTATTTTCCTCCTGCAGGTGATGACTTTTGATACAAAACATCAATCTCCATTTCAGCGTCACCTTAGACAGAAGTGCAAAGAAAAATTTGGATGGAGGTTCCACTGATGCCTGAGCCCTTCATGCAAGATTTAAAGCACTCCTGGACAGCTCCAAGAAGAATTAATTCCTGAATGAATTCCTGGCAGTGGGGCTGCACATGCTCCATGGCTGCCTTGTGCCAGCACTGCAAACACGCCCTGCCCCAAGTGTTACAGGGACAAATTCCAGGCTTTCGGTGCCAAAAGTGCCTCTGGAGTGGCTGCAGGGAATTCTCATCACACCCCTCTGGGCCCAAGAGTCAGATCCAGACTCCGTGTCCCAGTGATCCACAGAAATGCCCTGGGATGAGAGCAGCGGGGGCAGAGGGACAGCGCAGCCCCACACGAGCCCTGCTCCCTGCAGGATCCCCTGGGAGCGTCCCACGGCTTCCATGGGCCCTGCTTTGCTTTTCCTGCTTGTTTGTATCCTCAGGGATACAAATCCCAGCCTGGGGCTCGGCTGGTCCCAGACCTGCTCCAAGCGCGGGTCCAGGCTCAGCCCCTCACGGAATCCCCCGGGAGCAGCTGGATCCCGTCCCTGCCAGGGCTGGGAATGCTGTGACATCCCACTGGCTCAGCCCCTCACGGAATCCCCCGGGAGCAGCTGGATCCCGTCCCTGCCAGGGCTGGGAATGCTGTGACATCCCACTGGCTCAGCCCCTCACGGAATTCCCCGGGAGCAGCTGGATCCCATCCCTGCCGGGGCTGGGAATGCTGTGACATCCCACTGGCTGTCCAGGAATCCTGTGAGACCCCCCTGGCTCAGCCCCTCACGGAATCCCCCGGGAGCAGCTGGATCCCGTCCCTGCCAGGGCTGGGAATGCTGTGACATCCCACTGGCTCAGCCCCTCACAGAATTCCCCTTGGGATGCACTGGGAACAGCTGGATCCCGTCCCTGCTGGGGTTGGGAATGTGTGACACCCCCTCAGCTCAGGCAGGAGGGGTTTGGAATCCGCGGGGATGCAGCAATGTCCTGCAGGGATCCCGGTGGGAGCTGGGCAGAGCCCGGCCGGGCTCCTCCTCCAGAACTGCCCCTGTTCACCGCTCCCTCTCCAGGCACAGCTGGAGCCCGCAGCCAGCAGGGCTCTTCCCTTTTCCGAGGACTCTTCCAATTAAATAATATCAATCCCTTTTCCCAGGGCACTGGGAGAGGCAGGGCAGTCCCCGTGTGCTGAGAGGGAGCAGCTTCCCCCGCGTGCCGCTGTTTGCACATTCCCACCTCAGACTTTACACCCCGGTGTAACCCTGCCTCATTTTCTTTGATTTCAGCGCCAAATCCCCAGTTTTCACCGGGAATCGCGCAGGGAGCAGCCCCTCCGGAGGCAATCCGAGGCATTCCTGCTGCTCCCCAGAGCCTCCAGTCCGGGCCAGCTCACCCCCATCTCCTTAAGATTAACGCAGCTAATGAAATCCTTGGATGTCCTCGGGCCCTGAGAATTCCCACGCGGAGCGAACTCAGCAGCAGCATCCCTGCTCCAAGGGGAGCCCGTGCTGATGATGGGATGGCAGCTGCTCTGCCCGAGCTGTAAACCCCGCGGTTGGCATGGCAACAGCTGCTCCCACACTGCCGGGGCTGCTCGGGATCCCTTCCCGGGGGGATCGGGATAAAACCCCCCCGATTTCGTCTGGATACCGGAGCTGGGTTGGGCTGAGGCACCAGACAAACAGGCAGCTGGGGCCAGGTGGGCACTGGGTGCTCTTTGTTGCCCAGCAGGGCTGGAATTTTAAAATAAAATTTTAAAATAAATTTTTAAAATTAAATAATATCAATAAATATAATAAATATAATAAATAATATACATAAATATAAATAAGTAGTAAAAATAAATTTAAAAATAAGAATTTTAAAGTAAAAGGGGAGCTCAGGGATGCCACCAGATTTTCCCAAATAATTGTTGCAGTTGTTGGAAGTTAACACCAAACCCAGCACAAGGAAAAACAGGGATCTATCAAAAGCTGCCTGGAGTTTTCCCAGAGGAGGATCCGTTCTCCCCAGAGCAAACTCCTTTAGACACAAAATCTCCTCCTCCGGAGAAAAAGAAAGAATTTTTTATTGCTTTCCAAATAAAATTAAAAAATCAGTGAGGAGTTGAGAGCTACTTGTGCTTAGTATAACAAGGGATGGGCTTGTGGTGTTGGTCTGCACGTGGCTGGGATAAATCCTGAGTGGACAAAGAGTAAATCAAGGGATAATCTGCATTTTGTCCACAGAAAATCCATGGAAAGGACTCGGGGTGGCTCCTGGAGCAGCAGAGAGTGAGGGAGAAGATTTAAGACAACTCATTTGTCCCCCCAGGATCAATAATTCCTGTTGATCAACCAGACCAGGAGCTGCTCTGAAGGCAGAAATGCCACCTCAATCCCAAACAGAGGCTGCACAGGTGAATTTGAACCGATTTCTTTCCAAGGAGAAATCTCCAGCAGTGGAGCCTGGGCTGGGATTCTGGAAGCTGCGGGGAAGCCAGAGCAGAAACAAAACCTCAGTGAGATGCCTTCAAGTGCCCCAACAAAACAGAGGCAATGATGGCGTGGTTAATTAGGAAAAGAAAAGCCTCATTTAAAAATAGTGTGGAGGGAAAAGAATGAGGGGAGATCTACTCTGTACAGGAAAAAAGGGAGTCGCAGCGCGGATGCTGCTCCCGGCCAGAAGGGCCAATAATCCCTTTTCCAGAGGCACGGTGCTGCTGAGGACAGCAGCTCCGCAGGGCTCCACCCAGCAGCGGTTCAGCTCCACCTCCATTCCCAAATCCCGCTCCTTTTCCAGGCCTGTGTGTGGCACAGCTCTCCCCAGAGCCAGCCTCACCGCCGCTCCCTTTCCCTGCCCTCTCCAGTGGGATTCGGTGCCACGGAGCCCGGGACACGGCGCTGCTCCGGGCTGTCCCTGGGCGGTGTCCGTGTCCCAGCCCTCTGCAACAGCGGGGAACCACTGTAGTATATGATACAAAATAATTCGTGCTAAAATTTTAAGGATTGCAGCGTTTTGCTGAGGCTGAGAAAGCACAAGCAAGTGACCGCCAGAATTGTGCTGTTCAAGGGGTTTCTGTTTCAATAGGGCCCGGCAAGGTACATTCCCATTGCATTCCACAGATAAGCGTTTCGTGGGATTTCCTCACCTGGCAGAGCTCCAGGATGTGTGTGTATACAGAAATACGGTTCCAGGATGTGCGTTTCATGTATGTATATCCATCAATAATGTACTCTCACCAGAAACTGATTCCAACAGCAAAAATCGACTACTGGTTTCAGGAACTGTCGTCAAACGTGGTGGAAAAACAGGAAAATGATATTGTTGTATTGAAAAGATAAAATTAACAAAGAAGAAAAAAAGTATAAAAGGACACCTCAGAGAAACCGCAGCGGTGAACAGGCAAGATTCGAACCCATAGAGGTCGGAGCTCAGTTCACCCAGCGCCGATCGCCTGGCTCGGTGTTGCTTTTGCTTCGTGGCTCTTTTCAAATTTTACACTTTGATTATTAATAAACTCTGTTAATCATAATATTGATCGGCTCGTTTATAACATCCAGGAACTGTGTCCGGAGAGCGGAGCTGTCCCAGCCATCCCCTCCAGCTCCCACACCCACAGCATTCCCAGCCCGGCACCCAGGGGCACCTCCCAACAGGATAAGGATAAAACTCCCTCTGATTTAAGTTCTTCTGAGGATTTGGGGGCTGAACCAGGTTCTGGTAGGAGAAAACTGCACCCCATGGGGATTGCTCTGTGACATTAAATCAGCTCCGAGCACTTTGCAGCATCAGCCACAGCTCCCCAGCCGTGGCCCTGCCTCTCCACTGCTCGTTTATCAGAATTAATCACCCTCATTAGCCACGCAAGCCAGCTGCTGCAGGTTAAACCACAAGTTCAAATTTGAGATTAAAAAAACAAAACTGTTTTAAACTACCCTGAAACAGGAACATTTCCTGCAGGAAAGATCAGGATTTAACACCTCATCCCGCTGGCAAAACCCAACAGCGTCCTGTTCTCATGGAATGCAGATCAATCAGTACAAATCTGATTCTTCAATTAGGGATCCATCCTTCTGCCTCCATGAGTGCCAAGAGATGTGGCTGTGCCAGCGAGGATGGGTTTGAGGTGCAGCCATGTCCTACACCCCCAAATTAGCCCCAGCTGCAGCTGCTCCTCCCTGCCAGCCCCAAACTTCACAGACTCCTGAGCATCATCACAGGAGACCCCAGAGCCCTCCCACAGCTGGGCCAAAAAACCCCAAATTCCAATTCCACCGCCCCACAGTTTCAGTTATTGACATTTCAAAGAGGTTCAGACCAATATGGACAAATAAACGGTTTAAAGTACCTTACCCATAAATATTCACATCTATTCCATAGCTTGCTGGTTTTACCTCATTAAGTCTCCAGGTTTCAAGGCCTTGGGTTTAGAATAAAATAATTCTATTAAAAACAGGCTACAAAAGTGATTGCTCCACCTCGCTCAGGGCTCCAGTCCCTGCCTTCCCTCAGGAAGGATCTGCTGCTGCCCCTGGTGTCCAGAGCCCTCCAGCCACGCTGGCCCCAGTCCTGCTCCAGGGGCGTTTCCGTGGCTCACCAGGAAATCAAAGCAGGAATTCTGCAGCCGTTAACGGGCACAGGACAAAGTCCCAACAAAACCCATCACAGACTGGGATGAACCCCGAGCTGGGAAGGTGCAGATTCGCTGAAGTTGGAATAAAACCTCCAAGATCCCCAAGTCCAGCCTGTGACCTGTCCCCAGCTTCTCCCCAGCCCAGTGCCACATCCAAACCCTCCCTGGGCACCTCCCGCTTCCCTCACGAGGAGTGGAGAGCATCCAGGTGTCCTCATCTTCCCGTGACACGGGTGATGTTCCCGGGACAGCTCCTCTCCCAGAGCTCTCCAGGTTGTTTTTCTGGGATTTGGGAGCCCCAGGCTCCGCACTTTGAAGAGCTGGCCCTTCTCCTGGATGGGAGAGGAAGATATTGCAGGCACAGCCTGCAGCAAGGTGAGGGCAGGCTCAGCGCAGCCTGTGTTCAAATTATCCTGCCCAGTCACCGATTAGATCTGAACAACGTCCTCGGGACGGATTTATCCACCCAAACCTGCTCGTCTGGGAGGCAGGGAGGTGCTGCCCCGGCCAGGAGGGTCAGGCAGAGGCGGCTCTGATATCTTCAGTTCACACCTTTTTTATCTGCGCACTCATCACCCACAGGCTGCCAAAACCGTCCCCTGCTCCGCTCTCAGCCCCTCCTCCAGCAGCTCCGGGCTTTCCCTTTGATTTTCTCACAGCCTCGAGGCTGGAGGGGTCAGGGATTCCCCTCGGAGGCCGGGGCAGCTCTGATAACCCCTTATCACCTCTGGGATTTCAGCACATCGGCAGCGCAGAAGGTTTTTAATTACATCTTCCTCAATCCTCCGCCGCAGCGCACGGAGAGCCGCTCCCAGGGAAGCTCAGCAGCAGGAGGGAGGAGAGCGGCAGCAGCTCTTGGCTCAGGGGCTCTGCCCTGCAGCCCGCCCTGCCTCGGGATGGGGCAAAGGGTCTCCCAAAGCTCCGCCAGACAGCAGGAAAGGAAAACCCAAACACCACGGCACAAAGCTGGGAATCTTGCACAGGCACGGCGAAGTGTTGCTGCTTTAATTAGATTTTCTCCAGCTCCCGGGGACGCTGGGGGCCCATTCCAATCTCTGCTGCAACACGAGGAAACAAAGCAGCTCCACGCTTCCATCTCAGTGATAAGAACAGAGGAGTTACAAACAGCGATTCCCCTCCCCACAATCCATGAAACACGGGATAAATGGGATGTTAAACAGGGAGGGATATCGGCATTCCTAAACTGCCTCAGTTTCAGATGCTCCACAGCTCCAGCATCCAGGAGGGGTGCTCCTGCCTTTCATCCCACAAATAATCAAAGAACACTCAAATGGGTGAGATTTACTCCGTGAATAAAACCAGACATCCCAGATTCAGTGAGGTTGGAAAAGCCTTCCAGGCTCACCGAGCCCAAGCTGTGCCCAAATCCCCACCTTGTCCCCAGCCCAGAGCTCTGAATGCCACCTCCAGGGATGGGCACTCCAAACCTCCCTGGGCAGTTCCAAGGCCTGACCACCCTTTCCATGGAGAAATTCCTGCTGCAGCCACCGGGGAGCAAAGCACCAAACACATGGAAGAGATGGAAATGGGCCCTTCTGCAGGGCTCAGGTACCCAGTGGTGCCTCAAGAGAATCCTGGAATGGTTTGGGTTGGAACAGACCTTTCAAAGCTCATCTCATTCCATGAGACAGGGACACCTCCCACTGTCCCAGGCTGCTCCAAGCCCCGTCCAAGCTGGCCTTGGACACTCCAGGCGTGGGGCAGCCTCTGGACAGCCTGGTGTGTGAGCCCTCCAGGGAGTGCCCTGGGCTGGGCTGGGGGTGAGCCCGGGCTCTGGGAAGGTGCCCCGGGCAGGTCCCCCCGGACGCTCCCCCTGCTGCACCCAGCGGTGCCCCGGCCCCCAGGACATCCCTGCCCTTGCCGGAGCAGCCGCTGCCTTTGCACGGAGCTGAAGCCCTGGGAAGGTTCTCCAGGAATGTTTATTCTGCTGCTCATTGCTAAGCAACCCCTGCCGCTCTCACAGCCCCGCTGCCACCGCCAGCCCGGCACCTCCTCCTGCTCCACTCCCTGGATCCTGCAGGCTCCCTTTTCCCTGCCCCATTCCCTGGGATCCTGCAGGCTCCCTCCTCCTGCCCCATTCCCTGGGATCCTGCAGGCTCCCTCCTCCTGCTCCATTCCCTGTGATCCTGCAGGCTCCCTTTTCCCTGCTCCACTCCCTGGATCCTGCAGGCTCCCTTTTCCCTGCCCCATTCCCTGGGATGCTGCAGGCTCCATCCAGCACCTCCTCCTGCTCCATTCTACAGACCTCAGGGATGCTTTGGTTCCCACCATCCACAGCTTTGTGCATTCCCAGCATAAAAAGTGGCTTTGCTCCCCCAAAACTCAGGGAGAAGCAGGGAACAGGTGATCCCAGGGGATGTCCCAGCACAGAATTCCCACCCAGGCAGAACTGGGGAGATTTCACTGGCAGGAATGGGATCAGCATCCAGGGATTCCCCTCTGAGCTCCAGAACCAGCTGGAAACGCTGGAGATCCAAGGCTCCAGCCACTCAGATCTCCCCAGGGAATGGGCACGGCCCCAAGGCTGCCAGAGCTCCAGGAGCCTTTGGACACCACTCCCAGGGTGGGATTTTGGGATTGTCCTGTGCAGGGCCAGGAGCTGGATCCATGATCCTGTGGATCCTTCCAACTCAGGACATTCCAGGAGCAACTGGCTCAGAGCTGTGAGCAACCTGCACCTTAAAAACCCAGGGAAACCTGGAATGCTCCAGGAGAGCGTCCCCCATGGCCAGCAGGGAAACATTCCTGCCCAGGGCTTTACTCCCGGGATTCCTCAGCCAGGAGATGCCGGTGGGTGTGACAAAGGCACGGAATTCTCTCCAGATCCCCAGATTTCCTGCTGTGGTCCCAGGAGGGAGCACACCACAGGAGCTGGCTGTTCTGTCCTTGGCTCCAGGGCTGTGGGAGCATCCCTGGGGATCTGCCCTTGCTCCCTGGCACCTCCAGGGGCACCCCCTGAGCAGGACAAGCCCAAATCCCTCACACAGCTGCTCCTCACCACTACAGCCTCCCATCTCCAGCAGTGCCTGCAGCAGACGGAAGCTGGGAAGAGCAGGGAAGGGGATGGCAATGAGCTGCCCTACTTTAATGCTATTTCTGAGAGCTTTCCCTAAAATCTGGGACTAGGGCACCATCCCTGAGGCTTCCCCACAGCCAGGATGCCACCACAGCCAACAGCACCAACCCTCAGCCATGCTGGGATTATTTTCCTTTAAAACTACAAAAGCCCCCTAATTTTAATATATTCAAGGAGAGCTGTAACTGAATTCCCAGAGCTCCCACGTACGAGGGTGTCTGTTCAAGTGAGACAAAGTTTTGCAATTCAAAACCCATTTCTTCCCAAAATTTCTTCCCCCAAACTCTCAAGCAGTGGCCACGTCCCTACAGCACTGCACAGCCTCAGTGCAGAACCATTGTCCATTTGCAATTAAATCACTCACACACATTAAATCCTCCGGCTTTATCCACACACCCATTGAAAGGCGGCAGCAAAAGGAGCCAAATTTGGTTCGGATTCGTTATGGACAAGCTCCAAGCGTGGTGAGGTTTGTGTTGCCTCTCTGGAGGTGGCAGTTTCTCAGCCCTGGAATGGCAAGTGAGGAGCACAACCTTGTTTCAGGAGGCTTTTCTGCAGGTTTTAAATAGCCTGGCAGGAGTGCAGCCCTGCAGCTCCTGAATACCAATGCACAGCTCTGCACCTCCTCGGGGCCCAGCACCTCCCATTCAGCTGAAACCAGATTTGAACAGAATGGCACAGCTCGAATTTACCCAGATTAATCAAATTCTGTGCCCGTTTTCTATCTCAAAATTAAAGAAAGCTGTGGTTGCCCAAAACAACCCCAGAAAAGGCAGCTGTGCAGCAGAGCAGCAGCCTCTCACTTTCCTACTTTCCTTGGGATAGCAATCATGGAATCCCAGACTGGTTTGGGTTAGAAAGGACCTTGAAACTCATTTATTCCATGGGCAGGGACACCTTCCACTGTCCAGGCTGCTCCAAGCCCCAAAGTCCAGCCTGGCCTTGGGCACTGCCAGGGATCCAGGGCCTGCCCACCCTCCCAGGGAACAATTCTTGCTTGGAATGGGGAAGTCCCTTTCATTAGTGCTCAGGTTTGATGGATGTGGGACAAAGGCACAACCCTTCCCTGGGTTACAGTTCAGTCCTTTGTTGTTTGGGGTTTTATTTTAAAGGTTTCTCTTTATTCCCTGTTTTTTGTGTGAACATTGAGGAAATGAAGCCCCTCTCTGCTGGAGATGCCCAGCTCATCCAGCCTCCAGGAGCACACCCTGGGGACACAACCCCTGATGGCAGAGCGGGATGGGGGCTCAGCACCCAAACCCCACTGCCAGGGGCCCTGAGCCACGACTGCAGCACCTCCAGCAGGGAAAGGCACCAAATACCCTGAAATGCAGCTGGAGAGCTGAGCCAGCACTGCCAGGATGCAAATTCCTCAGATTCAGCACCCATCAGAGCCAGGACAGGCCTTGGATGTGCAGGGGGGTCTGAACCAGGGCCAGGATCACTTCTTTTGTGCTAATCAATAATTGATCAATCTGTTTGGCATAATTACACCTAATACCTGCTCCTGAAAGAAATGAACCTTTCCATTCCAAGGGAACCCCAGAGCCCTGCGAGTCTGCATCCCAGCACACCTGAAAATGGAGCCCATGGAGGGGGAAATCCTCCTTGCTTGAAGTGTCACATGGATTTAAAATCTACAATTTCTCCTCTGCCTGGAAAGCCCAGCAGCCTTTGGGCCACACCATCCAACACCCCCATCTCTGCTCTGTGCTGATCACATAAAAACACCCAGCTTGAACTGGGAAAAAATGACATTTTTTCACCTGCTGGTTGTCCCCCAGCCAGATAAACCCTGCAGACCTCGTCCTTGGGAGACAAGCAGAACAATAATGATAATCCAAAGCAACGCTTCCATTCCTCCCATTTAATCAGCTCAGTCTTGCCCTCAGAGCCTCCCCAGACAAGCCATGGGGCTTTTAATGGTGCTTAATATGTCAAAGCCATGTATTTTTAATTAAAACACCGAGTTTGACATCCTGGGTGATTCACTGCCCACACAGCTGACTAACACACTGTCTCCAGCCCAGCTGAAGAGATAAAACTCACAATAATAATAAAAGCAGCTTTTTTTTGTGTTTAAATCCAAGCACAAAAGAGCTTTAGATGGAGCTGGACAGTAAGTACCAGTTACTGGTGCCTCCCACTGGGGCTTCCCTCGTTAGCCAGGTGGCCTTGCCCCAGCACATTCTGTGGAATACAGGGATTTCCAGGAGCATCAGGAAAATCGAGTTTTCACTTCTCCCAGTGCCTTGGCAGCTCGGCCCTGTGTAAAACACAGCCCTGCCTGTGGAACTGGGGAAATCAAGCACCAGTTTGGGCTCTCTTCTGTGCTCCTGGGCTTTTCAAACAGGGTTTTAAGGCAGTGGGTGAGGTGGGGTGGTTCCCATTCCCAACCAAGCCCAGCAGATGCCAGAGCCACGCTCAGAACTGTTCGAGTTCTGCTCCCGACTCAGGAATCTGAAACCCAAGGAGCTCCAGGCAGAGGAAATCTCCTTTGGTGCCATGCCTTCCCTCCATCCACATGCAACAAGGAAGGAATAGGAAGCAGGAGTGCTGCTGGAATGAGCTTTCCTCAAATGCACGAGGCTCTGGAAGAGGAAAATCCTGGCCAGGTGCGGGACAAAGGTGGGAAATGAAGCTGTGGTGGGGCTCTTCCCACAGCAGATTCCCTGGATGTGCCAAGTTCCCCCAGGAAGTGCCCCCAAAGGAAAGGTCAAGGAGGCTGGGAGGGTCGGGTTTGCTACACCAGGAGTTTTAATTCAGGAGTTCTTTGTTTGTGGGGCTGGGGACAGGAATGTGCTGCAGGTTTGGGGGCAGGGTTCAGGGCACCCAAACCCATAGAGGATGGAGGGATAACTCCAACAATCCCAACAGATCCAATCCAGACTGGGAGGGATGAGGGAAGGAGGAAGGTAAACAGTGTATACACCAGAGAATTTCCATGGCAAGCACAATTAAAGGAGGTTCAATAATTCATTTTCCTCAATGGAATCAATGAGGGGCTGGGCCCGAAGTCAGCACAGCCCCATGTGGGCAGGCCCTGCTCCACTGAACCTCTAAAACATCACCTATGGTGGATTTACATCCTCATTTAGGGCCTAATGGATGGCATTTCAGATTGTTCCCTCCCCTTTTCATTACCCAGTCAATACTGCATTAAACTGCCCACAAACACCAGCAAAAATCCACCCGAGAGCAGCAGGGAAAAGGAATGGCTCCCAAAACTGGTTTGTCTTTATTCACACTCTGGCAGAGCTACGAACTGAGCTTAAACATCCCGGTTAGGCCCAGCTGACCAACAAATACAGAATTAATACCCCTAAGTAGGAGCCAGGACTGGATATGAACAGATGAGCAGTGAAGAGAAACCCAGAGAAATCCAAGGTGCCACAGGCCTGGGGGAATTGCCACAGGAATTGGGAAGTGGCTGCTGGCTCCCAGCACCTGCTGGCACTGCAGAAATCCAGGGCAGGACCTTCAAAATCTCATTGCAGCCCCTGCCACGGGCAGGGAATTCTCACTGGAGCTCCCCTGGGAGAGGTCGGCTCAGGGTGCTCCACCCTCGCCCAGGCTGCACCTGCAGGGGTTGGGTTTTCCAGGCAGGGAGGATGTCCAGCCCCAAAACTGCACTTTGACACAACTGCTGGGTTTTCCAGGGACTCAGCAGGAGCCTCCCGGTGCTCCAGGCACGGGATGATGTCAGGAACCTGCTCACACCCGGCCTGGAGACGGACGGAGCCAGGGGATAAAAGCAGGGCAGGAAAACAGCAGGGACAGGGCTGAGAGGCAGAAATCCAGGGAGTGCTGGAGCTAAAGGGGGTCAGGATTTCAGGAGTGGCCCCTGGGCTCAGCTCTGCTTCCAGGAGTTCTGCCAAACAAAATCCCAACAGACCCCGATGGAGCTTTGCCTCAGGAGGGAAAAACAAAACAAATCCACGGCTGAGCTGCCGTGGCTAAGCCAGCGTGCCCAGCTTTATCCTGGAATTCCTCCATGGATCAGGGATTTCAGCATCCCAGCCACTGGCAGTAATCCCCATCTCCGTGGTCTCCCAGGACCTGGAAGGGCAGAAGGCTCCTCCCAAGGCAGAATTCCCTCTGTGCATTCCCAAACCTTTGCCGAGCAGTGCTGAGCTCCAGCAGGAGCCAGGAAAAGCTCTGCCCTTAGCAGGGAGAGAGGGCGAAATTTAGGTGTCTGTAAGGAAAGCTGAGAGCCAGAAACAGGAGACCAAAAATCATGGAGAAGTAGGAAAGGGAAATTTTCCCCCCATTAGGTAGAAAAACCCAGTTTGTTCCACCAGCAGGGTAATTTTTATCTGGAAAAGAAAAATAAAAATCAGGGGCTACAGTGAGAGGTGAAGCTATGAGGGGATGGAAAACCAGGACATCATTTATGGGTCCCTGGGCTGTCACAGCAAAGTTAATTTAGGGTCACCTCATGTTCACCCTCAGCTGCCACAAACACGGGGCTGAAGGTCTGGAAGGTCTGAGGGGTGAAACGTTCACCAGCCACGGCAGGAAAAGCCATCCTGCAGGGAAGGGCTGACAGAGGGCTCCTGGAACAGCCACAAGGTTCAAGTGCCAATTTTCCAGCAGTGCTGTCGCTCCCACACCAGGGAATGCCCATGGAGACGGGATTTATCCTCTGGAGGGTTTTCAGTTGTTGGAAAACTCCCTCTTGGGAGGACTGCACTGCCCATCCCAACAAAATATTCTCACTACAGCAAGGAAGACGGGAACACTGGATTCATTTATCCCATTGAACACAATTCCTTTTGTCATTCATGTCCATAATTACTTCTACTTCTTTCTCATGACTGATAAATTGTCTAATAACATTTGTAGTCATGATTAAATCAAGAAAAAAGAGATTTGGACAACAGAGGAGCTGATTTTTCTGCTGAAAAACATTTTAGGGCCACAGGGCTGGAGCCCCTCTGCTCTGGAGCCAGGCTGGGAGAGCTGGGGGTGCTCACCTGGAGAGGAGAAGGCTCCAGGGAGAGCTCAGAGCCCCTTGCAGGGCCTAAAGGGGCTCCAGGAGATCCCATTCCAAGGGATGGAGGGACAGGACACAGGGAATGGCTTCCCACTGCCAGAGCTGGTGCACCACAGATAATTCAATATTTTGAGGTGCCACTGTTGCCCACAGTGATTTGCCTGACCAGGAATGGGGAATTCTCTCCAGAAAGACCTGAAGGGAACAACTACCTGGGATGCATCATTCAGGAAAAGAACTGGAATTAACGTTAAAGAGGAGTTGCCAAGTATTTAAAACCTTCTTTTGCCTGAATTTGTTTCTTTATGTGGGCTTGAGAGACTGTCTAGGATGGCTTTGCTTGATTTGTTCCTTCTTTTATCCTTAAAATATCAGGAATGCCAATATTAGCCTGGTTTTCAACACAAGTCTTGAGTTCTTTTTAAGCCGAGCCTTAAGGAGGGGTGTTGGATTTTCAGCAAAGCCTTCCTTCCTCTGAAATGTTAATTAGCATCTGAAGTGGAGAAATTAGGGAAAAAAAGGCAAAAAGCAGAAAACCTTGCTATTTCCCTCTCAACTTCCCTTTCAAGCCCAGAGCTTCCATTCCCTTTCTTCTTGAAACTTTATCTGCACGCGTTTGCTCAGGTTTTTTGTAGATCAGACACCTCAGAAGTTTAAAATTAATACAGTTCAGCCCCCAAAAGTCTCTTTGCAGGTATCAATATCTCCCCCATTATCTGCTCTCATTTAAGGGAGCTGACAGAGCCCTCTTTGAGATATTTAGAAATTAAATAAGCCAGAGAGCACAATTCTCAGTTTTCCCATGATTTTTCTCTACAAATATCCATTCTCCCAGATTTTTGCTCGGAACTGCACCATCAATTCTTGGAAAACCACCTTGGAATGCTGGCGTTTCAAGCTGTGATCTGGCCTTTTTAGGGACAAGGCAACTGATAACAACTTATTCAGCCTAAAAACTCATTGGGGGACTGTTCCTTTCCAGCAGCAAGGAGAACAACAAGAACCAGGATCGTGTTCTAAAGAAGAGATGAAAAGGCAGAGGGGCTGACAGGGCCCTTTCATCTGCAGGGCTTCAAAACACCTGGAGGCGAAAAAAATTCCGATTCCTCCCCAAAGCTCCAGGGCAGCTCCAGGTGGGAAACAGGAGCAGCAGCAGAGACCTGGAGTTGGGAAGATGCTGCATCCCCCTCAGAGATTTTCAGGGGAAGTTTTCTTCTGGAAAGCTCAATCAGGACAGGGTTTTGTTCCCAGGGAGAGGAGGCCACTCTGGCGTAACTAATTCCAGCTTATCCAGACTTAGCCCAGCTGACAGAGGGCAGATGGCAAAGGGGCAGCTGGGCAGGACAGGCCCAGCCTGGAGCATTCCCTGGATCCCACCTCATTCCCGGATGGATCACAGGGACAGCTCACACCACAGCGGAACCTGGAGTTCCATTCCACTCCGAGTTTGTGTCACAGAATCCTTAGGGCTGGAGGGGCCTCTGGAGATCCCCATCCATGTGGGAACACCCAACAGCTCCCAGCCCCAGGAGTGCTCAATCCACGCTTCCCAGCCGGTATCACCACCCACAACTCCCCGGCCCTTGGAGAAGTCCACTGGGCATTCCCAGAGCCTGGAAATGTTTCTTTTGACTTTAAGCACAGGCTCAGCACATTCCAAAGGCGGACACAGCCAGGTGGAGAGGGTTGGGATGTGTGGGATGAGCGCTGGTGCTGCCGGAGGAGGCACAGCTTCCCCCAAATCCACCCTGCAGCACACGGGGAGACCAATGCCATTTGGGATCTGCCCGCCCTCCTTTGGCTGGAGGGACAAAGAGGAATGGTTTCCACTGCCACTGCTCCCTGGGAGGGTGGGCAGGCCCTGGCACAAGGTGCCCAGAGCTGCTGTGGCTGTCCCTGGATCCCTGGCAGTGCCCAAGGCCAGGCTGGAGCAACCTGGGATAGTGGAAGGTGTCCCTGCCCGTGGAACAAAATGAGCTTTAAGGTCCCTTCCCACCCAAACCATTCCAGGATTCCATGATGTCAGGGCCCTGCAGTAAATTCATCATTCCCTGCTTGATGCACATCTCAAAATCCCTTTTCCTCTGGGTTCCTCTGGATGCACACCTTGGATCCCGAGCTTCCCACACTCACCTGGGCCAGCTCCCGGCCCCACAACCCCTGCACTGCTCCCTCAAGGCACCACTGCCGCCTCCCCAGCCCAGTCCCACAAGAAATGGCTTTTCCCCTCAGATGAAGCCCCTGCCAAGGCTGAGCTGTTCCACTGCCTCATTTGCTGGGCCTGAATGACTCGGGCCTGGATTAAGTGTGGAGATTATTGAACATGTGCTGGTGCTCAATTAATATTTCATTGCTCCTGGCTTCTGTGTGGGCTGCCTGTTCTCCTGGAGTGCTCCAGCACCATGGAAACGTTGGGAGAGATTTTCCCTTAATTGCATGAATGGTTGACAGATAACAGCACAGCACCACGGAACTGAGCTCCGATGGCTGAGGAATTCTCAAGAGCTGCTGCTGTTGGTTTAATTTTATTTTTAAACCTGGCAACATCTGCTCTTGTCCATGAGAATTTGTGAAGGCTTTCATGTGGTCAGGTAAAAAAATCTGGGTGACAGGGAGTCCATAATTCCCACAGCTACAACTCCCACAGCTGAGCCCTTGAAACTCAGGGAGAGCTTCAGTCAGGAAAGAAAATAATAAATAAAAGTGATCAAAGACTAATGAAAGGCTCCTTTTCCTTTTAATTTGTACTTTTATGGCAAGTTTAGTTCCACAAATAGCCAGCCCTTGGCCTTGGAATTGTCAAGGAAAGAATGGCTGAGCACTGTCACCCAAACCTGGAGCCAGCAGATGCAGGCAGCTCGCTCCAAACCAGCTTCTTGTACTTCTGAGGTTAAAAACGTTCCCTGCTTGTAGGACAGAGCCCTGGCAACCCCTGAGCTTTACCACATAATGAGGCAGGTTTGCACAGGGCCTTCCCCTGAGCAGTTTGTGCTGCGTGGTTCCCCACACCGAGACCCCTGGGGCTGCAGAGTGTCCCTGTTCCCGAGGCTCCTGGGGCTGCAGGGTATCCCTGTTCCCGAGGCTCCTGGGGATGCAGAGTGTCCCTGTTCCCGAGGCTCCTGGGGCTACAGGGTATCCCTGTTCCCGAGGCTCCTGGGGCTGCAGGGTATCCCTGTTCCCGAGGACAGCAGGGATCACGTCAGGAATTTCACTCAACTGCACAAAAGTTTCTACCACTGTGTAAAAGCAGAGCTTTAAGTGTTACATCCCGCAGGCTGTGGCTGAGGCTTAGCCCCAGATTAAATACCAGTTTAAACCTCATTCACACCCATTTACTGTTAAGGGCCCGCTGCTCCTCAGAAGTTTTCTTGGCTATTGAAACCTCACAAGCTCCAAGCTCTTGGCAAAAGAACTCCCTGATTATTTTAAACAGCACAGATGAAAAGGGGAGGTTTGAGAGCTGGGAGATCACTTGGTCATGGGCCTGCTTGTTTCAGTATCTGCCAGAACTCCCAAGGAGCCCTTACTTAAGAAAGCAAATTATATTAATTTCATCTATCATTGTTATCATTAATGTGGTATCAGAAACTCCCAGTGACATTTGTTTTGCTTTGTTTTTAATATTTTTAAAGGAGCTGGATTTGAGCCCCAGGCCAAGTTTGAACTGAGGCATTGATGAAATCCTGAAAAATTCCAGTTCTGAGTTTAGTCTAAATTGTCTCTGTGCCCATTTTTAAATACACAACAGTAAAACCTGGGCCTGTTCAGGAGCTCAAACTTCCAGCGCTCAGAATCCGGGTTTGACCATCCAAGCTGGCCTTGAGCACTCCCAGGGGATGGGGAGTCCAGCCCTGAGTACCCATTTCATCTCTAGGAGGACACAGAGTCCTCATCCAAAGGCTCAGAAACTGAACTGCCCAAATGTCTCCTATGAAAAAAGCTCAAAGCACTGCCCAGTGTTTAACTGGTGCTGAGATCAAGACTAAGTGAAGATAAGCCCAGCACTAAGTGCTGGAGGCTTTGTGTGCTCCAGCACGGGTGTTTAACACCCCAAGCAACCTCATCCAGCTGGGATTCACAGCAGGGATTTAAGGAGCAGTTTCAGCTCCTCTGCACAACCCCATCGCAGCACTGGTCATGCCCTGCAAACATCCCAGAATCCCGGGATCCCTGAGGCTGGAAAAGCCCTCCCAGCCCATCGAGTCCAACCTGTGACTGATCCTTGTCCTCAGTCCAGAGCTCTGAGTGCCACCTCCAGGGAGGGCCACTCCAAACCTCCCTGGGCAGCCCCTGCCAAGGCCTGCCCACCCTTTCCCTGGGGAAATTCCTGCTGATCTCCCCCCTGAGCCTGCCCTGGCCCAGCCTGAGGCCGTTCCCTCTCCTCCTGTCCCTGTTCCCTGGCAGCAGAGCCCGACCCCCCCCGGCTGCCCCCTCCTGTCAGGGAGTTGTGCAGAGCCACAAGGTCCCCCCTGAGCCTCCTTTGCTCCAGGCTGAGCCCCTTTCCCAGCTCCCTCAGCCTCTCCTGGGGCTCCAGCCCATTTCCAGCCCCTTCCCCTGCCCTGGACACGCTCCAGCCCCTCAGGGTTTCATCATGAGGGGCTGACACAATCCGGGGGCCATCGGCTTCTGTCCCACCTGGGCTCCTGTCCAGCTGCTGTCACCAGCACCCCCAGGACTGTTCCCAGCTTTCCAGCCCCTCTTTCCCAGCCTGGAGCATTCCAGGGGTTGTTGTAACCCAGGAGCAGGACCCAGCCTTCGGCCCTGCTGACCCCTGGATCCGGCCTGCCCAGGCCCCCATGCAGAGCTTCCCACACCTCCAGCAGATCCACACTCCCACCCTAAACATGGACAAAGCACTGCTCGGGGTGTAAGCAGCCCATGGACACCCCTGACAGGGATTTGTTCCCAAAATCCACACAAGTGGCGCTCCAAAGCCACATTCCCTGGGATTTGCTCTCTGGTGGGAATGTGGGGAGCTGGGCACATTTCCCTCAGCTCAGTCACGTTCCCATCAGCTCTCAGGGTATTACTACACCCTCCTGGCACTGCTCGCTCTGAGAACGCACAGCCAGGCTAAAATTAGAGGTGTTGCGAGTGCGTTATCAGGGGAAAAAAGAGAAATTGGCTGAAAAGAATGGATCTGAGCTAATTCTGGATGGGGCTGGTTGTGTTTCCTGTTTGGGAGATTGCTCAGCACCGAGGACTGGCTCTGCTGGAGGAGCCTCTCCTGAGAAAACATTTGGTATTTCATTACTCTTACCTCTCCGCCTCAGGTAGAAAAGAGATTGCCTCTAATTCCTGAGCACAAGCCCAGAGGGAAAGGCCTCCCTGTCCATTTAACCCGGGCTCAGGCTGCCACGAGAGCCGGGAGCTGCCAGGAGTGCCGAGGACACGACCTCCATCCAGCAGCGTCCCTGTGCCTCCGCCGGCCTGGGCAGCATGTTTTACTGCTCATAAATATTCACCAGCCCAGAAACAGGAGCTGAAGAGGAGCCAGGGCACGAATCTCTCAGCCTGGCTGGGCACAGGCTGGAACAATGGAATCGTGGAGGGGAAAGCAGCACTGGAGGCACAAGGCTGAGGTGAGAGCGGCCAGGCTCCAGGGATGGACACGAATCTGTGTGGAAACAACAAACAGGGGCCAACACGGGACTGTCCTGTGCTGTCCTCTGGGCCAGCTCCCACCTCCACCACACCACCTGGGTGATCTCTCCTCCTTCCACAGCTCTCTGATTATTCCAACATTCTCCCCGTCCCAGTTTTCCACACAAAGGGCCAAGCCCTTCTCCCCCTTCTCAGCTGCCACTAAAGCTGGAGCAGTCCTGGAATTTCTCCCTGTTCTTGGTTAATGGTCAGGCAAGTCTCTCAAAATCTGCTCTGCTGAAGTGAAGAACTTTCTTGAAGTCTATTTAAATCAAATAACCTCCTCTTGCACGAAGGTCATTTTTAACAACATGCTCTAACAATTTTAGAACAGCATCTCCTCCTCTTCAGCCAGGGAATATTTATTTTAAAAATCTATTGGCTAAAAACTGAACAGTTGAAATTGATAGAAAGGAGCCCAGCTGATAATGGTGTACAGTGACCTAGAAAAAATTCAAATTACTGCCATTTTTGTCCATATCTTACAAGCAAATTAAGTCCAAAAACTTGACGAAGTTTAGCTGCACACAATGAATTCAAAGCCTACTCAGAGAAAATGACACTGGAGGGTTGCTGAGGATGCCAGAGCTGCACTGACAAGTGGCTCATGGAGAAGAGCTGTCAGAGCCTCTCTGCCCCCAAACACTGAACTTGCCCAGAATTACCCTTTTTAAAATGCATTTTAAAATCATTCTGGAAATTAAATTCCACAGAAAAGAACAGGTTACACAGCACCAACTGCATCAGGCTCCACTGCAGCCACACAAGAACCAGGAATATGCCAGGAAGATCATGGGAATCCTGGAATGGGTTGGGAGGGAGCTTAAAGCCCACCCAGTGCCACCCCTGCCATGGGCAGGGACACCTCCCACTGTCCCAGGCTGCTCCAAGCCCCAATGTCCAGCCTGGCCTTGGGCACTGCCAGGGATCCAGGGGCAGCCACAGCTGCTCTGGGCACCCTGTCCCTGAGCAGACAGGCTCCCAAACAAGATATTTTTGGGATTTAAACCCCTGCCAACAGGAATCTGGATGGATCCATTCCTTACAGCACAGAGCCTAAACCACCTTTTCAGAAACAAGAAGTTTAATTTCATAAAATGATATCCAAGGAGTCAAAGAGTTCCTAAGTTCTCTTGGAAAAAAGGCTCACCTCGTTTTTCCCCACGGGGATGAAGTAGCACTAAACCACCAAACTCAGGGGAATTTTAGATTCCAAGGCTTGGGAAGCTGGAAAAGCAGCACGGCTGCTCCACACAAACACTGCTGCCCTGACATGAAAACGGCACGAACGCTTCTCACCATCAGCCTGCTGTCAGTCAGCTGCATCCCACAAACCCAGCCCTTCCCACTCCTCCAGCTGCTCCTGGGAAGAACTTCCCGGGATTAGGAAAACAACACCACCACCGTGTGGCCGGGATGGAGCAGGGAACGAGGACAGAGCCCGGGGAAGGAGGGCTGGCTCCCTTCCCTCAGTCGCACAGCCTGCAGCACATTCCCAAACCCGCCTGTGGAAACCGAGGATAAATCCAGACCTCTCTCTGCGGTGTCCTCCTGTGCAGAGCAGGATGTCCCGCTCCAAACTCAGTGCCGTGGACGCTGTGCCTGCTCTCCCTCTCTGGGCTGCCCTGCAACTGCTCCCAATCCTCCTTTTCCAGGTGTTCCTGGACACAAACCCACGGATAT
This sequence comes from Ifrita kowaldi, assembly GCA_013398055.1. NCBI lineage: Eukaryota > Metazoa > Chordata > Aves > Passeriformes > Cinclosomatidae > Ifrita > Ifrita kowaldi. The sequence goes on from VZRS01010407.1 coordinate 25,112, forward strand.
CGTACGAAGGTGTGTCTGTGTCTTTGGGGAAAGGGGGAACATCCACTGCCAGGCCAACACCAGGGGAATTGTAAGGCTGGAGCAGGGATGGATCGTGCCCCAGGGATACAGAATTCCAGGCTGGTTTGGGCTGGGAGGGACCTTAAATCCCATCCCACTCCATGGCAGGGACACTTTCCACTGTCCCAGGCTGCTCCAAGCCCCGTCCAACCTGGCCTGGGACACATCCAGGGATCCAGGGGCAGCCACAGATTTTCCTCTGGGAATTCTGTTCCAGGGCCTCCCCACCCTCCCAGCCAGGAATTCCTTCCCCATATCCCATCCATCCCTGCCCTCTGGCAGTGGGAAGCCATTCCCTGTGTCCTGGCACTCTCTGCCCTCTCCGCCCTCTCCCTCCTTTTATAAACCCCAGTCAGTTTGGATTCTGGTCCCCTTTTCCCAGGCAGCCACATAAACCCAGAATATTTCCACAGCTTTTCCTCAAATTACGTTCCATGGACAGGACAGGAAGCACAGCTCACACCCAGGGAATAAGGGAAGCAATTAGGAAATTGAACTTCCCAGACATCTGCAGCATTTGAAAGGACCATGGACTATTCCCAAGAACAGAGTGCTCTGTGTTTCCATTCTCCTCCTGCTTTTCCAAGCTCTTTGGATCTTCCAAGCCTTTTGACTAGCCCAAGAGAAAATCGAATTTCCTTTTTTTTTTTCCCAACAGTGCAGCCTCAGCCATGGAACAGCACTGGAAACAGCAGCAGGAACATCCTGAGGGTTGTGTGAATGCAAAACCTGCTCACTCCAGCTGGAGTCCGTTGGGCACTGGAGGATATCTAGGAAAATCCTGGAAAAAATCTCTGTAAATATTTAGTTGCATTTCCTAGTGAACAAGCCAGCTTCTCCCTCAGTGCCTGCCAACATTCCTGACAGCTGCCACCTTCCACTCCAGGAACATCTGCATCCCAGAGTCTCGCAAAGAACAAGCGAAGCACCAAACCCATCGAGATAACAGCCTGGAAATAGGGGCAATATTCCCATTTCCTCGCAAACAGCAGCACAATCCAACTCCCCCGAGCACTCCCCTTCCAGCACCTTTCCCTACCAGCCCGGAATTGGGAGCCCGCGCTCCGTATTCCAGCGTGATCCCATCCTTGGAGCAAGCGGCTCCCAACTGCTGCCCCCTGGAGCATTTGAATGGATTTTGTCCATGTGGTTACCGCCAGATGAACGATTTAGTGACAAAATGTTTGGAGTGAACCAATTGAGAGGAGGGCACGGGAAACGAGGCTGGAGTGGAGCAGCAGCTGCTCCTCTTTTGGGGAATAATGGAGCTGATGAACTCGCTTGTGAGGGAACCGGGCACAGCTGCAGCTCCCAGGGAACAGCAGCCGCACAAAAGGCTCATTCTGCAGCCCAGCTCCACTAACCTGCACCGAGTTGGGCTCGTTTGGGGTTTTTATTTTTAATTAACTGCTTTGGGGCACAGGGAGAAAACGCCTCCATCTGAAGGAGCTGCCTGTTAAGGGCCTGGGGCAGAGGCAGAAAATAATTTTTTTTTCCCAAAAGTACAGGAGTAATCCCATTGAATCCTATAAAACCACATCTTAAAGGCAAGCTGTTTTCTAAAGAAATACCGTGGACCAAAACTCTTTGCATCTTAAGCGCAGACATTAAATAATCAGAGCAAACTCTCATTTGTTGCTACCACCCACAGTTTGCACCTTCCCTTCTAAAAACCAAGTGGATGCCACACAATCCCAGAGTCATATCCCATCCATCTCAACTCCCAGGAGAAAATCTCATTAATCCCCATGGAGTTGGCTGGTTTCCCTCTATTTTCATCTATTTTTTTTCCTTGGAAAGTCAAAAGCTGCATCAGCCTTCCTGGATGGATAAATTGAGGCATTGCCAGCTTTTCATTCCATCCTGTACTTTCAAAGGTCCAATAGCTCAGCACAGGCAAGGACAGCAACAGGCACTACCAAGTCCATAAAACACCCAAATAACAGCTTTTTAATATAATAATTGTAGCTAAAATTAGTCCATAGACATAGATAAACATCCACGGGGGTTTCTCCTGTTTGGTCCAGGTAGATCCATGGGGCAGGATCCCACACCACAGAAGGAAATGCTCCCAACACTGTGAATATTCAGCTTTAATATTTCTCCAAGCCAGCAAAGAGCAACCTCAGCTGAATCTTTTCACTAAGCCACACTTAACATCCACTATTTAATTAAATCTTACGACAAATGACTCGGGGGGGGG
>VZRS01010408.1:0-45396 GCA_013398055.1 Ifrita kowaldi
CCCAAAACCCCAACACAGAGGAAAAACAAACTTGTAGAATACAAGTCAGAAAAACGTTTTTGTAGCACTGCTGGACATTTTGTAGGCAGAGTGCATCTCTCTTAGACTCAATAGCAATACCTCAACATTAAGGGAATCTCACTTTTAACCCCTTTTTCTTCTGCTGGTAGTGAAGTGCAGACGAATCTACCTTGCTGGACTAGGGCTATCTGAGCAGCTGCCTGCAAGAAGCATATTGTGTCTCTCTGTATTTATTCTGTTGTATTATTTGAGTCACTGCTCTAAAGGACTGTGGCCATATGAAATCCTGCGTGTCCTTTCCCCTTTTCCTTTAGCTTTTACTCAGTACTTCTCTTCTTCTTCTTCTCCAACTGTTTGCCTTACAGGTATTCTTTGCCTTGTAATTCTTACTTGTGTTACACTTTGTCAATGTTTTTCCAGGTGTTCCTGAAGCAAAAGTTACTTGGTTTAAGAACAAGGTTAAGCTGCCCTCTACTCACCATTTGCATGATGGGTTGCTGTTTTTAGCAAATGTTTCTCTATCAGATCAGGGGTTATACTCCTGCAAGGCAGCCAATCTTCACGGGGAAGTAACTGAAAGCTCCCAGCTGTTGGTTCTTGGTAAGTCCAGGGCATTTTGGTATTTTGCACTTGCAACAATAGTAATGTGGCTACTGGCACACCCAGATGGCAGAACTAATCAGAGGTTGTGGAAAGAGGAAACGACATGCAGGAAGCCCCGTTCTAAGAAAAGCATCAGTCTCCATTTGTGCTCTGGGCAGCATCAGCTGAAGCAAGGTGGTGGTCAAAGGAGAGCGGATAAGGAAAAAATGTCTAAGCACAGGGATTGCACCTCCCAGTCCCAAGATACTCATTTTAACTCTTTCAGACTTCCTAGCTAAGAAAGGCATTTATTAGCCATATCTGAAAATGACTATCTTGAAGTGAGAGTGATGCCACCTTTTCCCTGTGAAGTGCTCTTTCTCTGCTGAACAGTCTTTCCATCAAGGCTGTGTGATACTGACCCACGTCACAACAGGTGCATAAATCCAGTGCACTTCTAAAAAGTACATCCCAAGTTCAGTGAATGGTGAATTTTACTTTCCCCTGTGTTTTTAAACACCAGACAGAAAGTCCATCTGTGTGATTCGAAAGAGAGTGGCAGCTGGGAAATATGAGTGGAAGTGGTACCTGGTGGGAACTGGAAGTCTGGGAAAGGCGTTTCCTTTCCTAGTAACTCATCTTCTATAGTTTCTGTGTGCCTAGCAGATGAATGATCCACCCTGCCTTTTTAAGTACTTTAGTGCATTTTATGGTGAAGTCTCAAATTTTGAAACCTATTCCCCACAACTGGGGCAGCACCATTAGAGCATCCACTACAGCTCTCATCTTTCATGGCTAGAGTGAGCTTCCAGAGGATGTGTAACAGTGAGATTTCTCAGTTTCACAGGAAATACTAAAATGAAGGTTCACATCTTTCTCCTATTAATCCAGACTGGCTCTAGAATCTCAGTCTAAAAAAACAATCTGGAAAAAAAAATCAGCTGAGTTTCAGCCTATAAATAAAGACTCCCACATGATCTGTAAATCCTTTTCTGATCGTTATAAATGGCTTAACTTTTAAAGATGGTAAGTTACTGTGAGTTATGCAAGCTGCTTATGTTTCTAAGCAAATGACATTTTTAGCTCCTTGATGGAACAGAACGGTTCAGGCATCCTTGACCCGTAGTCCTGGTGCTGACTGCTATCAGCAGTAGAAAACTTGCATAATGTCTGCCATGATCTGATTGAAACGGGATGAAGCCACTATTCATTTAAATCAAATATCACAACATTTTCATGACAAACAGAATTGGGAATGCTAGGCATTACCTCGATTTTTAAAATAGCATTATGATCAGTAAACAACTAAATCCTGCAGTGCTCAGCATAGACTGATCTTCTTGAGCTCTGAACTCTTAGTCCTTTGGAGTTCTGCCTAAGTATACCAGAGGATCTGGCAGGATGTTAACCATATTTAATCAGGGCTTGATCCAGGTTGTAGCAGACACTAGAAGTTTTTCACTAATTGACATGAACATTTGATTTGGCTTCCATACTGTATACATTTGTTTTCTCTTCCAAGCCACCGTATCTCCTGATACCGTATAACTGTCACATGTGAATAGAGTCCACCAGAATGCTGTGGTAGCCTTCAGAGATAATTTCTTTTAGTTTATGGTCATACTGATCCAGATGTTATTTTAATATTTTCTCCAGCACCTTACCTAATAAGAGGCAAAGCACTTTCAGTAGTTATCCAAAGTTGCTTAATCTGCCCCTCCAAAATGGGAATGTTGCGGGCACAGCGAAAATTGCAGCAATATCTGATGGGGGAAGATGGGGGCGGTGGGGTGTGGTAGGGGTCTGTGTCCCAGGATGGTTTCTGATACAGTGTTGCTCATCACTTTATTCTCCCAATCTGCTACCAGAGCCTCCACGACCTCTTCCTTACCTAGAAGACTTGACAGCAGTGCTCACCAGTGCTGGGCCCAGCACTCATTCAGTGCTGGCCTCTCCTTCAGGAACAAAACTGACCGTCAGTCCAGGGAGCTCTGCTCTCATAGGTGAGTCAAGTGCTTTAAGGCTTTTTAGATTTTTAAAGTCTTTAAAGTTTGTATTACAGTCATGCACCTGGTTAACCATTACATTAAGGATTTGGTTATCCAGACATGGACACTGAGACAAAAGACATCAAACCAACAGTTATGTCAGTCATAATCACTGCCAAATACTTCTTAGATCTCAGAACTTCATTTTAAAATAGAAGGTCCTTTAATTAGTCCAAAGCTGCATGCAGGATAAGGGTTCCATGATGCCCTTTATATATATATATATATATATATATGTGTGTGTGTNAGCGCGTCCTGTAAGAAGCAGTCCCTGCTCTGGGGGACTGGCAATCTTATTCAAATCTAAGACATGGCAGACCAGGTGCCACTTGATTTAAAAGAAGAGACATTGATGATTCTGTTTCAGTTTTTCTTCTACATTTGGGTAGTTGCCTTACCATATGTCTGCTACTAATAGTGTATATTCTTCTTCAGATCCTTTTCCAAAGTTTTGCTTATCCCTCTCTCCAGGTTTTGATCTTGCAAGCTCTCTGTTTTAATCTGTTCATTTTATTCCTCTTTCTTATTTCACACAAACAATGTTTGCATGAAGCCATATAAAGAAATCAATGAATGCTTTTCTTCTTTTCATCCTTTTCTGCCTTCCATATACCTTCACCCTCTTTACTTAGCAAGTTCTTTTATATCCTGTAAACTCCTTTCAGAACTGTGGGTGTGATTTGTTTGCAAGGAGATTCTAATTATTTTCTAAATTTCAGGGTATGTTTATTTTATTATTTTATTTCACACACTACTTTGAAACTCTATTAATTGTCAGGCTCAGATAGGCAAACAGCTTCTCCAATGAACACGTTACTGCATTACCATGAAAATTTGTCAAGCCTTACAATTTAAGAACTATCTTTTCTCCTTTTAGAGGTAGAGATCTGGAACTTTTAGCAGGGGTTCTGCAGATATGATGTCCTGAGTGTTAATATGTCTCTGCACCTTCCAGAGCATTCTTTCCTCACGTTTAGTAGCAATTTTAAGATTTAGTTTTCACAGTGGAGATATTCTATTTATGTTTTTAGTTCTGTGTGTTTTACTTTTCCCAAGTGCTGACATCTGCATTTGCAATGGCTTTTAGCCTGCAGCTCTGGATTGCATTTCTGTTTGCACAAAAACTGCACTGAAATAGTCCTCAGTGGGGGAAATATCATAGGTATTTATTAGCATTGAATAAATCATTCTGAGTATGGTTTTACTGTGCTCACTGATGTAAGACTGGGTCATACTCCTGTTTCCTCCATTTCCTCTCAGATTTCCAAAAAGAGGTCTGTAGGAGTTTCAGGCACTTACAATTGTTTAAAAGCAGTAATTGAATGACAAAGAGTGTTCTCTACTGCCTGTAAACAACTACTTCCAGATCAGTTTCATTTGGCCATGTTGTCCTGTACCCTGCTGTGTCACTTCATGGGCAAGAAAATCCCATGAATCGTAATTGCAAAATAGCAAACCAGTTTCATTCTTGAGGCAGTTCCCTCAGCTTCACTGGAGTTTTACTGGTTTGAATTTGAGCCTTCTTATTATTCAAACCTAGAAAAACTTTCTGAGATACTTTTTCTAACAAAAAATCAGCATGGAATGGGCTATCCAGTTGATTAGAAAGTTGTCCATTGAATCTTTTCACCCAATCAACTTTAATCTTGCTAAGTCTTCCATCATTTATTATGTTGAAGTGTTGGCTCTACATTCTCTGGATGTCCCATATAAGAACTTTAGGTATATAAATTGCTATGTATAAGATCCCTTGTCTGTGCTACTGTTAAGCACCAGTGTCTCTTAGGACTAAAAAGACATTGAATTAGACGCTGAATTCAAATACATTGAATGTATTTGGAAATGTAGGCATATGAGCATTTGTTGAGTGGAGAAGGAAGACAGGATTTGTGCAAAGGAACAGAGTGAAATGTGAAGAAAAGGAGTGATAAGTAAGCTCTGGGTAAGCATTCTATTTTACGGGAGTTGAAGACAACAATGGTGAAAAAATATGTTAGAAACCTGGATAAAGTAATGCATGGGTTTGCCAGAGTTTTGTTTCATGCCTTGAGGGTTAAAAAAAATGCCAACAGAAAATATTAACGCAGCAACAGAAGACTAAAGCTGCAAACGAGAACTTGTTTGGAAAGTAGCAGCTGTATCAAGTGTAAAACAATTGACAAGATGAGCTGCAAGGAGAGAAATAGAACTTCCAGATTATCATACCTGCCATACAATGTCTTTTACAAAGTGGAATTGTGCAATGCTTCCACCATGAATTCAACTATTTGAAATTATTAGTTTGCTCTGTGGAGTCATCTGCTATGGGTTTCTTCTACTTAAATTTCAGGGGAATTGCACAAGATAAAGATTAGTGTCAAAACCCAGATATCTGGTTTGGAGGTTTCCCTTCTCATTTGCAAGGGTCATTGAGCAGTCATTTATGTGCCTTCACATTAGAAGTAGGGGAAACTCTGTTAAAAGATCCATGCCCTCCCCAGTGGAGTCAGCAACGTTTTTATCTTATATACGTCTTTTGCTGCCAAAGGTTTGAGGTTCCAGTTAGCTTTCTAGGCCCAACTCATCATCCGGTTGGAGAGCATGATATAGATGGTGGCTTACGCAGATTGATGCTTACTCTGCTCCTTCACAAATGTTGAAAATATGTGCAGAGTGCTGCAGTCTTCCCCAGTCCTCACATTCATTTTCAGGTTGTGTAGTAGACACTTGTGTGTTATCTGCAGATCACACGCCTAAAGGACAGGACTATCCCCGAAGCAGAGCTAGAACATCCGTGAGTTTGAAAATATTTCTGGGTTTTACGGTAGTGCAAACCGACAATCAGTGACTGTCATGCACATTCTGATGTTCTTGGTTCATGGCAGACACACAAGACTTTTCGTTACACATGAGATAAAACACAGTTGATTTCTGAAGTGAGACAAATTTATATTTCTTTGGAAAGTCTTCATATTAGATCTTGATCTTATTAAGGTTTCTGTCTTTGGGACTTATTAAGTTTTCAATACAGTTTTGCCAAATGTTGGTGATAAAAATATTATAAGGAACACCGCTCTTTTCGTCAGAGAAAAAGTCTTTTATTTGTCACCTGATAAGAATTTTTGGGTTTTAAAAATATTTATGACCATTTGACTTCTGTCAGTTCTGATTACTTCATGGTGTTATCTTTCGGAATTAAAGAAACATCTTAAGCTCATGTATTTTGAGTAGCTTAGCTATGCTGCAAGTATCACTGAATTTTTTACACAAGTCCTTAGACACATTTCCATGAGTCTCCAGCTTTGTAAATGTTAATGTCAGCAGAAACCAGTGTTGTAGGATCCAGTGTTCCTGGTTTCTAACACTCCTGCAGAAAAGGCTTTGGGCCTTTCAAGAATACTTGTTTTCAGTTTTCATCTGGGTTCAAGCTTGTTATTTCCTGTATTTGAATATAATTCAGTAGGAAACTCTGAGGATCTTACAAATCCTCATGGAGATCCACTACAACTTCTCAAATATATTGTGATTTTATTGGAGACCAGTAATCAGCAGACTTGGCAAAGGACACAAAATATGATTTAAAAATATCTCCTCATTTTAGCACTGAAGAATCCTGAACGTGTTACAATTGCGTTGCACAGTGAAAGATAAAGCTTTAATGACTTTGACATCTATACCGTAGTTGTATTTAAGCGAGGATTTTTGCAGGGACATTCGAAGAAATTTCAGAAGTGAATACTTCTAGGAATATGGATGTGTAGCACTCCCTATAATATGATGGAGTGAAGTAAAGAAGGCAGAAGGAAAATGTTATTTTAGGGAATCTGATGATATCAATAAATGGGGAAAAGCCTAGGCAATTATTTGAAGTCTGGTTCCCATCTCTCCTTACTTGTAGGGGATACTGAAAATTGCTGTGAAGTTAGATGGTAAAGAGTATTTTTCTATGACCAGAAAAGTACAGTCAATTGTAAAAAAAAAAAAAAAAAGGAAATACTGCTGCACCGTATTTATTGTGTTCTCCTTGATTACTTCCATATCAAATTTACTCACTGACTCAAATATCAGAACATTATTTTACTGTCAGCACTGTGAACATAGTCCTAAAAATAAGGTTTCTTTCTGGTTTTATACCTCATCCCCAAGGACCACAGAGCTAGAGCAGCTTTGCTGCCAATTTCACTAGTGCTTCAGAAGATGACCAGCTGCACACCAAAGTCCTGATCTGCAAACATCAGTATTTGAAATGCAGCTGTTTTTAAGACAAAGTGATAACAAAAACTTTTCACTTAAAAGATACAAAGGATTTCCCCTTACCAAATTTACTGTGTTTCACTCTCACTTTTCCTTTACTGGCAGTAGCATATCCCACTCATTTCCTAGAAAAATCACTTAGGTTCCCAGAAGATCACCCAGAAAGCAGAATTGAAAAATAGTCACCTTGCTTGCAATGGCCAGCCTTTTGAATTTGAATAAATTACTTATTTTAAAGGTCCAGCTGCAGTGGAGCCAAGGCCTGAAGGTCAGGGTGGGGTCAGGGGTTTTTATTATTTCGGAGGGGATCACTTCAAGCCTGAGTCTGGTATTTGCCTGTATGTTTAAGGGTTATCTAGATGGGACAGCAGACAGAAAAATACCTGGAGGTTTTTGCATGTTCTTGGGTGCATTATAGTGAGTCAAATGTACTTTAGGAGAAGAACCTGATCAGATAGATAGACTAATGTCAGGATCAAACTCTTTCAAGCAGAGTCAAAGAAGTTAATGCTGCAATTGCTTGCTAAGTATCATGCCATAACATCTGGCTCTCATAGGACTGATACTTGTTCAAAATCAGTGTGAAAAGTAATAAATTATCCCAATGAACACAACTGATCTCACCAGTACAAATTTCTTTCAAAGTTTGGTTATATACTCGAGAGCAAGAATATATCTTCTTGAAACGTATGTTTTCTTGTACTCCTCTTTGCCCTTCCCATCTCCACCATGAGCCTGCTTTAAATTTTCCTAGATTTGGGAATTAATGCTGCATTAAAACTTGAAGTAGAAATGCAAAATAATTTGCAATCTGCACAGAGTCTGCAAAAAGAAAATTCATGAGTGAATACAGCTGAACTGGTGCCTATGCTCCCCTTAAAGACAGCTGCAGAAGCTCTGCAGTCGGATTCAAATAAAATCGCGGCTATCTGAGAAGTTATTTTTCACAGTGTCATTGTTTTCCTCCTCATTCTCTGTAATAAATTGGCTGTCATGTTTGAAAAGTAGTTCTAATGCTAAAGAATAGTTTTAGCAACTTTATTTGATATTAACATCATGTCTAGTGTGATGATGATAAAGTACCAAGTACATTCATGGGATAATCTGTTCTTTCAACTGTGTTATCCATTCCTTTCAATTTTTGTCTCAGTGAAAAGTCAGCCTTGTCACAATATTGGTGAGAATTCCCAGGTAGATACATGACCTTTCTGTAAAGACTAGAATTAAAATTAATATCAAGATTATGCCGTTATAGTTGCGATTAATTGCCTAATCAGACACTATCACATTGATTAGATTCTGAATATTGTATAAAGTTCATAGAGTGTTGCAGCATCTTCCTTCTACATCAGAGTACAGCAGATTATGTCAGACTGCACTGTAGCATTCCATTGAAATATGTGGCTTTGCTTTTGCATGTACACCTTATGTACATTTGGGGTTAAAAATTACATGATGATACCTCTGCTTGGTTGAACATTTTTACTACACTAAAACAGTGTTTGTTTTTAAGGCAACCAGACACTAGTCCAGCCACTGCCAAGCTCTGAACACAGAGTCAAGAGAGTGATGTCCTCTAGGCAATCTGCTGCTTTGAGTCTTTTTCCTGCCTGCTGTTTGGTGCCATGAATGATCTAATCTGACAACCACTGATCTACAGTAGTGGTCCAAAATACTTCCATATAAAATAATATCACTGGCCTCTGGGGCAACATCTGCTGAATTATGAGTGTTTTGTAAGTGTTGCAGCCCTTGAAATTTTGTCTCTAGGCCTTACCAGAATCACTGACCTAGATTTTGTTCTAAGGTAGATATAACTGATGCAGAGCTCCACTGAGGCAAATCTTGATGGGTAAATAGTTGTATCAGACTTGCTGTGGGTATCCTGACACGGAGACCTCTCATTCTTCCAGCTGTTTCACGTCGAAGTTCTTTTAGACTCTTGCAAAACTTAAGATTTATTCTAGAGTAAATGTTAAGGGAGTTTGAAACACTATGGGATTTCTGACATGTTGACTAAAGGACTTACTGAAGCAACCTCTCCCTCCATGATAGTCCTCAAATCTCTCCCAAACAGCTGCGGCACTTTGTTAATAGGACAGAAGTTACAGCCTCTCTGGAGCAAGCGTCACTGCCATTCCCACACCTGTCTGCCCTTCACCTCCTCTGCTCTGCATTTGTTATTTTCCTGGTGACACAGGAAGTTACCTGAGATGCTGTTTCAGAATGTAGCAAGTTTATATTGGGTTACGAAATGCTGAAAACCCTCTACAATAGCCCTGACATTTGCAACTTGGTAATTGTGTTATGTGCCAGCTCTTGCTTTGTCTCTTGTTGAAACTTTAGTGCTGTCCTGTTGTTCAGTGCTTGTTCCATGAGTCTCATCCCAGCACTGGTTTTCTCCCATAAGTGTACAGCTAACCTGCAGCAGTGGTGGGGTAGAAGGTCACGGTTTAACTCCTTTTCTGTTTTTGTCATGCACTGAATAAACCTATCAGAGGTAGCTTAGGTGGTTATTAGCGTGTGCTGTATCCATTACTGTAGGCTTTGATTTTTGATTTGCCATTGCTGATTGCATTCAGGCCAGTCCTTGTTACTACATGATTCTCAGTGTGTAGGATTTCTGCTGTTAGACTAAGTTTTAGAAAACAGTATTAACTACCAGAGCTCGAAAATTCCCTTGCTTTTTAATGGGCCCACCATGTGTCTGTGTGTTTGGGAACATTTTTTTACAGCCACTGTGGGGCTGGGAACGAGCCTGACTCAATTTTTGTTGAATACCATGTATACTTGGAGTGCTATGTAAGTGATATTTAATAACAACAACATGTGTGGCATTGGGTAACCAGTTTAGGTGTTTTGAGAACTGTTAAAAACCATGTCATATGTTTAGTATAGTGAGTTTCAACCGCACCTTTGCAGCCATAAATTGTTGTTTAAAATGTCTTCTTTTTTCTTAAGTGCTACTGTTATCAGCTGAATTGGCTTATTTCAAGAATTCCTAAATACATGGTTTTCCTTGTCTAGCATGAATTCATGTTATTTAAAAAATTATAAGTAAAGGTTGTATTTATACAAACATTAATTCTTTCTTTTGTTTTTTTCAGATTCCATTGCTTTTTATAAATTTTATTTCATTCAGTGTGTGAAATCAATGAGAAACCATTTGCATAATAGAAGGTAGTTAAGTGTCTGTTTAAATTGGCTCTTTGTAGTGTATTGAAAGGTCTTTTCCCATAAGACAAACTACAAAGACATAGCTCTTAGTTTTGTCTCTTCAGAAAAACAGGTGTTACATGCATGTGACTTTCAGACATGATCTTACTTACCTTCATTTGGTTTGATTGCATTTTAAAGGTTGAATATATCCTGTCAATTTTTCGTCTTTGTGTTAGGTACAGGATGGAATTGAATTTTAACTCCGTTCCATTTAACGTACATTTCTCGTTTGAGTCAGCCAAGGAGAAAATCAGGTATGACAGGAAATTGGGGAAGTGTTTCTCACTACCAGTAATCTCACCTACATAGTGTGAACACAGTAGCACAGTATCAGCCACGACATAGTAGTTCAGCACCAAACTTGTATCTATTCAGATTGATCTGTGGCTTCTCCACGTTTTGTTCCAAGCATTTTGTTCTTCACTTCATCGTTAATCTGCTTTCTATTTTGAAAGCATACTTTATCTCCTTGAATGTAGAGGTTAGAGTGGAAATACTGTTGTGCTTCAAGTCCTGTAGAAGCATTACATTTATTGCTTTAACACCATGTGTTGTGGTCCACAACTCTCTTCTGTTAGAGTTCACTAAAATTACACAGAAACACAAAATTATTTTCTTTAGCTTGCTTTATTTCAGTCTTAATATAATTAATTATTCTGCTGCCAAAACCCTTCTTTCCACCTTTGCCAGGAATTTCAGATAGTAGTCAGCAATTATCTCTCGTCTCCCATTTTTGTGTTTGGATAGGTGCACGTCTGTGGCTTGCAGAGGCAGGAGCTTAGGCCTTCTGGTTTGTAAGTCTAGTTGAAGTTTTCTGTGAAATTTCTGTCCTGCATTAAAATTGTACTTTGTGATGTTGTGATGCATGCAGTCCCTATCCAACTGGTGTGCTTAATGTTTGTAAAATTCAGCACCTTTTTTGGTTTTTTTGACGACTCAAAGTATTTTGAAATAATGCAGCACAAACATTTGCCTATTTTGCAAAGAGTGATCACTGGTGAATAGCAAAGGTGTAAAATTGAACTACAGGCATGTAGTTAAACATTAATACCAGTGGATTCCAACTGTATACCACAGTGTGTTTTTACAGCCAGCCATGTTACCAAGACCTACCTCTACCTATTCGGAAAATAGTTTGCAAATATGAAAGTGTTATCCTGAGGCTAAGAAGGCAAGATTTTGATGTCCAGCTGCACTGCTGGCGCATGATTTGGCCTCAGGTAAGACAGCATACACCGTCACATCCCTTGGTCAGCTGCTGGAAGAGTGGGAAGGGTGAGTTTACTTCCCATGGCACAGCAGTTTCAGGGCTGTAGTTGGTCAGACTGTAGGACTGTTTTGTTTAAAGAAATCTCAAAGAAACTCTACCTGATCTTGACCTGAAGTCTTCACTCGCATTCCATCTTTAATAAATATTAGAAACATTGCCTGGGACTAATCATCATGTCAACAGTAAATTAGAGAGTTATTTGTTAGATAAATATGAAAACAATCTATATTATAAGAATAGGTATCTATTTTAAAGGCAGTGCTGTATATTTTTAAAATTGACATTATCAAATATATTTAGTACTTGCAAAATTCACTTGACATTTTTACCATTGTTTTCCATGCAGTATCAGGCTGCTAAGAAGAAAAGGAATCCTAAAATCAACAGCCTTTACATTTGTTTTTTTCAGGTCTGAAAGTGAAAAAGTGGTGCATGCTTTGTACTTTGTTCTCCTAGTATTAGCACATTAGCCCAGAGTCTTTCTGCAGCTACAGTCATTCGGAAACTGTTGCAAAGGTGTAATGGGCAGTTGATTTTGGCCTGCAATGTGCATTTATTCTTTCCTCTCAAGAAATTGTTAGCATTGTTGTGGAACATCAGTCTTCCCTTTCCAAATACCTCCTTGTTATCCTTGAAATACTAACATTTTCCCTATTGGAAGATGTCTTTTTTCTTAGCTTTTTGTTTCTATCTCCAGCTTTTGCACATCAGTGCTCATCCTGGCTTTGAATGAATTGAGAGTCCCAGCAATCTTTGGAAGGGAAGTTGAAAGCAATATTTTCTTATCCGAAAGCTCTGCAATAGCTGCACTGTCTGGAAACAAAGCCAGTTTTTCCTTCTCAGGCATTACAGGGACGAGTTTTGAGCTTCAAAAGGATAAAAGAGTCAATGTCCACAGGGGTTGGGGAAATAGAGAGTAAGTGTTAGTAATCTGCAATAAATGGTATTAAAGTTATTCCTGGAAGATGAGAAGGAGATATTAATGGAACATGCGGTTTTATTGTACTCTGGTTCTCACTTACCATGCCTAAAATATTATCCCAGAGCCTATGCATCCATACACGTGGGAAATGTATAGGAAATGTCACTTGTGAAATGTGATTGATAGGTATTAGTGAAGTTTTACTGTTAAGTAATAATTACTCACTGGTAGTGCATGTCTAGGGAATAGCTTTTGGGAGGTTTTCCCCCATATTACTGATTACTGGCTCTTACTTCAGCTAATATTTTATGTACACATTTTGGAAGAAGAAATATTACGTAAGACTAGTAAAATAGTCAGCACAAAGAAGATGGTATTGTTTTTGCTGACAATATTTTTTTAAAAGAAAAACAGCATGAACTAGGACCATCTGCATGCTGAATTCAGGTTCAGTTCCTCTGTGTGTAGCATCAAGCTGACCTTTCTGCTTTCTGCATTTACCCTCTGCAGACTGCTTGCAAATGCAAACAATAAAACTGGGCTCACAACGTGTCTTTTTCAGTTGTCATAGCTATATGCTTGACCTGTGGAAATCACTACACTTACCTTAAGAGACAAGTAAACTACAAAAAATTAGAATAATCTAGGCAAAAGCCATAGAGCCATTTATTGTTAAGTTTGTCCATTTCCTATATATTCCTTTGTTTTCCATTATTTTTAACTTAGGCAGCCTTAAAACTATAAGGCTGAAACCTTTCATGTCATTCATTTACTCAAGTATCTTGGAAACTGCATGAGTTATTTTTCAGCACAAGAGTGGGGAAAAAAATGAAACAGGATTAAATAGAGAGCTTACAAAATTAGGGACAAGGACTAAGCAGCAAAGAATGCTGTGTCTTTGTTGACAGAAAGTGAGTGCTGGGTAGAGATAACTGCCAAGGATAAAACTGCATTAGCTCTTGCCAAAGAAATTAAAACAAATAGCACACTCTTCACCCTTATAAATAAAAGTTTAAAAAGGGAAGAGGTGAAACCGCTGGGGGCAGTTTGCACTCTGTCATTCTGCCTTTTTTTCCCCTTTTTCCTTATTTTTAAACATTTATCTGCATTTACTAGATCTTTTCCAGTGCAGCTTTGTCATTGTGACGGCAGAGTCTACTGTGTATGTCAGTCTTTTGCCAGGGAGCCCTAGCTCTCCGAAATACCAGTTTCACAGAGCGAGTGAGTTCCAAAGAGCAGCAGTATCCAGCCCACACCCTTCCCCACTGTGGATACAGGCAGGGTGTGACAGCAGCAGGGGACTAGCAAACACTCGTGTAGCACTGCACCAGTGAGAGCCCCAGTATGAGTGGCAGATGGTTTCTCCCCAGTGCCTGGATCTACCCCTCAGCTTGGAAATGGCTGGGGCATACCGCAGGTCACCACTGGCATTTTCCATCTTGTGTGAGATCTTCTGCTTTACAAGCAAGAGAATTTAAGGTTTGCTGGGCAAGACAGTATCTTCTGTCATAGGAATAGTGTAGTTGGAGGTATGCTTAATGGCAAAAGGTACACAAGTAAAGACTACAGTAGCCCAGTCCCCTAGTGTTAGTTTAGAGGTATAACCAAATTCAGAGGGGTAGCAAGGGTTCCTAAAAAAAGTAACGAGTTCCTTAAGTCTCAAGGATTTGGTCATGATGGTTGGAAATCAAACTCTTCCACCTTCCTGAGTAGATTAATGACAATGGTGTTTTGTTGTGGGCGCTGTACCTGCCCAGAATATGTTAGTTAGGGTTCTCCTCAGGTGGACAAACAAGGATGGAAGGAAGAGCAGTAACAAAAATGTCAGTGTTGCAGCATCTGTTAATTGTGTAGTGCAGCCACAGAGACTTCATATTGACATCTTTATTTGTCTGTGTGAATAATAAATAGTAATCAAATTACATGGAGATAGCGGTGAAGAAATATCAGCTGATGGATTATTCCCTCATCTTAGAAGAGTCTTCCACTTTTAGTATTTAAATTCGTACCCTTCCTTTTTTTATCCCTTTCCTTTTGAACAGTGCTTGTGTGAAAGTTGATGTATATATGTTATGTTTGTTTATATAGGACAGTTCTTTCAGAAGGTATTTTGTATACAATATCGTAATTCATGCACGTACATACTAATATAAACAAAACAATATAAAGCTTCAGTATAACAAAGTAAGCATCAGAATAGACTGCATTCACGGAAACATATAGACCTTTCGTGTCTATATGTGACATGCATAGCAGTGCAGGACAAGCCTAAGCCACAAGCAGTCCTAGTGATATTTGTCACCCCTCACACATGGCATTTCTGGCTCCCCACCCCTGCACTCGGTGGGGATGGGTTACACGGTGGAAATCACCTAGTTCTTAATTTTTTTCCCAGGAAATAGGTAAGGCAGCTTAGCTGTCTTTCCCAGGTTACACCAGTCTTACAAATTTCCTGCAATTCATCATGAAACTGGCAAAGTGTTCAGCTGATATGAGAACCACAGTAAAAAGTGTCTTGTAGATGCACTTCCTTCAGGTCACCAGGCAAAGAACTCACTGAGAACTTAAATCTCATCATCTGTGCTGGTGATCCATAGACTTCACACAATGCTTTAGAACATCAAGGTTTTTTCAGTTGCTGGTTTTGGTTGGTTATTGCTTAGAGAATTGCCCATTGCTGTGACAAAAAGCAAACAAACAAACAAAAAAAACTCAAAGAAAACCCCCTAAAAAAAACCCAACAGCAACAAAACCAACCAAACCTCTAAAGGCTTAATTTTCTCTCTGTGGTTTTTCAACCGGTTTTTTTGTGCAACAAAAATTTCTGACTTTTAATCTAAAACAAACAAACAATAAGTAACATTAAAATATTTTTTAAAAATACGAAGAGAGAGGAAGGTGGTCCTGTGGCTTACATAGGAAATTTGGAGACCAAGTTGTGTTTGTATTGCTTGTTCACATATGGTCCTTGAGTTTATGCCAGGTTTATAACCTCCCTATCCCACTTTCTTCAATACCAAAATGAGGATGATCAGACATAGTGGGAAACTTAGAAGGTCTGATACAAATAATTCCAAACTGATCAGAGATTTTCCGTATTGCAGATTATCTGGCTTTTAGATTTTATACTTTGTTCTAGATGATGAGAAGGTATTACTTATTACAGAATTACTTTTATCATTATGAGCAAATTAGGAGAAAATGGGATGGAATCGACTATTTCCCCTAATTTTGACCACTTCAAAGCTTGCACCAAGTTCAGTACTCAGCAGGTTTTTCTCATGTACCTGTTTTTTAGGTTGTGCTGTCGATGGGCATCCAACCCCGAACATCACCTGGCTTTACTCTGGTGAGCCTCTCAGTCTGCGACATCAACTCCTGGCAGCAGGACGGATTCTTCAAATACTCAACATCAGTGATTTCACTGATGGTGAATTCAGCTGCCTTGCTCAGAATGAGGCTGGCTCGCTTACACAAATAATGTCCCTGGCTATACAAGGTAACTCTTCAGTTTTAGTCCTTTCACCCTGGAAAGCTCTTGCCATGGACTTCCCTGCACTGCCTTTCTCATCCTGAATTTTTCCCCTCTGAAGCCAACACCATGCATATCAGGAAAAAGATGTCTTAATGATTTATTGCCATGGATATAGATTTCCAGGACTACTGGGTACCTTACAGTGTCTTAGGTTTTACTTTACCAAATGACACCAGATATTTTTGCCCTGCTGAGCATGAAATGCTCCTTGCTGATTCAAGCTATACTTATGCTGAGCCTGGACAATTTTCTTGTCCAGAAATTCAAGACAGAGGTGGCAGAGTTTAAAACCCCTTAAACCAGAAGCCCCTCTGTTAGTACACGAAGGTCAGTGTCTCACAGTCTGTTCTGCCTTGAAAATCCTTCACTTGTAAAAGTTCTGGAACTGTTACTATTAGAGATCTTCCAGAAATAAGACAAAGGCAACAAAGCCACAGAACACTGTGGTGCAGCTGGGTTGGAACAGAATGTGCAGCTTTCATTGCCCCAACTGTCAGTGATGGAGAGGCGAAGAATTTAACTTTTCCTTCAATTTTGCTATAAAATTTTGAGTGTGTTGCAACTCCCACATTTATCTTCAGGACAGATGATCTGTGTGAACTGTCTGGTAAGAGACACAGTGTTTCAAGATCATAGAGTCGTAGATTCTGCTGGGAACTACAGCTAACTACATCTTTATTAAATTACACACCTCTGAAAGTACAGTCCTGCTCACTGGCATCTAGCTTCACTTAACTGCCATACCATGTTATTCACTTTCCATGCCTGATGCTTCTAAGCATCAAAAAACCGGGTTTGTTACACCAAAGGCAGTCACGGGTTTGAATCATGTACCTTGCAGGGGTAGGTAGCTCCTCTTCACTGAATCCCTGTGTTTCATCCTGGAGAATATCTTCAACTCTCTACATTCTAATTGAACTCCTGCTGTCAGTTTTCCAGTGTTAACATGCCTCTCCCACACTTCCTGGCAGAATACCGGTGGTCGGCAGACAAACTGACAGCTTGTTCGGCTTCCTGCGGCCACAGAGGGGTGCAGCTGCCCCAGCTGAGGTGCTTACTGGATGGGGCCGAAGTCAACGCATCCTACTGCAGAGAGACACCCAAGCCATCTCTGCAGCCCATCGCATGCAACAGGAGAGACTGCCCTTCACGGTGCGTCCGTCTTGTGTAAAAATAGCTTACATGCATTTAAGATGTGCTGGAAGAGTTCTTTGTGCAGGACATCACTCCACTGCAGCCTCTCCAGTGCCTGTTTGGAGAAGTCATGGCTAAAAGGGAATTTACGAGTGCTTAATCCTGATAGCTGGGATTTTGTAGGAATATTTGTGGAAAACTTTGACAGTACAAGGTAGAAAGAGAGTTCGCAGCTTTCGTTGTCTTGGGTGATTCCAGTCACACCCTGTGTTGGATATAAGTATCATGCCTGTTCTGAGCACTGCACACATGGAAAGTTTGTCACCGAAGAACTGTAGGATCGTATCTTTTTTGTGTTAAACATGGCTTCATAGCAGTTTGCCCCAACAATATAACAGACAAGAAGCTAAGATTAACAGCTATTTTGTGATTTTATTCTGAGTTCCTTTGTTGCCTGAACATCAGTATGGGCAGGACTGCAGCTCTAGCTGTAGCCGTAGCTGCAAAGAATTCCCTTAGCAGGGTGGAAATATCTTTTGTGAAATGGGCACATCCCATCAGCTCTGGCGGGCATGAAGGGGGCTCAGAGTGAGTTCTGCCTCTTTTTGGAGTTTGCTAGCTTGTGGTTGCCTTGGAAGTGTAACTCTATGCCCTTGTAATCCCCTGGTTTTCACTTAATGCTAAACACAAAGGAGCCAGGACAGCTTGAAAGACTTCTGGCTACACTTAGGTCCTCTGCCACCCCTCAAGTACTGTGTTCAGTTTTGGGCCCCTCACTACAAGAAAGAAGAAGGACAGAAAAAGCTAGTGAACGGTGTGGAGGACAAGTCCCATGAGAAGTGCCTGAGGGAGGTGAGGTTGTTTACCTTGGAGAAAAGGGAGCTCAGGAGACCTTATCACTCTCTACAACTGCCTTGAAAGGGGGCTGTAGTAAGGTGGGGGTCAGCCTCTTCTTCCAAGTGACAAGTGACAAGACAAAAGGAGTCAGCCTCAAGCTGCACCAGGAGAGGTTTAGATTGGCTGTTAGGGAAAATTCATCATGGAAAGGGTTGTCAAGCATTGGAACCGTCAGCCCAGGGAAGTGATTGAGTCATCATCCCTGGACGTATTTAAAAATTGTGTAGATGTGGTGCTTAGGGGCATGGTTTAATGGTGGACTTGGCATTTCTGGGTTAATGATTTGACTTGATAATATTAAAGGTCATTTCCAACTGAAACGATTCTCTGACTTCACCCCATACAGTCCTTTTTTCTTTGACACCCTTGGGTGCAAAGCAGAGTACATCCTGAGAGCTTATCCAGAGAGTCAGTGTAGTGTTATGCTCCCTCCATATTAAAAATGTCCTGCTTCTGCAGTTCAGTATCTCCTCAGCTGAGATGCGTGAACACATTTTTCCATATTTTTCATGGTGTTACTCCCTCCTCTCCCTTATTTCCAATGTGGGTGTGGTATGTTTCAGTACACAAGCACTTAAAAGTAGTGAGCATCTCAAGTGAAATGTAGTACAACTTCGCTCATTTAACAGTGATTTGGGAGTTGTATTACAAAAAGACAGTCTAAGCTGAGGCAAGGAGAGGTGCTAAGCAACCTGATGAGAAGTGGCCAGATTCACCACTCTTGCTGTATCTTGGGCATATTGCAAATTTCTGTTTAATTACCTTTTAAAATATATTCCTACCGTTCTTTGGAGGCAAATGTTTTCTGAGTTGCCAGCTGAGTCATAAGGAAAAAAAACAAAAGAGATTTGATGAAATATGAAACATGCTCATTAGCAGCAGTTTTCCGTGGTGTTGACAGTAAATTCCATGCGAATGGTTTATGTCTTTTTATACCTTCCCTGAACTGTAACACAACCCCAAATCCTCCCTCAACTCCCGAGAAACTGCTGAGATGTAAGCTTGGAAATAAAAGTTGACTGACGTGCAGACCAGAGCTTTATGAGCAGTGCGGAAATTGCGGGTTCAACGTCACCAAACTGCATGAAAAAGTACCAGTGTTCTTGTTTTCCAGGTTGGGAATATGTTTGTTTATACTTGTTTCTTTGACCACTGGAGTTAATCACCTGCAGAAGACAGGGAAGTAGAAACGGATGTCTCTCCATGGGACTGGAGAATGCCTATTGCCTATTTTGTAAAGTAATCATAAACACTGCTGGTGAGGGACGTGACAGCCGGTATTTTACTCCCAAAACCACACAAATCCTGCTGAGTATCCAGAAACTTAATGAAGCAAACTGCCGACTTGACCATAAAACTGTTCAGAAAACTAGCAATCGGTTGCATTCTTCCTATTCCTACCTAACACTTTCCCAAACCTGGCTGTACGAGTGTTTCACCTAATGATCCTTACAGTGACGGCTTTATTACGGCCTTTTAGCTAGTTGGACTGGATTTTTTAAATGCCAGTACACAGGGGTTCAGAGCCTCAGCCTCAGCTGGTGAATGCATGGTCTGGGCTCAAGAGGGAAGAAGAACAGTGTCCTTCCTTCCCTGGGCTAACAATTCCTGAGTTATGTCCAGGCTATTCTGGATTATCCCAGCTGTCCGGGATGCACCAGAGGAGGCCAGCACCAGCAGGACTCAGCAGGCTTTTGGCTATTCTTTCATAGCAAGTTTGAAGTGGCCTGTGAGCTGCTCCAGCAATTACACAGAGATAGTTTTCCCTACTAAGGGGTGCTACTGGACTAGTCCTAGCGTGGTGACTGTAGCCTGTGACCAAGGCCTCCATGGCACCATGGCGTGAGAGCAAACTTGCCCAACTCCCATGCCAGGGCTACAAGTATTTACTAAGCCTCTAAAAACAGCTTTAAGGGCTAGAAAAGTAATTCTGGGCCCAAAGAACCTTGAGAAACTTAAATTAATGAAAAATGTGCTCTTTTCTTAGCTTTCCTCCTCTGAGCAGTTTTCAGTGATGACTGTGGGAGGCTGAGACACTCAGCCTTCCAGGATTGCATACTAAATGAGCCAAGCCACTATTGCCTGTCTTTGGTCCAACAGATAGAGACCTGTTGATGCCAGGGATCCCACAGACAGCGGCATGTGCCTGCTGCCTGACCCATTCTCCTTTCTCTCACAGATGGATGGTGACGTCCTGGTCTCCTTGCACGCGGAGCTGTGGTGGAGGCATACAGACGCGGCGAGTGACATGCCAGCGCCTCACAGCAAGAGGCAGCTCTGTCCCGATGTCAAACGAGGCTTGTGCCCAGGTGTCCAAGCGCCCTGTGGACACACAGAACTGTAACAGGCAGCCCTGTGTTGAGTGGGTGGCCTCCTCCTGGGGCCAGGTAAGGAACAAGGCAGCATTCTAAGGACAGCCCCTTAGTGTGGGCTAGAAAAAAGAGATAGAAAATGAGGGGAGTGATTTTTCAACCTAGTATCTTTAGGTTATAGTTTGCAGGCTTTTGAGGAGGCCACTAATTTGCTCAGCTCTTTCTTTCTGTATATGATGCACTGCCTGCTTGGATTTCTGTAGCTTCCCACAATCCCTAGAAATGCTGCTTGTGAACAGCCCTTTTACAGCAGACCCCTGTGTCTTCTGGAAAGGTCTGCAGTTCCTTGTTACAGTGATAAGTGACACATCTGGGAAGTAGCCTTCTTCAAGTCTTAGTCCCCCTCACTAGCCGGCAAGAGTGCTTCAGTCTTGGCTGGCTGGAGTCAGGATTGATGATTGTGATAGGTTCAAGGCAGGGGGATTGTACAATAATTCAGTTTTACAAAGTTGCCTGAGAATATCAAAAACTGTGAGCTTTCTTGATTTGCTTCGTGGTGAAAGGCAGAATGGAGGGCTAAAAGCATTTTCAGACTACTTTGTGCTACTTTGCAGATCTTCACATTCTCTCTTAGCAGATTGCATTGCATCAGGTTTTTTTATAATGTTGGTAGTAAAAAGTGCCTTCAGCTACTAGATCTGTTGTTGTTCACTACTTGAAAATGTCTTCATTTAAATCTGGAAAGGTGACTGAGTTATTGTATTGCAAGTAAAGCTTGGAATTATCACTTTTTATCAAAGAAAAAAATTTTCATTCCCTATGGAACTCCAGGAAAGGACTGTATCGTCTTTGCAAAATCCATTATGGGCTGTATTGTTCCCCGTGACATCATACTCAGCTGAGACATTCAGATAGTTCAGAATTAATCTCTTAGACCTAACCTCTGTGCATTATCATATAATATTTCTTCTACCTAGCTTACGAAAAGAAAGATCAAGTTCCCCCTGGTTGCATACTGCTCAGTCTCCAAGCCAAAAGACTGTTACACAGTTAGTAACATTTCACTGGCTCGTGGATCGATGACCTGCTTGGTAGTATCACGGGGTATCAGGTCCCCTTTGCACTGGTGTACTGATCAACTTTCCCAGTTCACAAAGAAAATAAACAGCCTACCTGCTCTACCTCCATCTCTAGAATTAGTTCCTTTCCTTCATTTAATGTTCTGGGCATTTTGAGCTCCGCTGTGTAATCCCATGGTGTTTTTAAGCTGGTGACTCGGGCATGCTGGTGATGAGGACTGCTAGCCCCTGCAGATACCACAGAAATGCTCCACATACTCCAGTGAATGACATTTCCAACAAGACAGTTGAATGGAAGCAGCTGGAATCCTGGCAGTCACTGCTTCTCTCTCCCAGTTGTCAGGGAGGGAAGAAATAGCAGGAGGAGGGGACTAGTATTTGAGCAGTGTGTGGTAGTGTGAAACAGGGCTCTTACTGATGAGGGAGTAGAGATGGCAGAGGGATCGGTCAGCAGCCATCCCTGGCAAAAATTCCTGCTTCACACTAATGACCCCTTATTCAACCCTCAGTTTGTTCTTGAATGTAATTTTCAGATACTTAGAAAAACAGTTTCCTAATAGTTGATACAATTTTAAAAGAGCACAAATACATGCTTCATGCCTTTAGCAAGTTACTTTTTAGTCAAAGGAGAGGATTAGGAGAGTTAAACTGAAATGTGATTGTTAAGCTTGAATATGTTAGGATAACCTCAATTTTGGAGCAAGCTTGCATATCTGTTGTGCTTGTCATGCTTGCTGCTTTTGTTTATTGTCTTTCAATGCTTTTAAATTATTTTAAATTATATTAAATGGAGTGGAATATGTTCTTGGTTCAATGCATTCTTAGTTGTTTGGCCATAAATTGTGATAGTACGAGCTGCAAAATGCACTGTAAAAGTGATGTATTGAGATTTCCTGTATAGATCATAGGCTCTTGGCTAATGGCATGAGAACGTTTAATTTCCCCTAACAGATGTATTTAAGATTAAATTCGTGAAGAGAAGAGGTAATGAATCTACAGAGCAGATACAGAAATGTAGTTTAAACGCTGCTGGAGGAGAGAGTGAGGTAGAGAAGATGACTGCACAGTCAGCCTTCAAAGCCTGCAGAGGTGCAGAAAGTGGTTGAAATCTCAACAGTCTCTGAATGGCAGCATGCACTTTGTTTCACTAGCAGTTTTATAAGAATGGAACGTGCCCTGTCTTTTACCTCCCCTAAGTGAATCTTCTGTGTGCACAGTGTAATGGGCCTTGCATTGGACCACGACTGGCTGTACAGCACCGACAGATATTTTGCCAGACCAA
Organism: Ifrita kowaldi; assembly: GCA_013398055.1. Taxonomy (NCBI): domain Eukaryota; kingdom Metazoa; phylum Chordata; class Aves; order Passeriformes; family Cinclosomatidae; genus Ifrita; species Ifrita kowaldi. The sequence continues at coordinate 22,535 of VZRS01010408.1, forward strand.
AGATGGAACTTCTGTGTCATCTGATCAATGCAGTTCCTTACCAAGGTAGGATAGAAATGTCCTATGTCTGAACCCAGAACCCTTTTCAGAGATACTGAATGGATCAGTGACTTAACTGAAAACTTAGGGGTTTCCCTTATGTAACAAAGAGGTCATGCTGCAACCTGTACAGTTATGTGTAGCAAATCTTACCTGGCATAAGCCCAGACTTTCCTATTTGTTCCCCGGAGCTTTGGGCCAGTTGGCTAACAACTGGAAAATCTTCTATGTAGGCCAAATCCTGACTGCAAGGTTGTGTTGTATCTTCTTGTGGTGCCAGTCTTCTCACTTATTTAAACACAAACTCTAAAAGAAAAAAAAAAGGGTCTCCACAGGTTTTGCTTTCCTGCAGATAAACTCCACTGTCAACATTGTAAAGACATTTACTTTGCATATAAACAGATATGCAAATCATGACTGAAAATTAATGCAATTGGCTTGTTGGCTCCCACTCACGCTTTTTCACTATCTGTGTGACAGATATGAACCAAGTGTGCCTACACATCTTCTGTGAGAGTGTCTTGAAAGCAAAAGGAGGGTTTCAGAGAATTGGTTCTGTTCCCACTGGCTGTAAAGCCATTAATAAGTTATGGACTCCTGCTGGACCACATTGGTCACCACTCATTTCACCTTTCAGCAGATCTCTGGTTTGACCCTTCATACAGAGGGCATTTCAGCCAAATCCTCAAATGGTTCAAATGGTCGTTTGGCCTGGTGTTGGTGTACCAGTGTGCACCCCCTGAGGGTCTGGTCCTTGAGAACAGTTCAAAACTGCTGGCCTCACTTGTCAGCCTGTGAAGATCTGACCCATACAGTGCTCTGAGTGAATACCTTTGGGATATGTAATGTTTGCTGTCCCTTCCTCCCTCCCTCCCTCCTGCCCACAGGCCATTGAGCACCCAGAACTGCTGGACTGATGTCTGTGGTGTGCACTGGCGGGTCAGCCTGTGGACCGTCTGCACAGCTACGTGTGGAAACTACGGCTTCCAATCCCGGCGCGTGGACTGCGTGCACGTCCGCACCAACAAGCCCGTGATGGAGCACCGCTGCTCCTGGAGGCCACGACCAGCAAACTGGCAGCGCTGCAACATCACACCCTGCGAAAATGGTACTTTGCTGGGAGGATGGGTGGCAGAGCAGTGCAAGAGTAGGAAAGAGGGCAGAGTCATCTCTCAGAAACGCAGCACTGGACCTTGCAGCTGGGTATCCTGAGGAAACCTCCAGCCCAGACATCTGCAAAATCCAGTGTCTAAAGCTCTGCATCCCAGAGAGGAATGCTGCCCGTTGTGGGGTTTTTTGGCAAAGGTGTTAGTGCTGGGATTGTGTCCCCTTTCTTACAGCATGAGAAATAATTCATGCAGTCTTCTGGAACAAGTCCAGAGTAGACCACCAAGCTGATCAGAGGGATGGAGCACCTGTCGTGTGAGGAAAGGCCAAGGGAAATGGGATTGTACAGCCCAGCTTTGGGGTCACCTAATTGTGGCCTTCCATTACCTGCAGGGAACTTAAAAGAGAGATGGAGCAAGGCTATTTACAAGTCCGTGTAGTGACAGAACAAGGGGGAATGGGTTCAAATTGAAACTGAGTAGTTTTAGATTAGATATTAGGAAGAAATTCTTTACTGTGAGATAATGGCACAGGTTTCCCAGAGAAGCTGTGGATGCCCCATCCCTGGAGGTTTTCAATACCAGGTTAGATAGGACTCTGAGCAACCTGGTCCAGTGAAAGACATCCCTGTCCACAGCAGGGGGGTTGGAACTAGATGATCTTCAAGGCCCCCTTCCAACCCAAACCATTGCATGACTCTATGATTAACTTTCAGTTAATGGTGCCAACAGAAAGAAAAACACGAATCAAAACCAGACTTACGATGGTAGTCCAAATCCAGTGGGTAGGTGGATGATGCAGAAAAGACTGCTTGCTTTCAGATTACAAGCAACAAATTGGGCCTTCCAGGGACTAGAAAAGTTACTAATTTTAAAAAAAAAAATTGAAGGAACAAAAGAGGACAGATGATGTGCCTCTTTGGAAATTTTATGCTCTCATCCTCTGTCTTGCAAGCCAGTTGCTTTGCATTCATTGCAGATGCAGCAGCAGAACCCACATGTGCTTGCCTATATTCACACCAGCTCGGGTGCTCCCTCTCAGCAGAGACAAAGTGGGCTACATAGGTCCAAATTCATGAGTTTGGGAGGGCCCTAATGGAAGCTGAAGCAATGAGGGAGGTTACAGGTATCAAGCAGGACCTGTGCTGTAAGACCTCCCAACACAAAGGTCCTCCTCTTGGCCACCCAAGGATATATGTTCTCAGGTAAGAAATCCTTTGTTCATAGCTTCGTCACCATTTCTTCTTCTTGTTTCCCTTTTGGCAGTGGAGTGCAGAGACACCACAAGGTACTGTGAGAAAGTGAAGCAGCTCAAACTTTGCCAGCTCACCCAATTTAAGTCACGTTGCTGTGGGACTTGTGGAAAATCTTGAAGACAGACGAAATGAAAATGGAGGAACAAGGGGATCACAGCCTTTTCTTCACTGAGGCAAAGGCTTTTGCAGAAAATACAGATGGAATGGAATGATCTTTTTCATTTTATTTATTTATTTCCCTTTTCTTTATAAAATAAGAACACCTTTTACCAAATCATTGCTGTAAAGGGACTTGACAAGTTTTCCCTTCTATCAATCTGGGAGACAGAATGCAGAAAAACATGGTCTTGAAGGTAGACCACAAAGAGTCAGAGAGACCCATGACACCAGAAATGGGTATGAGAGGAGTGAGGCTTCCCCTTACTCTGTGTGTATGCCTGGGGGATACACCAAGAGACAGGTGAGGAAGAGGACCAGAGTAAAAACTTAGCATCATATTACAGAATCAGAATCATCGAGGTCAAAAGAGATCTTCGGGGTTATCTAGTCCAGCTATTAACAGCACTACTCTATCCACCCCTAAACAATATCTCTGGGTGCCACATCCAGACTCCTCTTGAACACTTCCAGAGATGGTGTCTCCACCACCTCCCTGGGCAGCCTAATCCAATGCCTAGCCACTTTTTCAGTGAATTTTTTTTTTTTCTAGTATCTAATCCGAACCTCCCCTGGCACAGCTTGAGGCCATTTCTTCTCATCCTATTGTTTGCAACATGGCAGAAGAGACTGACCCCCACTTCACTACGACCTCCATTCAGGCAGTTGTAGAGAGCAGTGAGGTCACCCCTGAGTCTCCTCCCAGCTGAACAACCCCAGCTGCCTCAGCTGTTCCTTATAGGATGTGTCTTCTGGACCTTTCCCTGCTTTTGTAGCCCTTCTCTGGACATGCTCCAGCACCTCAATGTCTTTTCTGTAGTGAGGGGCCCAATACTGAGCACAGGATTTGAGGTGTGGCCTCACCAGAGCCGACTACAGGCAGAGAATCACTGCCCTGGTTCTGCTGACCACACTATTGCTGATACAGGCCAGGATGCCATTGGCCCCCTTGGCCACCTGGGCACAGCTGGCTCTTGTTAAGCTAGATGTTGACCAGCATCCCCAGGTCTCTTTCTGCTGAGCAGCTCTCATCTCTCTTAGACTACCTTGAGAACAGAAGCACAGCATTTTGCTTTACAAACTTATTTGTTATGTCCCAGATTGGAAGCCTTTTTAGTTTCTAAACCCCTCTCTCCTTCCCACACCAGGCAAGGAACATCCTTGTGATGTTTGAGGGTCTGATGTCTGGCAAAGTTGAACAATGGTCTGTAGCATAAGTGGGTCTAAAATACACCTGAAAATGTTTCCAGTTTGAGCTTGTGAGGGAGGATTGGGGATTGAAGGGTTGCCCTCAGCACAGAGGTGAGGTGGTGGTGTTAATGGTTATCCAGCAAAAGCAGAACAAGTGTGATCTGCTTGACACACTTTAGTACAAACCTGCAAATACTGTTCCCTAGAGACCATAGGCAGAAAAGATAGAAATTGTATGTGCTACATGGGAGACACTTTGCATACTGCATCCTACTAACACTTATTTAGAAAAAAGAGGTATTGCTTCCCAAAGCTCTGGTACTTTCAGACCTGGGGTTTTGGAAAAGAACTTGAGGAAGTGGGTTTTTCTATTTTGCTAACACGAAATTTCTCTTTCCTGGTAGCCAAGCCTTTTGGACAAGTTATAGAAAAGAGCTTTATTCTGATTTTTCATGATTGTTTCTACTCAGTAGAAAAAGAATGGCTTTAGCATCAGTCCCATAGGACTAATGCGAATAATTTGTAACAAACTTGTTCCTCTCCACAACAAAACAGGTGTTATAAAGCAGCAGATCTTTAAGTCCATGTATAACCCCCCGAAGGTACAGTCTGAAAAATGAGACTCAAACATCACACCCACAGCATGATTTTGCATGCAGGCTGTGAGTCTTTCCTCCTGGCCAGCTGCCGTAGATATTCAGCCAGTGAAGTGCTGCATGATTTTGGTTCCTGGGCATTCTCTGCTCTGCTCAGAAAAAAATTAAAATTAGAGGAAATCTGCAAAGAAGAGAGTGGGAGAATTGTGGAACTTCAAAGGAGAACTACCTGATCTCAGGTTTTGGTTCAAGACCTTTTCTAAATGAAGGGCTTGGTTGTGCCTCTCCTGTAACCCCTGTTGGGGCTAGTGCCTTGTGGTATATTAATGAAATGCTGTTCAAGTTCTGCTATGCTGCAGCTTTCATGACATGTGGATTTTTCGGTAAAACTGGGGGTCCACTATTGAGGTCAGTGCCACGTTCATGACATTAAACTGTCTCAAATTGGCTTACTTCAAAACACATCTGGCAGTGAACGCTCTTGGTAGAAATGGATCTTCAAGGAATAAGCATCAGTGTAACTTTTTATTTAAAAGAATAATGACTTTCTGTGTATGTAAATGTATATCTTTTCTGTATATTTATTAGGATTTCTTGTATAAAAAGTGCAATATTAATAATTGTACATTATTTTGTCCAGATAAAACTATTTTGGTTTTTTTTTTTTAAATCTCCCCATAATTTTGTTCCTCTAAAATCAACAGTAATAGTGTATTTCTTTTAATTTTAACAGCACTTGCATTTAATTGGGGATCTGCTTCACTGTGCACAGAGTGCTTTATAGACTGTGACATGAGGGAGGGATAACGTTTTTAACTTGTGAAGTGATAGTTATGCATGGAATGAAGGACAATTCCTTAATAACATAATAATAACAATGATGATGATGACGATGTGATGAATATTTTTGATACATTAGTTAACAAAATGCAGCATGGGGAAGTATTTTCTTTTGTGTAAAAGCAAAATATGTTCAAGCTATCACATGTTCCGTTTTATCTGTGTAACTGTGCACAGGATAAACACAAAGGATCTGATCTGGAGGGGCCACTGTGTTGTCTCTGCACAGTGTAGATTTAATTTCACATGTCTGTCTTCTGAATTGTGACTTGGCAGCATCTCAGTAAGATAAGGATTACTGGTTATTTTATGAAAGGGTGCTTTCCTTCTCTAAAGAGAAAACAAAACAGCAAACTTGTATATATATAACTTTTTGTACAAGTAATGCAGGTTGCTTATTTAAGTACTACTGTCTGACGTGTTTTTTTTAATCTTAAAAACAAAAGCCAAAGTAGCAAAGCTGTTGGAGTTCTCTGTCCTTATTCTGTATTATGATAGCAGCACACACCTGTTACACAAAGTACACATGATGTACCTGCTTCGGGGAAAGAGGATGTCTTAATTCCTTCTTAAAAGTCTCCAGCCATTATGATTCTGCACCCTGTCTTGGAGATATGTTTTAATTCTTCATTTGCCTTGCTTTATTCTTTTTTGCTAATGTCTTGCCGCTGTTGCTCTTGCAGAAGTATAAAGCCATCACTGCTGGTCCAAGAACCATGGAAATCAATAAAAGTATGCTTCTTTTTTTCTAAGTAGCAATGCTTTCAAGACATAACTTTCCTCAGCAATCTATGGCTTGAACAAACACCTGTTAATTCAATCTTTCCTTACAGGTTGCTGCTGTCTTCAGTAATGAAGCAGCCAGCTACCTGAAGCAGCAGGTGTGTATGCAGAAGGAATTGTGGTAATGGTCTGAATTATGTGGGGAAAGAAGAAAAAAATCAATAAAGCAAAAGCATGTTTTCTTAACGAAGAAAAAAAACGGCTTTTGAAAACTAAGCTGCTTGGTGCTGTTGCCCTTTTCAAACAAACAATATGTCTCTGCTAAAAGGGAACAGCCATTTTTCTCTGTTTTATTTACAGTTTCCTTTGTATGATGTTTCTGCAGATGTTTTTTAGATACCTAAACTGCAGGCAAATAACACCTCACAGGGACAAGCAAGTCAAAGACCAGATCTAAGACTTCCAAGCAACAGTACTGAAGGCAATGGGAATTTCATCATTCATTTCCAGTAAAACGACTGTACAAGCTGTTGTGTATGTAAAATGAACAACAGGTTTGCTTAGGTTCTCAAGAGAATACTTATTCTCTCTTATGTTTATGGCTTGAGTTACTACTCAAGTCAAAAAACCTTCTAAACCTTCAAAGCAAGCTTCCAGTTTGGTTCTCCTGACTAATTTTCCTCACAAAGGAAAAACAGTTCTGGAACAAACATAAGAATACAGTGCTGAAAGGTTCCTCACAGAAGATCTACTCTCAGCCCCTCTTAAGTGACAAGGTAAGCACAAGTGAACTACTCCAGGCATCTGTGTCTGCACGCATGATCTCAAAAAAACAGAAACCATAGACAGAGCTTTTCAAAGTAACCTTTAGCTAGAAATCTTTTTCCTGCTCTCTAGCTGCAGTCATATGGACTGCAGTTGGAGCTTTGTTTAGTTTTTAAGTTAGGATTCTGCTTGCAAACTACCTTATCAAACAAAAGGCCTTACTGTGTGTTTGGTGCCCAGACACTGATTGATAAATAAATTTGGTTATTCTAGATCAGCATCACCTGACACCTCTATTTGTAGAAGAAGGTGAACCCAAAAGCTTACTCTTTTCCAACTTTCCGGAACCATAAAATTCCTCAAAAGTTTTTAATGGCAACTTTCAGTGAGTGTCTCATTATTTCAGCTAGTAGTTGAGTAAATAATCTTCATTCATTCAGTTACCTGACTTTTATCAGAGATGCTTTCAAAGTCTTGTGAATGTCAGGTGTTCTCCCAGCCCAGCAGTGTATGCAGATGGGAAGCTCAGACCTGCTAATGGTCCCTATGGCTGTATATATTAGCTACAGACCACAGCTTGGGGATCATCAATTTAACCCTTCCCTTCATCCTCTTCTTTAAAGGTACATAAATATTTTTATCAGTAGTGTCATGTATTAACTGTCCAGTTTTGTGGATAGTATACCAAAAAACCTGTTAAATATTTGAGTCAGCACAAAACTGAAGGAGGGGAAAATTAGATCTCCTTCCTCTACTGATCTTATGTATTTCTCACACCAAAAGCATATCGGTTGATCATTATTTCACCTACATTGCTTTTTATTATCTCCAGCCAACATCTCCTCTCCAATCAGTATCAAATCTAAAATCTGGCCATATACATAGTCATTTTAATGTTTTTTTAATATAAATGTTTCACTAAGGGCTTTCAGTAATTGCAACCCAAATTATCCTGATTTATAAGGGGAAAAGACGTATACCAGCACATCCTTTTCTGACTGAAATACTTATTTCTGTTTTCACCTGCTTTTTCACTGAAGTACAATACTTGTTCCCATTCTTAATTTCATGTGTGAAGATATGAGCAGAACAATACATTTTATTCTCCATCTGTCCCTTAGAAAAGTAAATGTAGTGCTCAGTCTTATCTTTGCTTCCATGGTCACTGATGAAGACTGAGACTAGAAAGTCCATGAAAGCACAGACTCCAGCCCTTCATTTTTGCCAGAATGGTTACAAAGCCTTGAATATCCTCTACTGACCCATTCAAATGCACATTGTAGTGTTTGGGGCAGCAAAGATGAAAGTATGCAAGTGCCTTCACATATCATGGCAGAATCTATCTAGTAGAGGTTTGTTGGGGTTTAAAAAAAAACTGACAAAACAGAGCACAAAGTACCTGATGAAATGTATATAAAACAGATTAATCAACAGTGTTTTCTCACTGATCTGACTTTGCACACCAGTTCATGTGCATATAGGGCGGGCTTTCTGCAGGGAGATACAAGGTTATCACAGAAAAATAAATTGCTTCTGAACAGTAAGAAAACAAAATAAGATCAAATAAAATTAATCTGTCAGTACTATTGCTAGGGAGCAAAGCACATACCCTGTCACTGACATGGAAAGTAGTTGACAGCATAAAGTAGTAAATGAGAGTGTGAAAGTTCAAGTATATGCTGCCAATATCACCATCTGTAACCCCAATCTGATGTGATTCATTCTCATGAGGATCTTGCCCATGCTTTTTGTTTTGTTTTTAATGAAGGGATCTCACTGGATGTGCTTGGCCCTTCATGGATGCCAGCTTTATGCTGGTGCCCACCTTTGGCACTGTGGCTTGTGAGCACACGTTTCCAGCACACAGGAACAGGGGACTGCACGGGAGTGCCTTCAGTGCCCCTCTCTGGGCCTGTACCAGTGGGTACCCTGTGCAAGTTATACTGCCTTGGGCTGCTCTGAATTGCACATGGCGATTGTCCATGAAGTGTGGCAGGTGGGAAAGACTGACACAGCACAGCATCACACCAATTCTCCTTGGCATCTCACTGCCCCAGTGATAAAAGCCCAGAGCAACTCCTCCCCACCTCACTTGCCTATAAAACTCTACAGGTCTTTGACCTTGAGCTAGTTTAATCACTAAATTTAAATACTAAGCTTTTAATTATTTCTTTCCAAGAAGAGGATCCATCCTAGCACATTCCTTCCACATTCCCTTCAAAACAATTCCTCTCTCAGCAAGAGCAGCCGCTCTTGAGCAACATGAACACCATGTTTTTAAAGGCCAGATTCCTCTGCACAGGTTGTGGGTGAAGCCACTACAGCATCATCCTTAAGCTCACACAAGAGAAGCAGCCCTGGTACCACAAAATGCTCATCCATCACCAGAAGCATCGTTCTTGTCTCACAGGATGCCTCCACACTTGGCAAGACACAAAAATACCCGGGGTATCAGCCAGCAGACCAGGCTAATTTTGGCTAAATCCCCGAGATTTTAGGAGGGCTGCAGCACAGCAGACAGGACTGCATCAGCTGAGGCCTCCACTGAACAACGCCTGAGCAGGAGACTCCTCTCTGCAAGCAGAGCAAGTTTGGGTTGCACTTCTCTAACCTTCCTGCTAACACACTGTTTACCTCTCAGAAGAGGGAAAAAAAGGGAAAAACAAGAATGTTTTCTAAGCCTTTAAAGCCTCTGCAAAGAAAGGCTTTAGATTTGTGTAGCTGTAAATAAAAGAATGCTGGTTTATGCAGCTAAAAGGGAAAGGGACACCATAGGATTGCGCTCTGGTTACATATAAATACTCTTTTTTTAAAGCAGTGGCAGGATGTGAACAATTCCATAGTAAGCATGTAGTTATCCACACGTGCTTAGGATGACATGGGCATGAGAAACCACTCACTACTACTGCTACTACTGCTACACTCTTTAGTATTTTAAAGTAGTCTTCTGCTTCAAGGTTTTGTGTGGTTTGTGTACACACTCCCTAGGAGCAGTGGGAAAGCACAATGATGAACCAGAAGGATCACACCAGGCAGGCCATGAACAGCTTGCTCTCCAAGTGAGGAGCCAGGATGGGTTTCTCTTCTCTTAGGGAAGTGCTTAATGGTTGGACTGAGGAATAGTTTATTTTGGGCTAAATGCAGACTTCCCCCCCACCCTTTTCAACATGCTGGTTGGGTTGGTTTTTTTAAGCATAAATTATTGGTTTGAATAAATGGCCAATAATGTTGGTGGATGCTTGTTAAAACACTTCACCTTCTGAAACACTCATGGAGTCAGTTTTCAAGTAATAGCATACAACCTAGTGATTTTACTACCAAAAAAAGAAAAATCTCACCGTTAACCCACTACATACAAACAACAGAAAATCAAATCCAGCTGTGCAGGGAGGATCTCACAGGCACTTTTTTTTTTTTTTTTAAACAGAGAGCAAAGCAGAGCAGGGGCCTGCTTGCCCAGCAAAGTAGTATGCTTGAGCCTGTGTTATGATGTTTGGCAGTGCCACATGAGCCCTTTCACCAGTCTGGGGACAGTTCACACCAGCAAGCACAGAACTAGTGAGCTAGTGGAAACAGGGAACACAGAGATGAACACAGAAATGCCTTTTTTAGAGCTACTTTATTCCTTCTCTTCTGAATGCAGCCAAAAACCTCTGTGGGACAGACTGCAGCCAGATAGAGAAGTGAAAGTCAGGTTGCCACAGAACAGTATTTCCCCAAAACACAAGCAGACGGGCACAGGTTTGATTACCACTGCTTCCAAAGTGGGAAGAAGTCAGAGAGACACTATTACAAAAGGGAGAAGAGTGGTTTTTAAAGGGGTAAGACAAAAGTAAGCTCTGTTCAGAAGATTCATTATGGAATTTTCCCATCCCAGTGAACTCAGTTCTCTGCCCAAACGCCTCTTTCCAACTGAAATAACACAGATCCCTCAGGGAGATCCTGTCCATGCCTCAGGAAAGACCTTTTTCTGTCTTCCAAAGAAGAGGTTTGCTTTTTCACACATTAAATTCAGCTGCTTTCTGTCTCCTGAATACCATGCCTAGGATCTATATTGCTTCCCTCTGTGATATGAGCACACTCAGTTTTGCTGAAGCATGCCACTTATCTTTCAAGACTTCTTTCATAGTGCTCAAACACTTGAGGTGCTGACAATTCACACACCTTAGTAATCTATAGTGTTGGGTGAAGGCCTTTTTAGAATTTGTGGTGGTAAAGTTTCCCCTAATTTGCTGCTGGTTCATATTTCTAGGCCATAAGTACATAATTTACCGATTTTTTGACCTCTCCCCTATTGCCAACTGCAAAGTTTCTCCAGATGAAATGCCTCCTGCAGATGTAAGGCACTGGAGTTGGCAGTCCTTGCAGATACAGGTGGTTGAAAGGTTGATACAATACAAGTCAAAACTGAACTGACTAGTTATCTCCCCCATTATTACAAGTAACTTTCTTCTGGGGTTGTTTCGTTTTGTTTCCCACTGAGAAGAGATGAATTAAGTAATTTTGCTCAGCTTTTTCCCAGTGAGGAACTGCAGTACTGCCTTACTCCTGGCTAAGAAAACATTCAGAACCTTCTATTAAGCTGCTGCCCTTCTAAAATTTAGTTTGCATATGTCTCCTTAATTCAGCTTCTGTGCTTAAGACTTGCTGAACAGATTGTGCTTTGCCTGGAGATCAGTAGTGCTGGTGAGTACACCTCTTGTGTGTTTTCAGGGGTGCAGGTAGACACTATCCCTCCAAACAGCCTCTGCAGTGTACATGCATGGAACTGTTCCTGTGCACAGGTGACATTTGTCATTGCCAATGGTCACAGTGATCAGTACCAGCGTAGTAACTGGCTTTGACAGTGACTTTTTCATCCATTATTTTGCTTAGCGAAATCCTCCTTGTTCTTTTTTGCATGCTTCATGGTACAACTACCCTGGATGCCTTTCTCAACCCTGCCAAGGACAAAGTCCCTTGGTTTCATCCTTTCATTTTGGTTTTTGAAACACTTTTTAATAGTAGCCTTTGTACTTCAGCCAATTTTTAGGTATTCATGACATTATCCATTCTTAAAAAGTTGGATGTTGATTACAGCTATTTCCTTCTTTCCACCCATTTGTTCACTGAGTGAGAAGTGTTGTGTTGTGCTGCATCATGAATGCAAGGTCACAGAATCACAGAATCACAGAGTGGGTCAGATGGAGAGGGACCACAGGGGGTCATCTGGTCCAACCTCCCTGCTCAAGCAGAGTTATCCCAGAGCACATGGCACAGGATTGTGTCCAGAAAGTTCTTGAAGTTCTCCCAGTGAGGGAGGATCTACAACCTCTTTCAGTTCCAGTTCTTGGTCACCTGCACAGCAAAGAATTTCCTCCCCGTGTTCAGGTGGAACTTCCTGTGCGTCAGTTTTTTGTCCATTGCCTTTCGTGCTATTGCTCGGCACCCCTGAGCAGAGCCTGGCTCCATCCTCTGACACCCTCCCTTCAGATACTCACAGACATTGATGTGGTCCCCTCTCAGCCATCTCTGCTCAAGGCTGAACAGGCCCAGCTCCCTCAGCCTTTCCTCTTAAGAGAGATGTTCCAGTTCCCTAACCATTTTTGTCACCTCCACTGGGCCTGCTCCAGCAGCTCTGTGTCTCTCTTTCCTGAGGAGCCCAGAACTGGTCACAGCACTCCAGAGGTGCCTCACCAGGGCTGAGTACAGGGGCAGGATCACCTCCCTTGTCCTGCTGGCAATGCTCTTCCTAATGCAACCCAGGACACCACTGGCCTTCTTGGCAAACAGGGTCAAGATTGCAGTCAGACAAATTAATGTTATTACCAAAAAGAGGGACAATGGGAAAACATGCAGCTGTAGGAGGAGAAAATGTGAAACTACAGCAGCCCAAGCTTTCATCAGCCTTAATTTCTGTGTAACCACACCTTTAGTCACAAAAGGGAACTCACTTTGTTCTTTGGTGCTATCATATATTGGTTTTAAAAAGTTTTTAACACAGAGACAGAAAAAAAAAAGAAAAAACAAGCCTGTGTCTCATGCTCTGAGAGTGTCGGATTTAAACCAGTCATGTCTGCTTGATGCTGGTGTGAGCGGGTCCACTGCGTAGAAAATCAAGATTCCTGTTGGTAGTATTCAAAACCCAGCAATTACTAGTGCTAAGTGGCATATTGCATTGCTATTGACCATGATAAGACTAACTTCTGCCCAGCAAAAAAAGATCCACACAAACAAAAGATCCACACAAAAATTTTTACAAAGGTAAATTTACACACTAGGCTCTCCTTGCTCTGCATTCCCTGCCAGTCTCAGATCAAAGAGTTGAAAGAACACTCAGAGAGCTCTTAGGCATAAAAGAACAATCTTTTCTGCAGTCACAACCCTCAGCTGTTTTTTTCATATAAATTCTATTTCAGAATTGTCAGAATTATAGGTTGATAAATAAAATCAGAAAAATGACTGGATAAAAAGAGATGGGGAAGAAAAAGTATTTTCCTGTAGAAATTCAATATTAAAGAAATGAAGATTCAAGAAGGCTGGCTGGTAAAATAGGAGGAGCTGAAAAAAAATGCCAAACATTTTTTGACTCTAGGTCAATACCTCACCACAGGTGAGGGAATGTTTTGCAGATTGCTGAATTTCTGAAGTCTGTGTGAAGTCATCAATGACTGCATAGTTTGGCTCTTTTGTACAGTGTAATCTGTAGAGATTTGCCTAGTTGTTCCTGCTGCAAGGAACATAATTTTTAATTGAACTAGAACATGTGTTTAGAAAAGGCCTCTAGGACAGAGTCAAGGACTTCAAGTGAAGCAGAACCACTGTGCCCCTAGGGTATTGTTCCTGTGGCTTCCCACCCTCAGGATTAAGCATTCATGTTTTCAGATGGAATGTGTTTGGCTTTAACTTGTAAGCACTTAGGGAAAATTTCTATCCCAACAGGTTTCAAAGCTTTTCCAAAGTTTTAAAATACATTTATACTGAAAATTGTCTTCCTCTTTAAATGCTGCTTTGATGGTCAGACACAAGCCTTTCACGGAATAATAGAATCATATATAAATACAATACCCTGAGCTGGAAGGGACCCTCAAGAATCATCAAGCCTGCAACAGTTTTAGCTAGCACTTGAGCTAAATACTCAGGAAACAGCCAGAGCTGCCAGGAGAAATGGAGAGGAGGATTTAGGAAAGTAGAATGTGCTTAAGAAGTCAGAAAGTTTCATAGTGCTAACAGAACGCTCATAAGCCTACAGAAAGCACTTTGGACAAAGAAATGAACAGTTCTGGTCAGAAGCTTAACACTGGCCTTATTCAAAAGATGATACAACTCCAGCTGCTGGCTGAACTGTGGCACCATGTGACAATTTCATCTCTTTGATGTTTCTGGTACCCATCCAGAACCCTGAAGTGAAGAGCATTTCCTGAAAAACTTCTCTTGCAAGGTGTCAGCCTAGGATGGTATCTTTGGCGCAAAAACCTCCCATCTGATAGCCTAGTTCTGGGCAGCGCAGTGACACAATTTACAAAGGTGAAATAGTCAATAATATTTATGCAGTAATTGTACTTTTTGTATGTGTCTTCGATGGGAATACTGTAAAAGGCTGGATCTCAGACTTTGTTATCCAGCAATGACCTTTAAATGTGACTTCACATTATGTAATTCACCTGTTCTACCTCTGTTTTTATGGACACGGCTGAACCCCCTTTACACCAATAACAACATTTATTACTAAGAGATCTCTCTATTACTGTCTCAGGAGAAGGAAATTCTCAATTAATAATCAAGAGTTAGGTGGGGAAAACTGAAAAAAATACAGAGAAACAAAGATCAATATGTCTTTTCACTGGATTTTATGTTTTTCATTTGTTCAAATTAACCAGAAAGTCAGTGCCAGGGAATTTACTTTCTTTTAAGAGTTCTCCAAATATGAAACCAACAACTCGTTTAAAAGAAGAGTACAAACAAAATCAAGCTGTCAGCATCAGTTTTCTCAAAGGCGTAACCGGGGCGGGTCTTTGTAAGGGGCCTGGCATCTCACAGTGCCCTTTGGTGTGTAGCTGCAGTGTAGGTTGTTTCAGCATCCAGTAGAGTGGGATGCTTTGGGCCTGACCAGACAGGTTTATAGGTTTTCATAAGTGTGAGCGAATGAGGCACATGATGGGTTGGAAATGTAGTCAAGAAATCTGTTGGTTTTGCTGGGAAAGTCTGGAGCATGAGTGATAGGTTTTAGTCTATTGCACAGCCAAGGCTTATAGTCTTCCTTCACTACAGAAGAGCTATTAAATGGCTCAGTGATTTTATTAAGCTGGGCCAAAGATTGACACATCTTGGCTGGCTTGCCATTTGGGTGCTTCCAATGTGTCCAGGTAGTGGTCTGAAGGTCCATTTTCTCCAGAGGAGGAAGATACACATCAGGTTTTCTGGTGAATACAGGAGGCTGCTTTGTATTTTTCCTGAAATTCAGTTGTAGTAGAGAAAAGGAAGACAGGGACCAGGTGTGTCTGGTATGGTTTTGCAAGCTTGATTGGCTGACCAGCCCACCCCTGGTAAGAAAATTTGTGTGTAGTGAGGCCATCAAATGAGACATAATTGACCTTGTATTTCTGAATTTTATGGACATAATGTTCTGCCAGAGGAGGTGGCACGTAATTCACTTTATAATTGGTTATGTACTCAAAGGGAGCCTTGCTTTTCTGGACCAGATTCAGAGGTTTTCAGCTTTGAGTGGCAACCGGTCCCCTGTAGAAACAGTAATTCCAGACAAAGTTTCTGTGGTAAAATTTTTCTTTTGATGGATGAAACCTAATGTTTGGTCTGATCTGCTCTGTCTTTGGTGCATTCTGTAACACATAGTCATCTGAAATGAAAGAGGAATCATATTGAAATGCTCAACTGAAATTTTTTGATGAGTTTAGCCATATATCATATTATTACATTTTCTATTTCAATAACTATTTGTTTATGATGTAGTGTTTGACAAATCTTATTTGATGAGCAGCTGTAGAATACATTATAGACTGGTGTGTTAAGCCCTGGAAATGCTCTGCATCTACACAGAAAATTGAATCAAACAGGCTTGTACCCACTCATACCTACAGAGATGGTGAAACACGATGAGGGTGAAGTTTAAATAATACTCTCAGTCTTGCAGGGATATTTTCTGCAGGTAACTGAGCGGGTGCCATCCTCATGCTCAGTCAGCTAGGAGTCATGGAAGTGTAGCATCAAGGCAGTGACTTTGACCTACTTCAAACCCCTTCCTACTGCTGGGCTGTGACTGGCTCCAAGCACAGAGTGTGCCTGTGTGTGCAGAAGGCTGCTCAGGTGTCTCACACAGCATCTCTAGGACAAGGAGAGCCAGATGTTCACCATTCCACTCTAAAGGCTAAGCTGCAGCGCTGCCCTTCCTCTTTCTGCCTTTTCACGTGGCCTGAGGGCTGACCTGATTCCTCAACTGCACAGCTGTGACGTTGCCTGAGGTTTGCCACTTTCAGAGGCTTGCAGCTCGTCTTGGTGTTAGCAAGCTGTGCTGTGTGGCATCTCCTTGGCCCTTGGCTTTGCTCTCTGTGGTACCCCTGCTGTTAGAACAAGCAGAAACTGAGAAGGAACTTGCAACTCTCTCCCAATTCTTCCTTACTAGAAAAACCGTGCTGGAATTTGCAGAACAAGTCTGCACTAATGTGAAGCATTGAATTACATTGCAGAAATGGCCCATATTCCAGAAATCTTGCTATCCAAATTTATGACTAAGAAAACATTTTAGGTGGTATTTTAGGGACATTCACATGTTCCTTTCTTGACAGGATATCAGGGAAATAAATGAGGCCCTGTAATCTGAAAAGATTTGTGCTGTCACATTAGGAATCCACTGCAAATCTGCCTAACCCTCTGACCAGTGCTGCAGCCAGAAGACCACAGTTTTTTCCCCTTACTAGTAATTTTGTGCAGCTTTCCCTAGAGACCATTATGGTTACTGGTAGGAAGTTGAAATGAAATAGTCTTGGAGCTAATCGAAGGGGTGTTTTTTGTTTTCTTTTTTCAATTTTCCCTCCTTTCAAACCACACTAAGAGTCATGAGGCAAATTTGCTTCCAGCTGACTCTGCACAGGAAGGAAGTATGGATGTCAAAGTACTTCAGAGTCAATGATGCAATTAGGATATTTGTATTAGGATATTTGAACTCTTCAATCCAATCAGAGTTTGGCACTCTTCTTTCCCTTGACAAGCAGGAGATGTCCAGGCACCACCACACTGGTGAGATGCTGACCTTGTGCCCATGCCTAGGGTACATCATTTTCCTGGAGAAACAGTACAAGAGGGTGAATCATGAACATATACAGATGTGGTTTTACAGGAAATGCATTAATAAAGCGTTTAAAAGTGAGAAGCTAATGAGATTCAGACCACCTCTAAGAAAAGGTTTGTGCAGAGATCTCACATTTCAGCCGCCAAGAGTTACCAAAAAACTTTTCGGGTTCTCCCATCGTCTTTGCTGGAGAACAGTCTGTGCATTTTGGATGTAACCATAGCTCTTGTAAAATACTCAAAATATGATAAGCAAGTCCATCTGTCTTCAATTTTTGAAATTTATAAGGTCTACACATTTGGAGACCTCATAGGCATTATGAATTTATTTTACTTAGTGTAAGCCAGCAGTGCTACTATTCCTTCAAAATGTGTTATAGTTTTATTGTAACTCTAATTCTTAACCATAGATATTAATAGTTTCCCATGTAGCACAATCTTGAAAACATTAGGGGCTACAGGAGGGAATGCAGGATATGAACCTTATGTTGTTGGAGGCTTAGGCACATCTCCCTATAACCAAGCAAAACTAAATTGAAATTAGGTTACATGTCTGGAGATAGACAGAAACAGCTATACGTGTAGCCTGGAGGACATGAGAACTTTGAAACTTTAAGTTGCAAAGCCATCTGACATCAACTGTGATAAGCAGTAGCATCAATTTAACCCTGCAGTGTCATTTGGGATATGGTGTGTTCAGTGGGAAAGAATACGACAATACACTAGGAAAGGTGACTTAATACCAATGCAGCACTATTTTATATGCTGTTCCAGTATTTCAGTTCTGATAATTAATTTTATACAGTGTTCCAAAATTTCACACTTGAATAAGTGTGCTGGTTTTGGCTGAGGTGGAGTTAACCTTCTTCACAGTGGCTGGTGTGGGGCTGTGTGTTGGATTTGTGCTGAACACAGGGTGGATAATACAGAGATGTTTCTGTTACTGCTGAGCAGGGCTTACCCACAGCCAAGGCCTTTTCTGCTTTTTGTTCTGCCACACTGCAGAGGAAGTTGGGGGTGCATGGGAGGTTGTGGGGAGATGCAGCCAGGACAGGTGACCCAAACTGACCAAAGGAACACTCCAGACCACATGGCATCATGATCAGTACATAAAGTGAGGGGGAAGGAGGATGTGGACAGGCATTTGGAGTGATGGTGTTTGCCTTCCCAAGTCACCATTACCTGTGATGGGGCCCTCCTCTCCTGGAGATGGCTGAAAACCTGCCTGCCCATGAGAAGCAGTGAATTAATTCCTTGTTTTGCTTTGCTTGCATGCATGGCTTTTACTTTCCCTGTTACACTGTCTTTATCTCAACCCATGGATTTTCCAGCTTCTACCCTTCTGATTCTCTCCCTGGTCCTGCTGGTGGGGGAACGAGTGAGCAGCTGTGTGGGGCTTGGCTGCTGCCTGGGGTTAAACCACAACAGTAGGGATCAGTGAAATGTAGCAGTGCTTAGAGAATAGCGCAATGAAAAGTTGTATTTTTTGCTGAACCTGGGCCTTTAAGAGAATTCATTCAGTATTCATTCAGCAACTCGATCTTTGAGGGGGCTTGGACAAAGATTTCCATTTGCAGTGTTTGGAAAAATATTGTAAATTATAACCAAATGTGTCTGTGATACCTTTTATTAGAGCTCTGGAGTTACTCTTGAGGTGCTGACCTAAACACTGAAAAAAGACAAAAATATACATATGTTTCAGATACAGAGAAGTTAAGGATATCTAGACACAGAAGGACAGATCCTCCACTTGCAC
Source organism: Ifrita kowaldi (assembly GCA_013398055.1). NCBI lineage: Eukaryota > Metazoa > Chordata > Aves > Passeriformes > Cinclosomatidae > Ifrita > Ifrita kowaldi. The sequence continues at coordinate 41,247 of VZRS01010408.1, forward strand.
ATAGCCTTTTATTATTGGTTTCACTGAAGCTATTCCAATGAATACCATCTGGTGACATTTCCTATGCAAAACAAAGTGTTCAAAATTGTGTAGATGTGGATATTTTGCACCTGTGGGTCATAGTCTTCACAATTCAAGTCATTCTAAATGGACAGCATTTCCTGTGTTTTTGATGTAAAAACTGCAGTTTATGCTGTTGCAAACATGCAGCCGCAAACATGCAGCAGTTAGAATGAAGTATAACTTTCAGTCATTTCAGCCAGGTAATTTTAATGATGCATTCACATGCCTTTTATTTCCCAACTTCTTTTATCATTTTGACTTCCGAGAAAAAAATTGTCTGTGTCCATTGGGAAAAATCTGTAATAATAAGCACCAGTCATAAGCTATTATATTTGCACAGCACAAAAAAATAAAATACAGAAATACACGAAAACTATCTGCCTGCCCACATTATCTAGCGGAAAGGTGAGCAGAAGGGAGGTAAAATCCTCTGACTTTCTACTTATGACTTACAACCAAAACTAACAGGGTTGTTTTAACTGCATAACTGAAAGTTTCCTCCCAGTGCACATGGAAAAGAATTTGTGCTGCTGACAAGGAACAAAGCTCCCACAAAGACAAGCCACCAAGTTTCTGCAGCTGAGGAACAAGGACACAGTTAGATGCACAGTTCACCTGTTTCACCAGCAGGAGAGCTGGAGTGCATTGTGTGTCCACAGTTCCTGTTCACATCTCTTGTACATTTCACAGAATAACTCTGCAGCAAACAGAGAAAGAGTCGTATCATTCATGAACAGCTCAGACCTAGCAAACTCTATGTATTTTAGATGTGTCTCATCCACTGAATGGTGGTGCAGCTATGCAGTATACCAGGGATATGTTCAGTACGTCTGCTGTTGGATCAACAAACAGGAAGGCCCCTGGCCCTGCTTCTACCTAGGATTCCTGTTAGATATGGAAAGGAGGTGAATTCAGAGAAATCCCAATGCTACCATTAATGCAGGGCTGTATTACCAACTACCTACTTCTGCCGGTATGGTTCCTGCACAGCTTGTTAGCTTGCTACACAGAAGGAATAAAAACTGCACTCTGTTTTGATCTGTCTTCTTTAAAAATGAAGTTACCTCTGAAGACCTGAACAAAGCTGCAAGGGCAGTTTGCCTTTGTTCTTATATCCATCCTGGTGCTGGGGATATGTTTCCTCATCCTCCAGAAGAGGCATGGGGATACTTGAAACACAGTGTAGGAGTTATGATCATGCCTGTAAGTGGAGGTCAAATCCATATTTTCACATCTCTTTACATGCTTTTCCGATGGTTTAGGTTTCTGTGGCAACACTTCATGAGCTATGAAATCTCTCCTGTGAAGAATAATTTCATTATTTTTTTATTCCAGAAAAAAATATGTTCTTTTTTCTGGACACACAAAGAAATGAATACTTCCCCTTATCTCCACAAGCTAAGAAAGCTGGGATATGATACGTGCAGTTAGTGAAACACACAAGCCTTTTGCATTTGAAAACATGGACTCTGCAAAAGGAAGAGAGGCAGCTCTTGATAATCCCAGCCAGGACAGGTTTTCCCATCTTTCCACCCAGCAAGGGTAATGGCTTTACATAAAGCTATCTCTGTTCTACAGTGGAGTTACACCAGAAGACATAACTCCTCTTAAAGGGCAATAATTACAGCTGTGTGTGTGGGAAACATATGAGAGAGGCAACAACAGCCTTCCCAGACAACACGCTGGACACCAGTTCAGCCCAGGCTGGGGAGATAACATCAGAACAGTTTTACAGCAAAACACCAGTTGGCCAAAGAAACATCAGCATGGTCAGACAGTCAGCTTTTTCTCAGCTATTGCTTTAAAAGAGCTGCTTAAGATACTGGGGTAGTGTTACTTAACTCTAGGACAACATTGCAGAACCGCAACAAAATGGAGAAGAAAACAACTTTACTATCCAACATTCAGCAGCCTGAACCTATTTCACTGCCCAAATCCTTTGGGACGGGGCAGAGAGTTTGCTGCCTGGCACGAGCAAATTCAGTCTCTTACATCAGAAGTACTTCTCCACTGGCATGCAGATCTGTTTAGGCCATTGCCAGCCAGCCAGGAGAAACAGTCACTACAGAAGTAATTCTAGTATTAATATTGCACTTTGATTCTGGAGTGATGCTGAGTGGGCAAGAGCCTGAGCCTCTGAATACACTGTATTAGTTACACGTTTTAGCAAAATATACAAGGTTCTCAAAAGACTGTGTAAAGCAGAAGAAAAGAGAATTCATATTGCAATGTATTAGGTATAGTGGTAAAAATAGAAATGCAGAAGTAAAAAACCCCAAGAACATCAAGCAGTGCTTATGTAGATGTCACACAAGTTCCACCTCCTCAGCATACTTTCCCCAGCAACTTAAAGCCAATGTATTTTTTAAGAAGCATCAAGAAAAGACAAGCTGGAACACCACAGACACGCAGCATCCTAGCAGCAGAGAGAACCCAGTGACAGGGAGGGTGTTTTCCAAGCCAGTCACTGCACAATTCCATGTTTGAAACAGTCAATATGTACCAGAACCAAGTAACAGCCCACAGGTAGGCCATACTTTATGAGTGTGATCAACTGTTTTCTGGCAGTGGGAGAACCTTTACTGTTCTGACAATTGCAATATGACAGAACCTGCAGCAGAGATAACAGAGGAGAGATTGATCTGCTGATAAACCGGTGGCAACCTGTATTTAGAACACCATGAAAAATGGTGCTACCTGCCTGCAAACTCCCAGATCTTATCCAGGGGTCTTGAAGTCAAAATACTCAGCAAAATGTTACTAGAGAAGGTTGGTGACAAATCAGTGTTTGCTGGTCTCACGGTCCCTGCATTTATTCTCATACAATCCATCAATTAATTCTCTCTGTGTTTAGCCACACAGAACCAGAGTTTTTAGCAGCCCTCTGAAAGGTTGAGGGCATTTTTTCATTAGGCCTTGGTACTTAACATGCTGGGTGTGTTTTTTTACCGATGTTGCCCAGAGGACAGCAAGACTTTCAATCCAGTGGCTAAGAGTTCCTGCTCTGTGTTTTTTATTCTTACAATGGTGGGCAAGGTTTATATATCTGGTAGTGTTCAAACTCTGAAGAAACAAATACAAGTATTTTCTGTGCTCTCTTACTAGTCTGGGGTTTTTTCAGACGCACAAAATCCAGGGTTAAGGGTTGCTGTGGAAATCACTTGCCTTGTCTGAGCAAGAATAGTTCTGTTGACTGAATAGGAAATGACTAAGGATTACTTGACAGACCCTGCGTGACAACTGCCCCTCCTTGCCTGCCTTAAGAAGGCACCAGTGAGCCCATAATTTAGTTCTAGGCAGACACAAAGATATTTGGCTGCTTTGGCTCGTGCTGGAAATGGAAGGCACATGTAGAAGTGCAGGCTGCTTTTTGATACGCTCAGATCCTTTCATTTCTTTCTGAAAAACTTTCATGTAAACAGAGACATCCAAAATGTGAGTAAGTTGAGCATTTCAGACTTAATCACCACATTTGTGATTTAAATCAACAATCAAAAGGTACAAGTAGGGGAAGGAGTTGGTAGAGTTCCATGTCGGGATGGGTACAGTGAGAGCTGGAAGAAGTCCTCACTGAGCCACTCTCCATCACTTACCAGCCATCTTGGCTAACCAAGGAGGTCCCAAAAAGACTGGAGGTTAGCAAATATGACCCCCATCTACAAGAAGGGCTGGAAGGAGGATCCAGGGAACTATGGGCCTGCTAGCCTGACTGCGGTGTCAGGGGAGGTCATGAAGCAGATCATCTGGAGTGTCACGATAAGGCAAGTGGGAGACAACCAGGAGATAAAGCCCAGTCAGCTTGGGTTTGTGAAAGGCAGGTCCCAGGTCCTTGACCAACCTGGTCGTCTTCTATGACAATGTCACCTGGTTACTGGATGAAGGAAAGGCTGTGGATGTGCCCACCTGAACTTTAGTAAAGCCATCTCCCAATGCCTTCTGCTGGAGAAACTGGATGCTCCTGGCTTGGACAGGTGCACTCTTTCCTGGGTAAATGTTGTGGGTTGACTCTGAGTTGATGGACAGTTTTTTAGACTAATGACGCTTCTCGCAATTTACCTATTTAAACCACGTGGAAGGGGCGGGACTC
>VZRS01010408.1:46022-63999 GCA_013398055.1 Ifrita kowaldi
GGGGAGAGGTTTGTTTTAACTTTCTTAGGTTTTTTTTTCTTTCTCTTTTAATTCTGTTAGTAATAAAACAGTTTCTTTGTATCACAAATGTTTAAAGTTTATGCCTGCTTTGTTTTTTTTTGTTTCTTTTAATTCTTCTATCTCACACAAAAAATCAGTAAGTAATCCATATTCCAAACCAAATTCAACCCGCTACAGTAAAGAACTGCTTGGATGGCTGGGTCCTGAGAGTGTTGGTGAATGGAGTTAGATCCAGCTGGGGGCCAGTCACCAGGGCTCTGTATTGGGGTCAGCCCTCTTTAGTATCTTTATCAATGACCTGAACAAGGGGATTGAGTGCAGTTTGCAGATGACACCAAGCTGGGCAGGAGTGTTGATCTGCCAGCGGGTCAGAAGGCTCTGCAGAGGGATCTGGACAGGCTGGATCGATGGGCCGAGGTCGATGAGAAGAGGTTCAACAAGGCCAAGTGCCAGGTTCTGCCCTTCAATCACATGAGACACTGAAAACCTGAAAGAGTTAATGTAAACCTGAAAGAGCTAATGTCCCAAACGTTTGACAGAAGGGAAAAGGAATGCCAACTAGGTAAGATGTGGTTAGAAAAGAGGGTCTTCCAGAGGCAGCATAGTGCTTCTCTGGGATCAGCTTCCTTATCTGGGGTAACTTTAGTTTTAAAAACAAGTTTGAATCCATGAGGCCCTCCAACACCCTTCTGAAAAGCTCTAGAATAACAAAACACACATGCAAGGACTAGTCTATAAATAGCTCAACAGAGAGGGGGCGAGGGTATGCACCCATCATCCGTGCACCTGCCATCCAGAGGAAACAGACCAGAGGCAGTACTGGAGCCCTGGCTGGTGACACGGATCTGTTTTCTCTATTTTCCTATCCCGCCTTCTTCCTTTCTTCCTCTGCTTGAAAGTTCGAATCACTGCTGCTGCGGGCTGTTCAAAGATCACTATTGTCGTGTACTGTCCAGAAAATTTTAAATCAGGCCTTTCAAGCTATCGTAAGATTTAAATTGTTCCTACCATAAGTAAAGCTTCTTAATTAATCATTTGGCGTTGTTTTTGCCTCTATTCAGCCCACGAGTGTCCCGAACAGCGGGTGCCTCAGAGCACACGGTGCAGGACTGCCCTCTAGGGACCCGACCTGTCCCAACAACCCCAGGCAGTGCTGCAGNCACCTGAACTTTAGTAAAGCCATCTCCCAATGCCTTCTGCTGGAGAAACTGGATGCTCCTGGCTTGGACAGGTGCACTCTTTCCTGGGTAAATGTTGTGGGTTGACNTGTCTGTGCTCGAGGCAAAGAACCTGAGGATGCTGGCTGACATTGCTGAACATGAGCCAGCTGTGCCCAGGTGGCCGAAAAGGCCAGTGGTATCCTGGCTTGTACCAGCAATAGTGTGGCCAGCAGGACCAGGGCAGGGATTATACCCTTGTGCTCATCACTTGTGGAGCCACACTGTATTCAGTTTTGGGGCCCTCACTCACTACAGGAAAGGTGCTGAGGTGCTGGAGCATGTCCAGAGGAGGATAATGGAGCTGGCGAAAGGTCTGAAGCATGAGTCCTGTGAGGAGTGGCTGAGGGAGGTGGGGTTGTTTAGCCTGGAGAAAAGCAGGCTCAGGGGTTACCCTATCACTCTCTACCTGAAGGGAGGGTGTAGCCAGCTGGGGGTCAGTCTTTTCTCCTTGATAGGATGACAAGAAATGGCTTCAAGTTGCACCAGTGGAGGTTTAGAATGGATATAAAGAAAAAACTCTTTGTGGAAAGGGTTGTCGAAGACTGGAACACTCTGCCCAGGGACATGGCTGAATCCGCACTCTTGGAGGAGTATTTAAAAGCCTTGTAGATATGGCACTTAGGAACACAGTTGGCTGGTAGATTTGCTAAGTTAATGGCTGGACTTGATGATCCTAGGTTTTTTCCGACCTAAACGATTCTCTGAGGACAAATGGGTGGTGTTAGCTGGTAAGACTTCAATAGCCACTGTCATCTCTTAGGTCTCTTCTTCGATTCAGCAAATGCAAGAGTGATATTGCTCAAGATTGTGCCTATGCTGCCAAAGGAAGTAAACATCCAGACCAGGCAACAGCCACCTTTTGAGGAAAGGGGAGCTCTCAGATCCATTTTAAAGGATCAGATTCCTACTTTTTGTGAGTTCCTTCTGTGGACAAGTACTTGGAACATCAATATCCCAGAAGCAGGGAAAAGCCTCAGAAATAAATTCCATCAGGGGAACAGGCCCAGTGAAAGTATGAGGACTTTTTCTAAACATCAAGACTGAGGAATAACACAGCTGAGCGAAATAAACAGCCCAGCAATCCATAGTGACTGCCTTGAGGAAAATAGCCACATCTCCTTTCCGGTCATCAAGATCTACAATACTCAGACTTTCCTGGAAACCAGGCGCTAATGTTACAGTACACGAAGTACCATACAAAACACAGAACAAAAGGAAAATACTCCTCCAATGCCTTCAATACTTCCCCAGACAACATTCCTTCTGGTTTACCAGAAACCGTCCCAAGAAAAGCCAAGACCTTGACTATGCTTCTATGGCTCCTGTTTCTCTGATTAGATGACATCTCAACCTTCAGGAAGTGGCCCACCCAATAAGCTACTCTAGTAAACTGGTAATAATAGATGAGGAGAAAGCTGAGACCTTTTTTTGCCCCATTCTTCAATGGCAACCTCTTTTCCCACACCTCTCAAGTGGATGGACAGCAGGATGGAGACTGGGGAAGCAAAGTGCTTCCCGCTGTAAGCAAAGATTGGGTTCATAACCATGATGAACATACATAAGTAATTGATTGGATGGTGACATCCAGAGGGTGGTGGTCAACAGTGACAGGCAGTGTTCCTCAGGGCCCTGTGCTGGGAATGGTGTTATTTAATACCATCATCAATGACATAGTCAAAGGGATCAAGTGCCCTCTCTGCAAATTTGCAAGTGACACTGAGCTGAGTGATGTGGCTGACACAGCTGAAGGACAGGATGCCATCCAGAGGGACCTGGACAAGCTCAAGAAGTGGGCGGGTGGGAACCTCGTGATTTTTACCAAGAGCAAGTGCAAGGTGCTGCACATGGATCAGGGCAACCCCAGGTATCAACACAGGCTCTGGGATGAACAGACCAAGAGCAGCCCTGGGGAGAAGGACTTGGGAGTGCTGGTGGATGAGAGGCTGGACCTGACCCAGTCCAGAAAGCCAATTGTATCCTGGGCTGCATCCAAAGCAGCGTGGGCAGCAGGGCCAGGGAGGGGATTCTGCCCCTCTGCTCTGCTCTGGTGAGACCCCACCTGCAGTGCTGCAGCCAGCTCTGGGGTCCCAGCACAGGAGGGACATGGATCTGTTGGAGAGAGTCCAGAGGAGGGTCAATAAGATAATCAGAAGGATAGAGCAGCTCTCCTGTGAGGAAAGCCTGAGAGAAATGCGATTGTACAGCCTGCAGAAGAGAAGCCTTTGGGGTGACGTACTTGTGGCCTTTGAGTACCTGAAGGGAGTCTAGAAGAAAGATGGAAAGAGACTTTTTACAAGAGCATATACATTTTTACAGGACATGTAGTAACAGGACAAGGGGGAATGGCTTCAAACTGAAAGAGGGTAGATTTATGTTAGGTATTAGGAAGAAATTCTTCACTGTGAGGGTGGTGAGGCATTGGCACAAGTTTCCCAAAGAAGCTGTGGATGCCCCATCTGTAGGAATGTTCAAGGCCAGGTTGGATGGAGCTCTGAGCAATCTGGTCTAGGGAAATGCATCCCTGCCCATGACATTGGAGCTGGAACTGAATGATCTTTAAGTTGCCTTCCAACCCAAGCCTTCTATGACTCCATGATGTCTCTTTCTGAAAGAAGCTCAGTCTGGGTACTGCAGGACATCTCGACTGTATCTGCAAAAATGAGGACAGTGGGAACAAACTGATTTTTTGAGTAATCTCCATACTAACTGAAACTAAAAATGCCACCATGGATTGTCTATCATTGGTGACTTCCTTCTTTCCACATTGGGACCAGGCTAGAACAGGGTGGGCAATGCTCATTCTCTCAAAAAGAGGCTTGGGATCCCAACCTCAGGTTTCTTCCCAGAGCCATAACAGTTTATGTCCCTTCCTGGTTTGAGTCAAACACTGAAGTGAGTGTGAGTTACTGATTAAGGACTTCAGGAACCAGCTCACAGGAATTACACTGAGAGGAGGAGACCTCTGGTTTTTTGTCTCATACATCATTCCTGGCAAAGCCAGTGTTCCCTAATGGATACATGTCTTCCAGTGTCATACTTAGTTAGATATGAATTACTCACTTGAAATGACTTCTATACTTAACACAGTCCCTATTACATTCAATGTACAAAAGTAGGCAATTTAGGGTCAGAAGGTGACTGCCTACATTTGTACAGATGATCTGTGCTCTAGACTCAAGGGTTCATCTCCATATACCGAATCTTTTCCCAAAGCAGCACAACAGGGGAATAAGGGCCCTGAGGGCTGAAATAAACTCACCATCTTTTTGAGGAGCCAGTTTCTCACTTGCATCAAAATTCCTTTTGTGAAATCACAAATCAACAGGAGTCCTTGTGGATTCATTTTTGTCTTAAAGGAGTTTTGTGTTAGGACTTGAAAAAGGAAATCCTTACGGGGAACAAGAAGGAACACAGATAATCTCTGACAATTAAAATACTAGAAGAAAATACTGCAGAGTGCAAATCTCAGGGGAAAAAAAGATAAGCCACTACCTTAAGAATTTTATAAAATTCCCACTTTCATGTAACTGAAGAAGATGCAAATAGGAAGATGTAAAAACAGTGAATGTGCTCACTCTTGCTAGTCCAGGCGACATTTTTGGAATGCATTTTTTTACAAAAACCTTCCAACACAGCACTGACAATTTCTGGCCACACTTGTGGTCTTCCAGCATTCTTTGGAATTACTTGTCATTCTCCAAGGGAAAATGATCTGCCTATTCTTTCCGCTCCAAACCTGCTGGCTTCACATGGCTTTAGTTTCCCTGCTAGCAGGGATACAGCAGGCCAGTCTTCAGCTTGGCTCTGGAGTGCGTTGACGAGGCCCTTATGTCAGCTTTTTATGGTACAACTGCACTCAGAGCTAAGTGGGGAAAATAGCTGTGCTACCTAGTTCATCATGGACCTGCACGTGGTGCAGCCAGGGGCCAGCAGTAGCATTTTGCAAACAAGAAATGGCTGATGAGGAGCAAATTAATGGCACTTCACAAATATATCCGTGAGGATGCCATTACAACTTGGCTGCATGCATACAGTTTGGAGGAGCTCGGTTGTGACACTGGGTTTCCCAAGTGGTCCGAAACAGAGGCCGTGTGCAGCTTCCTGCAGTGCCAGACAGGCTCTCCTCTGCAGACACATTTTCCTGCGTCCTGATGGACGTTTGCGAGGCAGCATCCTGCACCTTGGCACTGGGGAAGCAGAGGGGTCCTGCAGATCAGCAGGACAAGGGTGTGCCACGCACGTATCTCTCTGAACACCCCACGGGAGCAGGCAGGAGACAGCTGGCAGAACCTACATTTTTCCCCTTGCAGACATTCCTGGTATTATGAATGCTGGGGAACTTCTCTGCAGCCCAGGATGGAAAAAAGGCCAGGACTGCCTGCAGATGGCAGCAGCCCCAGGCTGCCATGCTCTTTGCCCAGTGATCAGGTTTTCAGCATGATCCGACAGCACAATTGGTTTTATACCCCAAGTATTCCCCTCTTCCTCCTGTACATAATTCTGCTTTCTTCAGTGAATTTCAGAGTGAATTTTGTCGAATTCGCCCTAAATTATGACATGTGCCTTCAGATTTTACAGCAATACTCACTGTATTTTAGACAACAAGCAGCAGAGGATCATCAGTGATAATTCACCACCAACATACAATAGTATAAAAGATTTATTTTTGCACCCACAGACATTCCTGAAATTATTTTTTACTGGACAATAATGTGAAAAACAGAGCAAGACTCTTAACAACAAGGAGTGGAACAATGCTAGACTTAGAGGTTTGCTACACTTTACTTCTCCTTCTGGCATGATAAATATTCATAAAATAACTACATGATTCTTCAGGACTGAAGTCACTGTCTTGTGACTGCAGCAAGTCAGCACATTAATGTCAGCTCTAAACAGTTAAAATTGCTGTATAAATATTTTCATATTGTAGCTGTCAAATTGTCCCCTTTTTTCTAAAAACTGATGATACCTACATTTTGACATCTGCGATGCTTGTCTGCTTAGATATGTAGTTGGGATTTTTTTTTTTTTTTTTTTTTTAGGGAAGGAATGGGGNACTTTCTTCTCATTTTCCAAATTATGTTTTTCTTTACAGAGGTCTATCAAGTTAACCTGGCCAATACTACTAATAAAATAAAACAAGTAAGTACATAAGGGTGGGGGGGCTTACTAAGAATTATGGAAGAACAGCAGACCCTTTGAGGGTAAAAACAATACAGGTCTTCTTCATTTATCTAAACAGAAGCTGAGATGAAATTAATGAATAATTTATCAGCTAACATTAAATACTTGTTAAAACCAGGGAGTACACCCTGGAGTCACAGCTCAGGACCAGAACTCAGAATATTTGCTACATGATAATTACTGCCCACAGAGGTCATGGATGCCATAGTATTACTGCTTGAGAGAAAAAAACTGCAGCCCATAAATGGCTGAACTGTCATTCAGGAGAATTTAGTTCTCCCTTGTTAAAAGGAATCCTCACAGGGAAAAGCAGCATGTCCTTAACCACATAATCTACTTCTTGTACCATCTCTAATTTCTGTGAATGGCCAGATTGAAACAACAGCATAGAAATCTCTTGTTTAGATGGCATGATGATGCTGTGCAAAACAAGACAGGGATGTAAAAAGACATGGTGAAGAATTGGGGCAGGCTCTAATAACAAGAATTGATTGCCTACAGTTAGGCTGCAAAGAAAATCACTGAAGATGAGTCTTCATCTTTGTAAATACATTCTCTTCCAAGCCATGGAGATACTGCTAGAGGCCCAGCTACCTGACTGAGTTACAGAAGAATAGATGACAGATTAGATGCCTGCAAAGGGAATAAGATCATCCATGTGCAGAGTATCAAAGTAAATCACATACAAATATTGAATACGGTAAAAAATATCAGGAAGGACCATATGAAAAGTAAAATGTTCTGCCTTGAGATGGTGAATGGGTTTGAAACAAATAGTAAACTTACAATAAGAGAAAGATCTCCCTTGAGAGAAGTTTGAAGCCCTTGTGATTATAACAGTACAAAAGCATATTAACCTGAAACATTTGGAAGATTATCAGTAATTCCCATGCAACTCAGAAACTTTTTTCCTTGTGTCATATCAGAAGACTGAAGTCTGGATGCCAAACTTCACTTTTTTCACCAACACCTACATTCACCATATGTTAGAATAGACGGTTCAGTAGTCACCTCCAAATAAGCAACTGTTGAGAGCAGGCTTTGACACATTTACATGCATGCAGTCTTCACTGCAATTCTGGACAAAAGTTTGGCAAAAGAAAAATGTATCTGTAGATGCATAGTGCTCATCAGTGCCTAAAGAAGGAACTTCACGATTGCCTAATCTTCCAGACTTACTGTCATGGAAAACTGCTACGGAAAAGCCCAGGTTGCAACATGGCTATGCAGTCTCACAATATAAACATCATGGAAAGATCACAAGCTGCTCTATGAATCATGTAGCTCAGAGAACTGAAAGCAAAGTTTGGGTAACTGTTAAAAGACTTTACTTTTGGGTACAGTACAGTCACTTTACTTTTGAAGGACAGAAGTTCTTAAGGTATAAAAACCCCTTTTGATGATAAAAAACATCAAATGAAGTAAGTTACACATCAGGAAGAAATCGTTTTTCCTGTTGAACTGTTCCCTGTATCCACGTTTATCCTGCATGGTAATGAAGTTCAAGATTTTGTCATTGAGCAGTGTGGTTCTGTCTTGGCAGCCAACCCATCCAATTCTTCCACTACAGCTGCCTTTAGCAGAAATAACCAATGTTTTTATACAAAACTGGTGAGTTAGCTGTATTGCGCCTATAAAGGTGAAGCCACGCTCCCTGCCCTTTGTGTTGATATGGTCATACAGTTTTGTATTCCTCCTTGTTCCTACGTGCATCCATAAAACTTTCCAAATTTCTGGCATACACTACAGATGGGAATTTTAACTGTCCAATTTTCATTTTCCCTGATCCGCACAATTGCTTTCCATGCAGTCATTCCTATGCAGAAAAATTCAATTTATTCTGGAAATTTACATTCAGAAAGTCTTACAGAGTCACTGCTGTCTTAGTGCAGTATACATGCATTTCTGATCAAATCCCTAGGCTGACTCCAGAGTGCAGAACAGTATCTTTCATGGACATGGTGCTTTATACAAAGTGTTGATACACACTGTGATTAACAAACCACATGGATATTTTCAAAGACATTTCTGGAAACACTAGAAAATATGAAGGGGCTTTTCTCTAGGATTTTTCTGCTTTCAAGAAGCAGGCTGTAAGCACTAAAATAATTTGCGAGCCCAGTTAGGACCTCCTCCAGCCCTTTTGACAGACAACTAGGATCTCAGAAGCTATACCTTGTTCATTCACTTTGAAAACACAGTTCCCACAGGTTTCCCATCAGAAAAGTCCCTACAGGAATCAGGTATGAGGAGGGAAAAAAGCTGCAAGCTGAGAAAAGATACTCTCTGATGTATAAAGAGATGTAAGAAAGATGCTGGGGGGTGTAAGCAGGAAAGAGGAACTCCTGAAAGTAGAAGAAGCAAATATGCTTAGAGAGAGGCTGGGGAGAAGCCATGCTGAAAGACACTGAAGGCACTGTCTGTCCTTACACGAGAGGACAGACAAAGTAAAAGGATATGAACAAATTGGAGGAGACTATGGAAAACCCTCAGAAGTAAACAAACTTCCAGGACTTAATGAGGAAGGACGAAGTGTGTGAGAAGAGAAAAGTGGCATCAAAATACTAGCAAGAACCATCATTTGGGAAACCTGGATTTTGCTTTTAGTGATCAATTTGACTATATAACTAGGCAGGTTGCATTAATTGTAGAAAAATCTGGCAAAATACACACTGTGTCTTTGGCCTGTTAAAGCACCCTTATAGTACTGCACTTACTTGCAAGTGCATGAATTCATGATAGCTTACTAGCCAGAGGTACTTGCCCCCTTTAAAAATCAAATATAAACTACTGGAAGTACATCTGTGTGGAGCCTTTTAATGCTAAGTAGTGTGCATGAAAATATTTTTAATAAAAATATACATGAACATTTGAAATCTGACATTCTTCATTCCTGCTTTTCAGCTTACACAAAGTTGGTTGGTCATCAGACAGGCTTGAAAGCTTCATCAGGGGCTTTACTGGGAATGCAAGTTCGTATCTTAAGCTAACCAGATGTCACAAATGAATGACATCTTGCATATTGAAAGAACTATTTTGATAATGACATTGTGATTACTTTTTTGTAAATATGCTTGGAAAGGCTGTTCTCATTTAATGAAACTTGAAGTTTTTATATGTAATATTCCTAGTAAGTGCTATACATAATAGGTAGACCTTATAATATGGAACCAAAGGTGTGAAATGTAGGCTTTAGAAGCAAGAAATACCGAAATTAAGATTGTCTGTAGCAGATCAGTCCAGACCCACTGTCAATATGGATTTTGGTGTAATTTAATTTAAACAACAAACACCAAATTTTCCACAGATGAAGACTCACTTGAGAGCCACAGTTTAAAAGCATCTGGATCTTCTACTTTTCTTGGGTTATTTTGGAACTGCCACCATGTTTTGCTGTAAATAGGTAATTAAAGACAGCTGCAGGCACATCACTGTTTAGGATGTGGATTAGGAATCAGCATGTAGTAATAAATGGCAACAGCATGCAACATTTAGACTGCGGCATCTTGGACTCAATCTGTAGTTTGTTAGTGGACAAGTGGGTCTGGGTAAGAGCAATTGACCTTAGCCTGGTTACCTTTCCTTACATGTCAGCCCATGCCGAACATGTTAATGTAACTCAGCCTTCAGCACACAGGGAAACACAAAGGTTTGACAGCAAGTTTCATCAACCCATGGTGGAATGGATCACACTGGTTGGAGTTGCTGGTTTGCTTCTACTCTAAGAAAAAAACCTGCTTTTTCCTCTCCTTACATTCTTTAACAGTATGGGTTTGCCAATGGTGAAGTAATTCTGCAATATTTGAATGCATTGAAAATAGAACATTCATAAGTGTATCTAACTCTGACATTCTGGCTACATTAAACATACACTATAGCGAAGATTAATTTATGGCGAGAGGGTAAAACCCATCTTTGTTTCTCTGGCGAACCTAGCTCATTTTCCGTTAAAGATATCACAAAACATCTGCAAGAGCTGCTGAATTCCACATATTTTATCATTATTTACATAGGCTTTCATTGAAAACAAGACTTCTTTCTGCACCGTCCAATATCAGCTCCCGTCCCTTCTCCACTTTTGCTGTTCCTGTCACAGAAAACATGTATTCACATTTAACTGAAGTTTATTGCCAGGAAAATTAATTCTAGGAACAGAATGAAATATTTCCTAGAACTGAAATGCAATATGTAACAATTCAAACTGCTTTAAGCAACAGTTAGTTCTACCTGCTTTGACTTTTCTTCCAAAATAAATGTTTTTGGAAAGCTGTCAAGTGAAAGGACACCACTGAACAACGGCCAGGACTTGCAGACCACTGGCAGGCCAGCAGCCAGCCAGAGTTAAAAACCCAGAAAAAGGCTTGACATGCAGCACTTTAGCATGCCGGGTTTCTTGCTGTCAGCTCTGATAAGCTGCTCAGTTCCAAGTATCCAGCACAGTATCTCCACATTTATCCAACAATAAGCAGTAGTGATGTTTGTGACTAACATCAGCCTGCTGCCATCTTCTGGTGAAAAGCTCAGGACATTAAACAACGGCAAAATAGAATCGTTCCCATCATACTTGGACTTCTATCCCACAGGAAGACAATGTGATGTTACTTGTGGAGTAATTACTTAGAGAGAAACAAAAAGGTTAGTGATCTCATAGGGATTAAGGATCCTTTTCATAAATCCCCTTTAAGTGACCCTTTACCATGCATGCAATAACCTGGACTGTCAGAAGGACAAGGTGTCTTCAGCATCCCTCCTCAATGCACTTGCATTACAATTCAGTAAGTTTTTCTATTCAGTAAATATTTTCAAAATTTCCATTTTGAAATAACATGTTAAAAAATACTAATTCAGCCCACCTATTTATGCAGTAAGTTTAAAAATTACTGCCAGAGCATTAAACTGTTAAGCCGTTGATAAAGTCATTATTTTGTAACCACTAAACACTTCCCACTAACTGAAAAACAATGGTTGCAAGAAACATTAACTGATGACTAATGCGGGCTTCCAAATCTAAACCTGCTAAGCAGCAGGGAGAGGGCTTAGAGACAAATGGTGAGTAAAGTTTACCTGCCTGACCAGCATTAACACACAGATTGTTCCTCCTACTGCAGAAAATCTGCCTAAAATGAAAGCCAGCACAGCTGGTCAACCCCCAAGAAATCATTCTTGGCTAGCACCAACGCTTTTTTATCATTCTTCAAGATCAACAGCTTTGATTTGCAAGAACTGGCTGTTCATGATCCCTGAGCACCCAAAACTACATTGAAGAGTGAGGATGTGACCTGTGAATCTCAGTCTCAGCCCTGGTCTTTACTGGTATGACTAGCATTCAGTAATCCCATGTCCCTGAGATCAATGGTAAAGTCTGGATCAAGGAAGAGAACAGGTTAGGAAGCACTTAAACAAATGGCATGCTCAAGGTCCATAGAGTACCCACGAGCAATACAGGAACTGGTCCATGTAATTTTGAGGCGATTGTCTCTATCATGAAAAGGTTGTGACAACCAGGAGAGGTTCCTTATGTCTGGGAGAAAGTAAACATCACCCCTGTCTTCAAGAAAGGCAAGAAGGATCTCAATCCTTGTGAAGATGGCTGAGTAAATAATCCTGGAAAATCAGTTCCAGACACTGGCTGTCAAGTCAGCTGGAGGAGATCATATGGAGTGGTCAGCATGAAGGGGAAATCATGCTTAAGCCAAACTGAAAACCTTCTACAAGAAAACTGGGTTGGTACAGTCTTCTGTAGAATAAAGGACAGCACAGTAGGTATTATGTATCTTGACTTTGGTAAGGTTTTTGACATTGTCACCCACAACAACCTCATCAACAAACTGATGGAAATATGGGCCAGGTAAGTGGACCCGGAGCCAAATTAAATAATGTTCTGAACTGCTGGACTCAAAGAGTTGGGATCAGCGGCACAAAGTCCAGCCAGAAGACCGTCAGCAGCTATGATCCCAATAACTGGGAAATGGGGTAAAAACCATTATACATCTGTATAAATTACATGTATAATGGGAGAGATGGCACCTTCAGGCAGTTTGCAAATGATACAAAACTGGGAGAAGCCGTTGATAAACTCAATGTGTGTGTTGCCATGAAGAGGAATCTCAACAGGATGAATAAATGGGTCAACAGGATTCTTCACTAGATTTTAGTCTAAAAGCCTCTTGGAACAATGACTATTTCTACTTGTGTCATTACTCAACTCCTTTAAAAGAAAAAAAAAAGGTGTATAAATAACCTCTTTAAACAATTAATAATGTCCAAACACCAGTAAAATGATTGCGCCCCTAGCTCCTGGAGTACTTTATGATAAACGTGAGAAACTTTCTTGCAGCTTTCTCTCACTGGTATTTCTACATGCAAACTAGTAAAATGTCTCTTACCAGTTGTAAGAGACAGACTGCTCGAAATACAAAAATGATTGACTATGGATTGGATTCACACCTTAGGATGACTGACTACACATAAATGAATCAGAAAGCACTGTTTGTGCCACAGAAAAACACCATTCAATGTTAAGATCTTATTTAGAAGTGATAAAATGCCCAGAATAGAGAAAAAAATACTCAAACTCTCTGCAGTTGTGCTTTTTGCCAGTTATACACAGAATTCCCCAGCTGAATGATGCCTTAGGTTTTAACTCTTATATTTTTCAAATCCTGTACTGCCTAGTGTGTAACTCTGACGTTTCTTGTAGCCTGCTAACTGCTGTTCTCTCATGCTAGGTAGACATAACAAAGCCTCTCCAGGCCTGCTCTCCAAGGACACCCAGATTGTCCTAGGCCTAAAATGTGTAAACCAACATCTTAAGAAGGGGGGTAAACTTGGGGAAATTATACCATTAACTGAAGTTTTAATTAAAGAGAATTAACCCTGATATGTAAATGAACATAAAAGTGTGAAGAACTCGTGACTTGGGATCCATCTTGGGTGTAGCGTTTGGCCTGCCCAGGGTGTACCTTTGAAGGCCCTTCAAACAAAGACCTACCTTTGTTCCCTTATTCTTGTCTAGTCTCTGTTTTTAGGTGGCCATCTCAGGCACCAGTAAGCCCACGCACAATGCACAGACACAGCTGAAGAGCTTCACATAGACTGGAGTGCAGGTATGTATCCCCAGGGAGGACGGTCTGGAAAGCTTTCTCATATGGAAGAGCTACCTCCAAATGGTGCCCCACTGGAGGTAGGCCAGCTGAAGTGAAGCACTGCAGGGGGTAAGACAGAGCTCTCCTACAGTGTTCTGCCATAGCTACCAGTAGATTAACTTCTACCACAGTTTCGCCAAATGATGCAACACAGAAGATCAAACTACCAAGCCATGCACGTAATTCAGGCTTGCTAGAAGACTCTCTGGATGAACTTAACCTAAGTACTCATATTTTAGGTCCCTATTCATCCCATCTGCCCCCAGTCTGTTTTGTCTGGGGTCGAGTTTATTTTGTTCACAGTGGCTGGTATGTGGCTCAAACCACTACTTTTCTGGTGTTTACCCTTCTGATTCTCTCCCATTACTTGCAGAAATCCACTGACAGGGCTGTACTCGCATTTTTCAATCTCAGTGAATTAGTGACATTCACATGTTCTTTCAGCTTTATTTTCAGTAAAAACAGACTGATGTGTCCTCAGTACAGACTGAACATACAAAGCACAGACTGCAAAGTCGTATGTTATCCTGCGTGTAACTTCAGAGCAATTTATATTTTGTCACAGCTACAAATTGATTATTGGATATGCTACTACCAGACACTACAGCACTTGATACTATCACAGAATAGGTCAGGCTGGAAGGGATCACAGTGGGTCATCTGGTCCAACCTCCCTGCTGAGGCAGGGTCATCCCAGAGCACAATGCACAGGATCACATCTAGATGGGTCTTGAGTACTTCCAGTGAGGGAGACTCCACAGCCTCTCTGCGCAATCTTTTCCAGGAAGAGTAAAGCAGTTCCTCCTCATGTCCAGGTGGAACTATCCCTACATCAGCTTCTGCCCACTGACTCTTGTGCTATCGCCCAGCACCACCGAGCAGAGCCCGGCTCCATCCACTGACATCCTCCCTTCAGATACAGACACTGATGAGGTCCCTTCTAAGCTGACTCTTCTCCAGACTGAACAGGCCCAACCCTCTCTGCACATCATGTTGCTCATGATATAACAAATATTATAATACTTGGAGGAAAGATATTCCAGACACTTCATCAAACCTTTGTGAGCAATGCATACAAGCTTTGGCAAGAAAAGCTTAGTATAATCTTCCAAAGTCAAAAAACAAAAGAAAAAAACAAAGAGAGACCAAGGAATACAGAAGTTCATAAACCTGTCCTTTTGGAGCTTGCCTGGTAACAATAGGTGAATCTTAAGTGTGAAATACTGGCTGCTCTGCAGTGCTGCACAAAATTATGGCGTATTCTCCTATGGAGAGGAAAGCTAGGTACTGTACCTTGCACTGTGTATTTCAGCTAATGATAATAATTACCTAATTTCAGAAGTCCAAATTACATACTTTTAGGAAGTTGAACAAAGGAATCTTTTGATTAGGAAGTTCATGAGAAACTTAATTTCCTCACGCTTAATGGACGAGAACTTCTGAACAGTATTTCATGGCATGTATCTTAAGATATTTAAGACTGTACACTAGGAATACTCTTATTCATCTTCAGCAAATACCTAGGTTTAAAGAAGTCACAGAAATACAGACAGAGTTGTATTTCTGGCTGTTCATAATACCCTGCTGTTCTCAACTTCCCCTTGCTAATCAGTAAATTACTGCTCTAAATGGGAATTTTACCTAGAATTTCAAACTAATTATGATGACATTCCAATAGAAGCCTAACCAAAAATGACCCAAGTGGTCACACAAACCAGTGGACAGGAGAGCTACTACTTATAATACACAAACCAAAGTGTTACACTTAACTGCAAGGAGTAAAGATTCTGCTTTTATACCTAACTCAAAATACGAGGAGGTCAGGTCTTCACAGGAAACTCAGAATTCTTAGATGCCACTTTTTAATCCCAAACTGTCAGTGCAGTAGCAACACAACATGCAGTTTAATTTTTCTTAAGATAGGCCACAGTCTTATTATCCACATCCTTACATGTAGCTAGCCTACAAGCCCATCTAGCTACCTGGGAAATCTTTGTGAAGTCACCAGCGCCAAGCTCTAGAGCCCAGGCCTGGACAGAACACAGCTGGGCCTGTTCCAGGCAGCCAGTAGCTAAGGTGGTAACAGGATCACAGAACTCACATTGTTATGGCTGGAAAAGACCTTTAATATCATCAAGTCCAACAAACAACCTAGCAACACCACTATGTTCACCATTAAACCATGTCAAGTGCCATAGCCACACTTCTTTCCAACACTTCCAGGGATGGTGACCTCACTAGTTCCTTGGCAAGCCTGTATCAGTATTTTATAACCCCATCCATGGAGAAATTTCTCCTAATACGTAAATTTCCTCTGGTAGAACTTGGGGCCATTTCCTCTCTCCTGTCCCTTGTTACATGGGAGACTGATGTGAAAGGATTAAAATCATTGTACTTGGGCATGCTTGGGCATACTGAGGCTAGAATAAGATACATTGTAACCAGTGTAGAAGCTAGCTGAATAACGCGGCAAAAGATAGGGAACAAAAGCTTGCTAGATCCAGTGAAGAAAATGCTGCAACAGCTAACAAGATACTGCGCATGCCTACGAAAGAAAGATGAAAAGTGCGAAGCGAGGAAGACATTCAGCCTTCATCAAAATGACCACCAAGCCTTCCTCAGTGTGACCACCAGGGAGCACTGCACCTGCGCTCCGTGTATGCTAATGATGATAACGAGTTCTAAGAAATAGTTTGGATAACCACACCTTTTCTAGGGAAAATGATGAATATGCATACACTGCAACCGTATCTTGTAAACTGCTGTGTGGCTGGTGTGTGCATGTTTGGAGGAGCGATCCTCACACACCCCAGTGCACTGAATAATGCAAATACCCACTTCTTGGACTTTGTCTCAGAAGTGTCTCTTGGCCCGGTTTAGGGCAAATCAGATGCACGCCTGCCAATTTACAGACCTGTCAGACCAGTCTGACCAACACGGGCTATTAAGCAGCACTTCCCTCTTATCTGCTAACATACAGAGCCACATTATACATATTACTGTTTCCTCAACCACCCACATGCCTTTTCATAGAGCTTGTCAAATTCTGCTTCATAAGGAAGATGTCAAATACCGGTGGAGCTTCTTCTTAAAACTCAAGAGCAACTGTTTTGGAAGAAAGGAGAAAGATACTGCAGAACAAAAAAACAACTTTATTTAACAATGCCTCAGAACTCTAAACACATTAGGCTAGGAGTCAGTACTTTTACAACAAGAAGTTTACCTCCTAGAATCTCAACATTTACTTTCTCACCTTATCATAGGCTCTATTACCAGTTAAATCACAACATAGTAAGTGCACGTCAGTTGTTAAAATCAAGTATCATTAACACTACCACAAGTAATAAATTTTTATAACTTTAGTGTAAAGCATTTACTCGGCAACATAGCTAAAGAAATATGCACTCCAGAGAAGTTTAGAAAAAAGGAACAGCCTCTATCAACAGGTAGAATTGACAGCAATATAGACCAGAAGTCTCAGAAAGAGATGAATGCAATGGAATGCAGAGCACCAAGTAAAAATTGAATCTGTTGGATTGAGGGTTGGGGAGGGATACGAGGTGTAGATTAGGAGCAAATGAACAGATTTCACTCTTTCTCCTTTGACATTTCATTGTTTGCATTTTCTGGGGTTACGCCATTCACTCAACATCTGCTGTTTAAAATATGCTTAAAAAATATATATAGTTCTGTATATAAATGATGGGCTGTACGTAGAAGGCCACTGTGGATGATACGAAACTGGCAGTGCCAGAGCAGGCAACTGACACTCTTAGACTCCTTAAGAAGACTAGAATATTGTCTCCACCAAAAGGAGGAGTGCAACTTCCCAGTCCAGACAACGCCTGGAGAAGATGCTACACAGTCAAGTGAACCATAAATGCACTGCTATGGTTATGCTGCCGCTTTACAAATTTCATCCTGATGAAGGTCCCTTTGTGCCCAGCTTCTAACTCAACTGTTACCTGAAAGAGAAAACATACTAGTTTGCATTCTGTAATAGTTGAATATTATAGACAGAAATACTGAAGTTGTTTCACATGTAATAATAAAGCGTATATGAAATGGTACTCTGATTTTGTTAACTGCACCAATCACTTGCTAGCAATATAGCTACAGTTTTAAAATGAAACCTATATTGCAGCAAACTTGCACTAAGCATAAATCTCACTACTCCTTGAGACTAGTTTATAATAAATTCGAGACTAGTTCATATTAAATTCCAAGTACTTCATTAAATCACAGAATCATAGAATAGTTACAATTGGACAGGACCTCTGGAGATCATCCAGTCCAACCCCCCAGCCAAGGCAGGGTCACCTAAAGGAGGTGAAACACGAACGTGTCCAGGTGGGTTTTGAATGTCTCCAGAGAGGGGAAACTTCACAACCTCCCCAGGCAGCCTGT
>VZRS01010409.1:0-14796 GCA_013398055.1 Ifrita kowaldi
TAAGACCAGGAGAAGGCATCAGTACTATGGCCAAGCAGACCTCGGATTGCATGTGCTGCTGTTGAATTCAGTTTTTTTCAGTGAGTTCAATGAGATTTGAAGCAAGGTCTTTCTAAAGTTGTGATAATAGATCAGGCAAGAGAAAATGCTTCTCTTGTGCTTCTGGAACATGCTTCTTTATTCTTAACTTAGGATTGATTAAGCATTACTGATTTCTAAAGAAACTGTATTATGTTTGTAAATATAAATTATTCTATACCTATTTGTTAAAACAAATAAGGAGTATAATAAGCACATTTATGTGATGCAAAGAAAAATTGCAGTGGTACCATCTGTCATGTCATTTCTCAAAGTAAATTTCAGTTTGGTTTTGCAGTTTAAGCGGTTGACTTGAATTTTGAAAGATGATGTTGGGTTGATTTGTGGAAGAAGTATTCTGCCCTATTTTGTCATGCTTATTATTAGGTTATTAGAGAGACAGCTGCAGTTGGCTTAAAATGGTGCACTAAAAATATTGAAGAGTCTGGCCTTGAGGAAACAGAGCAGTAAAATGGCAACAAGAATATTCATTTAGCGCAGAGTTATCTGGGGATGTGAGAGATGCTTTCAAAAGCATGATATATCACTGGACAAGTTTTATTATATTGCTTTTGTCCCTTACTGCTTCTATTGATCTTTTTCAAATATGTTTTTCAAAATTGTCACATATCTGTCTTCAGAGCCATAAAATAAGATTGACATTAATAAGGGTTTAGTATGTGTCGTTTTACCAAGAGAGCAGAAGGGACAGATTCTGTCTCTTCAATACGCTTTCAGAATTAATTTAATTAAATATAGCTTGTTTGTTCATTAGAAAAGATTTTTGGTGAAAATGTGTTAATCAGGGTGGGTACCTTACACATTCAGAAGTAAGCTCCATTATTGGGGTAGTACAAAGGAAATTATTAGTATTTATCACTGTGATTCATTGTACTAATTTTAAGGAGTTTAGGTCTCATTTTTCAAAATAATTCAGCATTTCCAGCCAAAAAGCACTTGAGCCCACACTGAAAGCATCCAGATGAATGGCCTCCTGCTTGCCTACAAATGGCCACGGCTTGATTACATATCAGTCAAGCAAAACACCAAGCAACAAGAGAATTTAGCATCATATAACAGTAAAGAAAGGGCTCAGAGTTCAGAGCCTTCTGAGAGATATGCTCAGCCTTCCAAATTCACCCTAATCTTAATTTTGCAAGTGCTGTGTGACAGAGCACTGGGGGCTTGAAAAGATTCACTGCTGCATCAGCTGAAATAGCCTACTGACAAACTATAAAATATTAGTTCACCACTTGGATAAATATTATGTAGCATGCAAATGTATACACAGACACAAACTAACGTGTGTGTGTGCCTATTATATTTGACACAATTTCTTCCTGATGTTTTTGTTATTCTTTATAATCCTGCTAGGGACTTTTCTATTTGCTCTTTTTTCTGTCTTTCACTGTGTGTTGCCTGCTAAATTTTAAGGAATTCCTTCATGCTTTTCTGAGTGCTTTGAAAAACCCTCATCTCCTAGCCTAAATTCTGAGTTCATTGGTCTTTATTCAAACTTAGCTCTCATGCACTTACACATTTTGTAGTGCCAGGATTTGGAATTTTGACTACACTAGGCAGCAGTTATGGTAATTACTTTTGCAAAGTATCTTTTGTATCTGAAATTTCTAGAAAAATAATTCAGGAATAATAACTTTACAATCAGCTGATAGAAGACCTGAAGTTTATAGGCTCTTCCTGAACTGAATAACCCTCCTACATAGCACGCATAAAATCAGAAGCGTAAATTGGGTTGGAAGTCCTAAATCACAAAAGTGAGAGCTGCCTTCCACTCTCAGACGTGTTTGCATCCTGACTGCCAGGCTGACCCACACTCCCCTTCTTGCTCCAGCATATTGGAAGAAAATTTTCCAGGACAGTTCTTTTGCCTAAAGTTCACTCCTGCCAGATTTGTCCTTCTCTGAGTCCAGCCAGCTGTGAAAGGTCTCCAGTGGCATTTGACAGACTGTGTGTGAAATAAGTTGCACCCTGTGTCCAATGGATGTAGTTCACTGAACCAAAAAGAGTTTTGTACTTTTGTAGATGATAGCGTCACACTCGAGTACAGAGAAAAAGAGCAGAGCCTCTACTGCTGCCTTTTTTCAGTTGTGTGCTTTCTCTTCACTTTCTCAGCTGTCCCCTAAACCCACCTGAGCAACTGGTACCATCTGATTATTCTGGTATTTGGCTTACATGGTTGGATTGTTACCAACTGCACCCCTGTGTGTACTTGTCTGAGTAATTCCAATCAGCTAATGAAATTGTGGTCCTTCCATCAATTATCAAATTCCTGGTATAGTTACACTGGCCCATCTCTCTTCCAAAGCTGCATATTTTTGTTTACCCAGGCAGTCTGTGCCTGACCCCTTCCTTGCTTTCCAGAATGTCCCTTTTTTCACTTCACAGGCATTTAGCACATCAAAAAATAATATATAGGATTTATTCGGGAAGGTGACCTTTGTATCTCTTCAGAGACAAGTAACATTCCTTTGAATTTGTAGGGTAATTATTTGGTTTTATTTATTTTATTTTACTAAAATAATTTTATAAATTCAATTATAAATGTTTTGTAATATCTACTGCATTACACTTGAAAGTGAGAGGTATTTGCTGGACTTGAGGGTTCCATGCTGCAATATCTGCTTTCCTAAAGTAGCTCAGTGGGGAAGTATACGGGGCTGCCTTACAAAAACCAGAATAATGCAGCTTGTGCATGTCCAGGAGCGTGGTGCTTTCGTGCTGCCCTTTGTGCAGCTCTGCAGTGAGACTCCCCTGCCCCTCCAACATCATCCCAAAAATGGCAGATTTATATTTTTGGCTGTTTCTGTTCTCTACAGATTCATCATCAAAGAGGATGTGCATCAAAAATAAATTTCCTCCTCTGCAGAGAAATTATGTCTATTTAGGAAAGGTCTTTATATAATAAAGGCTTTTATTTTGAAGGAAAAAATCTGTTGGCATTAGAGAGATCTGTTCACTTTGGCAGAAGCCTCCTGAAATCAATAGATTGTTTCTTTTACATACAGAATACTGAATAAGCCTCTATAAACAGTAGAAGTTTACTTGTGTAGACCTTACCCTAATGGCATCTTCACTTAATTTTCCTGATAAAACCTTTATGGTAAATTCAGTAACCACCCTCCTATTTATCAAGGTTCCAGCCTGCAAATAATTTCAGAGACAGGATCTACTTATGGGAATACATTAGCAGTATTCGATCCAGCCATGATTTGTCTTTCTTGTGTTAACTTCGAGTAGGAGGGAGTCTGCAATTGATATTTATAACTGCTGGTTCTGTGGTACTGGTAATTCCATCACCCCCGAATTGACTTCTGATTTTGGGGGGGTCCAAACCACAGTGCAAGTCTATATCCCAGAGCCCATATGACATATAACAAAGCATAAGCCCCAAAGCAAGTAGCTTTGGGAGGGCATGGGCACTCCAGTTGGTTTCCTACTCAGTCACTGAGCTGCTCTCTGTTGGGTCCTCTTGTCCATAAGGCAGAGGTACAGAAGGGGTGTAAAGATTTTATTTAATTTTTTCTGCTAATGCTGTAAAGGAAAAATCTCATTATTGGAAATGAATTAATTTTGAGAAAATGTGTTAGAAGACTTCAGCCAGAGGCAGGACTATTAGAGAAAAGAGTTCAAATAAGTGAAGTTTGGTAAAATTGCTAGCAACTGAAACTGTATATTGAAATGTAATTGAAACCTATTATTAGAGGTATTGAGCATTTTTAGTATTCAGAGTGGTTCTATCAGTACTGCCTATAGTACTGTGAGCTCTTTTTTTTAGCAGTTAAGGACAGTAGCCTTTAGTCTGATTTTTTAACTGTGTTCTGAGATTTGTGGGTTTGATGTTCTATTTCCTACAAGCCTACAGTGCAGGAATTAGATGGTTTGTAGAAGAACCATCTGGGAAACAGCAGGATAATGCTGGCACTCTTCCTTGGGGGTTTTCTCCTTTTGCATAAAAATGTAAGAATGAGCCACATCCCCCAAATCCACCAAAGCCTGAGTGACAAAGACAAGCAGAGTTAGTCTGTGTTGCGGAGGATCTTTCAGCTTCTACAAAGTTGAAAAGGAGAGTTGAATTCTTTCCTCCTGCAGGCATTGCTCAGCTTCATCATCCAATATCTGTGTAACAGGCTGGTGCCTGGGTAACTCCTGGGCAGTGCAGAGTCTTTCTCACAGCAACCTGTAGTGCAGCTGTTCCTTAGGGTCTTCCTGAACAAATATTTTGATTTTGGGTATTTTTTCCCTGTAAGTTGCTAAGATGTGAGATATAAAGGATGGTAACATTTCAAATTACTTGACAAGTAAGTGATGGCACATTTAAATACACATTTAGGAGGGATAGTTGTAGGAAGGAATCGAAAGATAGAGTTTTGGCCCCTGACAGGCATCCCAGCCTTTCTCCCAGATGGGAATGGTACACTTGGCTGTGCCTGTGGGTGTCAAGACCTGACTGCTGCACTGACATAACACATAAAGTTCTAAGGGGAACATCTTTTACATGACCAGCCTTGCCCTGTAATCTTTCCCTGCTAGAAGCCTTAAAAGGGAACAGAAGGAAACACCACCTCACTCTGCTGACCTCCTGACAGGATTTATTGTAAGAAGCAGATATTTCAGGTTACTAAGTTGGTAGTGTCCATTATGGTGGCAAAGAAAGTGTATGAGAGCTCTAACTGAAGCCTTCTTACCTACCTATCCCTGTCAGCACTAAGAACTTGCAGTGGACATGCATGATTATTATAGACAACATCATCATTTTTTTCCCCTTTATGAATTCTTTCAAGAGCCCCATGTGGTTCTTTCCCGGTGTAATATGGGATATGTTAAGGATGAACTATTCACTTTTTTTGCCAGTATTTTTCTTTATTTTTCCTTTATATCTGCTCTGCCAAAATTCTGCTTCTTTTGATGTTGTGCAGAAATGTATTACTATTGCACAAAAATCTCTGTTTACTCACAATTTCAAACGAGAAAATATGTAGTTGTAGAATTTAACTTACACCTTCTCTGAGAATGCTGAGACTGGAGGTGAATAAACATGCTTTCAAGAGCTCTGGAAGGAATCATTTGAGTCTCATTGTGGTTTTTATATACTTTGAGTTGTATTTCTTACCAGTACTTTCAGATTTCTGTGCAGTTATATTTTCTTAAAAATATTTATATGCAAAAAATAAAAAAATTACTACTCTTACCGTATTTCTCTTCTTCTCATTCAGAAATTGGCTGGTTTCAAAATACATATATTTAGAAGATTCCCATATGGAGTGTGTGCATTGATGAGGAGGAAGTGTGACTGTGCTTTCTCCACACCACTGCCTTGCTTCAGGGGTGCTTATAATGTTCTACGATGATCTTCTCTAAAGCACTTTAGCATTCTCCTCCATAAAGCAGTATGGCATGCTATGAATTATATATTTACAGTAAGGCAGACGTAAGGCAGACGTGTCTATCAGTTCAGTCACAAGATACGATGATGTGCTTTTTTGCCTCTTAGTGGTTAACAATTGCAAAAGATTCTTTTTAATGCCTAGAACTCTATTCACTTTATTTTTTTTTTGGGTATTGGAAAATAAATCTTAAACATTTCTTCTGTTATCTAGCACTTTAAGCCTTTTCATAGCATTTGCAACATCTCTTTGCCAACACTCCATCTGTGATTTTAGCTTGCAGGAAACACTTTGCAAATCTGTTATTAGCTTAGCTGCAGAGAGCTGCTGTTTAAATATTAATTGTAACTTCTCTCGTAAGTGCTGTCAAACCCACTCAGTCACTTGTGAAGTTCAATAAATATTGGGGGGAGGGAATGTGTCAGGGGTAGGGCCTGCTCTTAGCTGTAGCAAGGGTCCTACCCAAGTTACCAGTACAAGGTAGAGATGTCCTGATGCTTGTCCTCTGCTCTCCTGACCTCAGCTCCATGACTTGCACACACACCACAAAAAGAAATAGAAAAGAGTAACTTTAAACAGTAAGCAAACTTCAAAGTGGACTTTCTGCCAAACTGGCTATGAGCAAGAGGAACATCACACAGTGTTCACAGGAAAAGATGAGACCCATTGAGATCCATCAGCTGTTTGAAATCCTAGTTATTGGTCACATACACTTCTAAAGTACTTCAGTATTGCTCCATCCGGAATCACATTCAGTAGAGGCATTATATTGGGGTTGAACCCTTCTCCTGTTTTTAGTCGTGATCCTCACCCTATTTAATTTCTTAATTCCTCAAAACTTACTTTACACTTTAAAATAAAAATTTAAAAAGCAAAGTATTATGTGTTTACAAACATTTCAGTGAAGTATTTGATAGAAGTGAGGAACACAGTATTTAACACCATCCAGCCTGCCTGTTTTCTGTGGATTACCAGAGCGTTACAATTGTCACATGCATATTTGATATAACTGAAATATGATCAGCCCCATTAAAATCATATTATGTATTTTTTCCTCTCTTCTTCTTCCAGATGGTTACTAATCTTTCATTGGTGAGGCGGTTTGCCTACGGTGTAATCTGAGATTTTTTTAGTGAGTTACTTCTCTTTGTGTTTGCAGGTGGACTGAATTTTAATATGCTAAATTCTGTTAATTGCTTAGAACTTAGATGCTTTTCTTATTATCCTACAAATATATATTTTAAAAAATTCAGTATTACCCACATATTCCTTCTATCTTGCAGCATTCTGTGAAGAAGGGTGCAGATATGGTGGAACTTGTGTAGCCCCTAACAAATGTCTCTGCCCTTCTGGATTCACTGGAAGTCATTGTGAGAAAGGTAAAGCTTTGCTGAAAAACACCTTCTTTGGTAATGAGAAGTATGATATGTGGAAGAAGTAATTACTTTCCATTCTTTCATTCTGCTTGATGTTTTCTCTTTGTTGAAGACATGACTGTTCCTTTTCTGCCTTTTCTGCACTGAAAGTTCATCTTGTCTAAAACTTTCCATGTTGAATTTCATCAGGGATGTATCTGCTTTTGCTTCCAGTGTTCACTTTTAGTTAATTAGAAGGGACGTTAAATGAAAAATATTTGCTCCACCAGTTTCCTGTGGTGCAAGCTCAAGGTTTCCTTCTGCTTTTCATGAATTTATTGTGCAAATTAGACCAGAATTTGGATGCTTGCTTTTCACTTCAGGTTATTGAATTATTAAGATTTGATTTGTTTCTAAGTCACAGTTTTTATAGAATCACAGCCTATTCAAAGATGTCTCACTAGTCATGATTAGATTCTGCCTGTTCCCAGATTTTTCTTTTTCAACGTTTGCTTCTGACAGCCTCATAGTTCCACCTTCCAGTTTGTTTCACAAAAAGCTGGTTCCTTGTCTCCCTTAAATGAGGGGAAAAGAATCTCACCAAACTCCATATAGGACTCATATTATTTTCTTTATTTAGCAGATTAGGGATTTTATTTTGGTTTGTATTTGTTGAGGTTATGTCACTTAACAAACTCAGTGATGAGGGTTTTTTGCACTGCATGTTTGTTAATTAACTGTTTACACTTGTATTTATTTTTGGATATGAAGTGGATTGTTAATGCAGGTTGTATGCTGTAGTATGGATGAGATTATAATTGGTGAATTTTTTAGGAAGAAAAAAATGAGAACAGAGAAGTAACTGCTACGGTTAAATTAGTGGAACCACTTGTAACCCAGAGATTGTGCAGTAATTTGTGTGTTTATTAAAGTCACTGAAGCCCAGTTGTCAATAAATCTTCTTTAAGTAGCTTCTGAAAACTGCTAAATACTTCTATGGGTGTAGCCAAATTACTGTATACTAAAAGCCCGTAGTTTCTAGTTGTCAGCATTGTTGATGATTATTTAAGAATGAGCTAGGACATCAATATTTTCATCTCATCTAGAATAAATCTCAGTACTTTTTTTTTTTTTGCCTGTAGCCTTTGGGTTATTTGTTTTAAATAGAAAAACAACCTCCAGAGTCTCCTGCCATTCAGCAATAAGTACCAGCAATATCATGGGGAAGTAATGGAAGACATTGCGACCTCAGAGCCCCACCTGCCGTGGCTTCCCAGCTGCTAATGCTTCCTGCTGGTTACCCATGTATAATCTGCTCTTTCCTTTCTCAAACATCTGTTGCTCAGGGACATCAGTACATTCAGAGGGATGCAGGATGCTAGAGATGTGTTCTGGGTATGTGACAGTATGGTAGTGCAAAACCAGTACCAGCGTTGCCCTAAGGTGCTCTGCCTACCCAGGACTTCAGGCCAGATTTTAGCTCCTCTGCCTGTGATTCTCTCACCCAGGGATCTTAGAACATTATTTTTTCTTATAGCTGTAAAGGGACTTTCATATCTAGAGCACAGATTCTCTAAACTATTGAAGTGATGGTTTAAAATTGATAAATGGAGGGCATAACCATTTTTGACTCATATGTTTTTCATGTCTTTTGTATTGTTTTGATCTACAATATGAGTTAGCACACCAGCTAAAGGAAGCATGGCAGGTATGGTACTCTCATTATATCAAGCAATTTAGAGGTAGATGTCAGAAGGCGATAGCTTCTGTGAATAAAATCTATACAACTTGAACCAGAAGTCAGTTTATTTTTTTCTT
Organism: Ifrita kowaldi; assembly: GCA_013398055.1. Taxonomy (NCBI): domain Eukaryota; kingdom Metazoa; phylum Chordata; class Aves; order Passeriformes; family Cinclosomatidae; genus Ifrita; species Ifrita kowaldi. The sequence continues at coordinate 8,657 of VZRS01010409.1, forward strand.
TGAGGATGTATAGCGTTTACTAGCATGCTACAAATCAAGATAATGATGCTAACTTTTGAGAAATCTGACATACAAGCTAGTTTGAGAATGAACAGGGCTTTGTGTATGAGAATTTGTCGCATTTTAGTTGTGTTGGAGGGTTTGAAAACTTCAGCAGATACATCTTATGTCATATGCATATTTCAGTGGCTGAGCCCACATCAGGTCTGTGAGAACAGTTGCAGCCTCCTGAAGGTACATGTCCTGGCCAGACTAAATGTTCAGAGTAGGGAACTTCACCTTTGAAGCAGGGTTCTTTTTGCTTCACTGATTACCCCTAAAAGGTGCAGTGCTTTCAGGAACAGGAGGCAGTTAGTAAAGGCTTTCCTCATTGTCTCACTGCAGTTTGCTGCAGTTTTTAAAGCACACCTAAGTATTCTAACCCCGTGTTTGTTTGTTCTCCTGTCATCTTTAATATTAGAAATAAGCCCTTTGTTTTATTTAGTATATAGTACCACTCCCTCATTCATTATGACACGGACCTAAGGCAGTGAAATGGTGGGGCAACACTTCAAATCAAAGCCTGAATGTTCTTGGCAAAACCTTGCCTGGTGGAAGCTCATAGTGAAGTGAGGAGTATCACAAGTAAAGTGATGTGTTTTGGTAATGTATTCAATTTGCCACAGTGCATTTGAAAATGTCCTTCAAACTGACAACACAGCAACTTCTTATACATTATTCGTGAGCTGAAAGGACTCGTCACTAGCTAAAAACAGTATGACCCAAATTGGCTTCAATGCCATGTAAAGGGTAAAATGAGCCAGTAATTAGAAATGTTGTTGAAAAGCAGGTGTGTTTACTTCTGAATATGAATCATATGTTACTCATCGTTTCTGACTGCCTGGTTGAAATTATGATATTAGGTTAATTAAAAATTCAGAGATATTTGAGAAGGGTAGGATTTATACCAGTAATTTACTCAGGTGAAATTAAAATACACATTTAAGACTTATGTACAGATACATAATTCAACATGCTGCTAAGAAGAATTACCTCTTGCCAATCGCTTTGGCTGACATGAGAAATCATCATAACAGTTGTGGGGCTATCTTTCCTTTTTGAAGGTGAACTGCAAATTGATATTCACAGATACTGTCAAGTAATTCCTTTCTCCATTCATTCTTTATTATGCTGTTTCTTTAAGTATGTGCTTGATGCCTCTAACTGAATTTTTGTAGTACTTGGGATCTGATTCCATCTTCAAATCACTTCTTTTTTGTTCATTTTGTGTTTTTCTGGCCAGGGCTGAAATCTGTAATCTCTATGATTCGACCATTTGATCATATTTAACGCAGTTGTGATACTTGTGTTGGAAACTTTTCATGTTGGAATTTTTAGTGACATTGCTGTGTGATTCCAGCATGATGGCTGAGCTGGAGATAGGCATCCTAAACTGTACATAACACTGCGGGCTTGAACCCAGGTGCTTCCTTGGCAGGGATCCCTGTTAAAGGCTTTTGAGAGACATTTTGGTGTGCAGAGAGGAGTACAAATACAGTACTCTGTGAGAATTGCTGGCAGCATGAACTCAAGTGCCCCAATTTTCCATCCATCTCATATTTTTGCAACCTTTAAAACAGAAAAACTCTAGATCTTTCATTGAGCTGCTCTTTTCTGTCTGTGGATCAGCCACAGGTCAGTGGAGTTTTAATGCTGGTTTTGTGGACAGGTTCACAGTTATTTTGTATTTGTGGACTGTTAGTCACTACTGCTACTGATGAAATGGTGAGGATGAGATAAGACAGGACAATCTGTGATATCAAAGGTAGGAGTAAACAGATGATTGAATGCCTGGAAATTGCAGGCATTCCTTGAACACCTGACTGCATGTGCTGGAGTCCTGTGCATGGGTCTAAGAAATATATCTGAACAGCTCTGGGATCTGCCCAGTGCTGGGAGTTATTTAGGGTGTCTGTCTGTACAATTTATAATTTGGGGTGATGAGCAGGAAACAGCAGAAGGGTTTGAAGCAGTGGGTTCCCAGCTAGGGGCATGGAAAGGAAAGTGCAGTATTTTTCCAGGGGCTGCAGAAGGGCTTTTGGCAGTGGGAGGGCATTGCCTCCAAAACAAATTCAAGACAAGTGCACCACAGCTTTTCTCCCCTGTCTTGTGACAGCTGCTGTCTGAAGTGGCACACAATAAATGGGGAATATGTTTCTGGTAGAAAAGAAGGGCGTTGTGTGGGCTGGAGCTCATGGAGGTGGATATTTCTGTGGTAGTGGTACATGTGCGTGTTTAGCCTTTGTAAAGCACCAGAAAATATGCTGTCACATCACCTAGAATGATAGAGAGGTGTCAAAGAATTACCTGCTGATGATAAACACAAGCAAGGGTGAGATATGGCAGCAGAGCATCAGGATGTGATAATTACTAGGGTTATTTTTTCACATTGTTTTGGGCTGTACCTGCAAAGAATTGTCTAATATTGGGGTGAGAGGTCATTTTTCAGTACGCACCATGGCTGAGAAATGTGCTTTTAATCTTATTAATCATATTACAAGTGAGTAAGTAAATCAAGACTCGCCATGTTGCACTAGTTATATATGGATTCTTCAGCACCTCACAGATTTCACAGGTGTGTAATGCAATGTTGCTGTGCTTACATCTTCAGTATGGGATGTTACATCATAGAAATGAGGTCTTCAACTGATTTGTTTCATTATAGTTGGCAGTGTCTGCAGTTGTCTGAGAAGCTGCGTAACGTCCGTGTTCTCTTCTCTTAAATTGCTTCTTCTGGAATATATTGTCTTCTGCAGTCCTTTGGGTAAAACTCCCGCTACTCTCTATTCCTGTGGACCCTACAGTTAGAAAAATGTGATAATTTAATTTCTATGTGCCATTTCTTTGATTCTTAAGCTGGATCTATCTTTAGGCGTGTATCTATCACAGACATTTCAGTCAAGGAGCTTGGTTTAAAAAATGAGCAAATAAAAACCAAAGCAAAGCAGAGGAAGAGATTTTTCCATGAGTACAGTAAGCTAATTGTCAAAACTCCCTGCCTTTCTCTACCTGTGATCTTTTGTAAAATAAGAAGTGAGGTTTATTTTGGGAAACAAACCAGCTGTGCAGCTGTGAGCACAAGGCTTCGCATGAAATTCTTTCTAAAGCCTCTAATTTCAAGGTGAGGCAAAGCCAGGATAGCGTGAGACAAGAGGGGTGAAGCAAGTGACGCTTAGTTTATTACAGAGAACAGTGGCTGTGGTTGATATGTCACTCCTGAGGGTGTGACAGACCCAGAGAAGGCAGATGTTCCAGGTGGCTGAGGTTGTCCTGCTCCATTTGCTGCCAAGCTGTTCGCAGCGTTTGCCCCAGCGGTGCTTACTGCAAAATGGCAACGGGTGATATCTTAATGTGATGGAAAAAACAAAGCTGTCATTTGTAAAGATACCAGGGAACAGATCAAAGAATATTTACTAGAAAAAGCTGAGTAAGGCCATCTCTGAGGATCAAGGGGACATCTGTCTGCAAATCAACAAGTAACTCTCACTGGAAGAAAGAGTTGTTCCATCTCAGTGTCAGTCTCCCAGACCAAGAACACTATTCACCACCCAGCTGACCCTCAGTGTTTACTCTGCCTCATATACTGTAATGGTTTGATTTTAAAAGCCAGCTAAAAACACTAAGCAGACACTGGGTTTGGGGTTGTTTTTTGGTGGTGGTGGTGGTTTGTTGGGTTTTTAATGTAATATTTTTATCATCTTGTGTGGTTTATTTGTTACGTGCAGGTCTTTGGGTCTGTATCTTTTTCTTTGTTTCTAATTAAAGGAATATCAGCTATATTAATCTTTTATGTTACCCGAGATGATGTCTTGACAAGTAACAAGTGGTTCTAACATTCTAGTGTTTTTTTATTTATATGACTCGTGGTCGTATGTATTGGGTTTGTATGGCAGAGTTTTGGTAGGGGAGGGAGAGCAGGGAGGCTTCTCTGGAGAAGCTGCCAGAAGCTTTTGCCTGTCCAAGACAGACCCAACAATGGCCAAGGCCAAGCCCATCGCTGACAGTGGTATTGCCTCTGGGATAATGTATTTAAGAAAGGCAAAATGTTACTGGACAGCAGCAGTTGCAGCTGGAGAGAGGAGTGAGAACATGAGAACAGCAGCTTCTGAGCAGAATTTAGCATCTGTCCAGTTTATCACCAGGAACATCTCTCACATGTTCTGTGTGCAGGCATATCTGCTTCAGGATCCTCTTGGATTCTGAGGACCCAAACAGTGCAATTTAAATTTGTTTCAAGGAGCAGAATCACCATTGAATCTGTTTAAAGAAAACAGAGAAATACAAAACATTCAAAATTCTGAGCAAATATTTGTATTTGAGCAGATAGAAATATTCATACGTTAATGAAATTTCCATTTTGCATCTAAGAGGTTTCCTTATATGAAGCTTTCCTTGTGATGTGAGCCGTACAGAAAGACAGTTGCTTTAAAATACCAGCTTCATGGTGAATTAGCTACAAATGACATCTCATTTTACTGTGATTAAAAAAAAACCCCAGCAAGTCTGCTTTTGAGTGCAGTGCAGTAAGGCTAATTTATAACTTAGTTTGCCAGGACATTGCAACCACTTTTTTTTTTAAGCTTTTTTCCAGGCAGATACCTACATCAGTGAAAAACAGTAATTCTACAGAGAAGTACCAGAATTAGGTAGTAGACCAGCTAAAAACTGAATAAAAACTACCTCAGGCTGTCCAGCTACAGGCAGTATTTAGGGAACATTACTGAGTTTAATAAGCTCTTTGCCACCTTACTTTTTCTTATTAATAGCCAGCTCTGGACTGGAGAATCAACCATGAATATTTAAATTTGCTGATAACCTAGAAATAAAACTCCAGACTCAATAAAACTCAAGCAGGCATAGAGAGGTACTTAAAATTTTTAACACAGGAATCCTCTTGACTTCAATGGGAATTTCACCTGAATGGAAGCCTTAGGATCTGGTGCAACTGAATTAGGTGAAATGAATAATAAAGGGCTCTAGTGAAATAAAAGAGCAGCTAGAGTGGGGGTTTTGTGTGTAACCATCTGTGTAACTTGAAGCTACTGATGAGGAATATACCATTTTTAACTCCTTGATCTAACTAGCCAATCTAGGAGTAAGATCCTGTTCAAACTGAGTAGAGAATTCAGCCTCATAAGAAAATTTGTACAGCTCTGAGAATTTTACTGTGTGGAGCCATGTTTCTGCTGAAATTTAAAATAGTGAATGCTAACATACTTCATGAGTGATCTCATTGAAATTAATCAAGGTGTAGTGGGGGAAAATGTGCCTCATTCATCAGAACCAGCATAAGAAACCAATTTCTTTTTGAGAAATACTCTGACAAGTGAAGGGAATGGAGAAAGCCAACATGCCAATTTGTACAGGTAATTGTGTGTTTAATTCTGACAAAAAGTCAGTTTTCCTGCATTTTTTTTTTTTAAATTTAAGACTTTTTCCCCCTGAAAAAAGTATGGTGCAAGAATGCTTTAAGCAAACGAAGTAAATGTAACCAGCAAGCTGGCACTGGCCATGGGAGGTCACTGGGATCCCGTGTCCTGTCCGCAGTCTTTCTCCCAGCTCTCCGTGGGAGGCCGACGCTCAGCTCAGCCCTCCGTGGCTGTACAGCCCAGCAGGGCCAGCAGGACCCCGATGCCCAAAGCCATGGCAAGCATCCTCTCAGGACAGGCTGACCCACTCAGGGTGGCAGAATCCTGTGGGAATTGGGCTCTCTGGGCGTCCTCTCTGCTTTTGGCTGTTCCCAGTGTCCTTGTCCCACAGACCCTGGCTCTGCCAAGTACCACCGGCTTCTCTGGGTGCCGAAGGGTGTCCAACGGGGGAGGCAGAGTGGTGTGAGGGACGGTGATCTTCCATTTGGGATTGCTGGGGACAACTTGGACCAGAAAAATGTCCATGAGGCTGTGGCACTGGATGGGATTCATGCCACTATGTCCCAGCAGGCTCCCCCTAAATCATCTGCCCAAGCTCCTGAAAGGAGGTCCATGCTGGCTCAATGCTCTCCAGCTGTATCTGATTTGACAGCAAGGGCTTGGACTTTCCAGGAAAGTCCAGCCCTGTTAATCTAATCTTGATAGCAGGAAAAATGGTGGAGAAGGTCATAC
>VZRS01010409.1:14922-124082 GCA_013398055.1 Ifrita kowaldi
GGGATGTGGCAGGCCTTGTGGAAAGAACTGGAGGAGCTGGTGAAGCGAGGCCACCTGCCCTGCTGTGGCTCATCCAGCTCCTCCAGGAGCCTCCATCCCTTCAAGAGGCTGCTCCCAGCAAGATTCTCTATCCCTGGGAAAGGCTCCAGCCTTTCAAGGATTTTGTTCAATCAGAGATCCTTCATCCGTCCAAGAACATCAGGCCATCAGAGATCCACCATCCTTCTGGGAGCTTCCATGGCCTCTGACAGCCTCCAGCCATGCGAGAGGCTCCAGCCCTCCAAGAATCTCCCTCCTTCCAAGAGCCTCCCTCCCTCTGAGAGCCTCCCCATCTCTGAGAATGTGCATCCCTCTGAAAGCCTCGACTTTCCAAGANAGGGAGGGATAACACACAGCTGGGGGACTCTTGGGCAAGGTCTTTTCCCATGTTGATCGGAGTGAATCACCACAAAAGCGTCAGCCACTTGTTTCATTGGGCTGACATTGGGAGGAAGAGCTCATGTCCCCATTCATGTAATCCGTGGAAGGTGAATAAAATGGGATAAATTACTTTCTTAGGTGATTTATGTAGATTGTAGCTTATGTACAATGAGGAGAACTAATCCAGTTATTTTGCTTTAAGGACTCAGGGTGAAAATGTGAGTTAAACCCTTGTTGAAGGGAGTGCCATCCCCTCTTTACTGCCATAGCCTCTGTAACATCCACAATTTTGTTGAATTTCAGTCCTTCAGAGTATCTGTTTTTGTAAGAGTAACACCCATGGTTTTCAACAGTTTGCTCCAGGAAGGTTGCATAAATTGTACAATGCTACACTACAGGGAAGAAGCAAAGGAGGTGACTCTTGGCAGAATCTGCTGAATTACTTTCAGCGTGTGGAGTCAAGACAACAAGTTTATCTTTGGGATTGTACTCGTATGTTTGTACAGAGAAGAAATTAAATAGGAAGTTTTGCTGATGCGGAAACTTAGAAACTTTCTTTTCCCCTTCCAGGCTTTTTCTCTGTCAAATGAAACATTTTTGTGGTCCATAGTTTCTTTGCTAGCGATGTGTCAGTTCTCTGCAGAAAGCATGTGATGTACCCAAAGACTCCCCTTCACAGTAGACTTTTTCTGGATAATCCAACATACCATGCCTGGTAAAATATTAAAAATAAATAAATAAAATCAATAGAGTAGTACCTGTTGGGTGTGAAAGAAACTTGCAAGTCTGTCTCCTAGAAAGTGTGGCATTAAAGCCTATTCCAGATTCAGTGCTCACTAGCTCACTGTGCAGATTCCTGTTGCTTTTGTTAGGCTTTTGTTCATGCCTGTAGTCCCCAGAGAACGAATATGCAAGATTTAAAAATAATACTGTGCTTAATGTAGGGTAGGTATGAAGCATAAAAGGAAACTCATATGGTTCTGGTTGAATATTTCCTTTGCTAGTCCCATTATGATTGAATCAACTTTAAAATAACAGTCATACTCAACCTCCAGGAACTATATGTCAAAGTTATTTTCCAACTTTTTATAATGTTATGATAAAAATCTGTTCAGTCCTTCACATTTGCAGAAATAGAATTCTTCCTAAATACATCAATCATTTTCTTGTTTTTAAAAGGGAACCTCTGATTTAGCAACTCAGGCAGTTCAATAGCTGGAGTTTCCTACTACTTAAGATATGCAACATCTGAATTCTTTCTTTCAGCATGTAGTATCTACTAAGTAGATCAGTCATTTCAGAGACAAGCAAAATGGTAAAGTTTATATGTGAAAGAGTGAAATTACCTTTCTTAGTTGATTTTTTTCTGAAGAGGCATTCTCTGTATGTTGGCAGTCTAATCTTTGGAATGGTACTCATTTATCTTTTGAATGAGACATGAAATGAAAGCCCTAAACACTTCTGGTCATCAAAGATCCAGTTGAATCTGTATCCTATTTCAGCCTGGGTAATTGAATTCTGCCTTCTTTAGCAGTGTCAGTCAGAGAAATTACTTGAAATAGCTGTCTGGCTAACATGGAGTGGCACCCATGTCTTAATGTCACAGATGGCCGTGTTCCTGTGATAGGTTATGGATCCTTACAGCTTTTGATGGTAATTACATGGTTTTAAATGTGAATGACTCTTAGGTGGAGTACGGGCATGTGGGTGTGTGAGGGTGAGCTCGTCCACTGTCCTTGTGATTGCACTGTCTTGGAAGCAGTGATATCTCTGATCTGGACAGCACAGTTCAGCCAGGGCCATTTACAGATTCTTGCAGTCCTACCACATCATCTTGTTGTAAGCTGGTAGGCAGAGGTGCTCTTGGAGCTGAGAAAACTGGAAAGGCACTCACATTCTGATCAGGATCCCATGCATCACTCCCACATGTGTTGCAGCCACCCAGCTTCTTGGTAATGAACCTGCTGGTTCATTGCCAACTTGGGCTGTGGGCACGCTCAGTTCAAGAGAGATTCAATAGATTTTTCTCATTTTCAAGGCAGTATTTCAACAAGTTGCCAGGATGGGTCTGTCCTTTCTTTTGCATTCAAGTCACTGACCTTGAAAACCAGTGGAAGTTTTCAGGCTTGGAAGTGAAATTGCTGTGTAGTCACGAGGAGAAGGTTGGGTCTTCTCTGGAGTTTTATCAAAGCATTGACACTGTTTATCAGTCAACGTGTGGCCAGTATGTGTATTTTACTTGCGTCCATGACCACTTACAAGGATTGAATTCCAATCTACAGATGTTTTGTCAAGATCTCCTGCATTTCCATTTGATGTTTTGGAGCACGGGTGGTACTGCAGCATGAGAGAGATGTTTAGTTATTGGTAGTGGTTATGTAAGGAAAAACTTGTCTCTGGCAGTTGTTAGTGATTAGGTTTGCTGGAAGGAGACCAAGCAGTTTCTCTAGTTTTGGTTGGTTGGTTGGTTTGTTTTCTCTTTACCACAGACTGGGTAAAGAATGTGCTGTGAGCTGTGTCAGCCCCTGCAGAAAGTAAGTTTAGTAGTTGTGTTGGGTTTGAGGGGCCAGGTTTTGGTAGTTGTCACGGCTACAGGGATGGCTTCTGGGAGAAGCTCCCAGAAGCTTCCCCCATGTCCAGCAGAGCCAAGGCCAGCCAGTTTCAGGATAGACCCACTGCTGGCCAAGGCTGGGCCAAACAAGAATGAGAGTAATGCCTCTGATAACAGGTTTAAGAAGGGGGAAAAACGTTACTGTGCAGAAGTAATTTCAGACAGAGAAGAGCAGGGTGAGACTATGTGAGAGGAACAGCCCTGCAGACACCCAGGTCAGTGCAGAAGGAGGGGCAGGAGCTGCTCCAGGTGTTGGAGCTGAGATTCCCCTGCAGCCCAGGGTGAGGCAGCTGTGTCCCTGAGCCCATGGAAGGCATGGAGATCCACCTGCAGCCTGGGGAGGAGCCCACACCAGAGCAGGGGGATGCCCAAAGGAGGTTGTGAACCTGTGGGAAGTCCATGTGGAGCAGAGTCCAAGCAGGACCTGCAGACCCGTGGAGAGGGGACTCCATGCTGGAGCAGGTTTCCTGGTAGGACTTGTGACCCTGTGAGGGACCCATGTTGGAGCAAGGTGTACCTGAAAATGCTGCACACTGTGGAAGAGTGACCCACACTGGAGAAGTTCATGGAGAGATGTCTCCCATGGGAATAACCCCACACTGGAGCAGGGGCAGGAGTCTCCTCCCAGAGCAGCAGCAGGAACAACCTGTGATGAACTGGCCATTACCCCCATTCCCCATCTCCCCGTGTGCTGTGGAAGGGGAGGAGGTAGAGCCTGGGAAGAAAGGGGGGTCGGGGTAAGGTGTTTTTAAGGTTTATTTTACTTCTCATTATCCTGCTCTGAATTTTCAATTGATAAATTCAATTAATATCTCTAATTCTAGCCTGTTTTGCCAGTGATGGTATTTGGTGAGTGACCTCTCCCTGTCCTTATCTCAGCTCATGAACTTTTGCTATATTTTCTCTCCCCTGTTCAGAAGGGCAGTGATAGAGAGGCTTTGGGGGGTGTCTGGCATCCATCCAGGGTCACCCACGGCAGCAGTGTGACTGGACAGGGGCTTTTTTCCCTGATACTCATCCTCTCAGGACAGCTGTCCTGTCCACCTCTTGTGACAGCCACAGCTCTGCAACACCTATCGGTCTGTCCAAAATGAATTAAGAATAGGGGGGAAATCTTTGTATGTCACAAGAGGTTTTTGTTTTGTGTCTGTTACACAACCCTGGCAGGTTGTGAATTCTCAAGCTGATGGAAGCTGCTTTTTGGGATGGGACTTCAATTTTCTAGAAAAGCCTTTCTGTCCCCCACCTTTAATTGTTTTGTTTTTCGCCCTTGGAATGTCCAACACAGAGTTTTTCAGTTCTTTCTATTAACTGTGTGGAGAAAGTAAAGATTTTATTTATCCCTCAGAAGTTTTCTTCCATTTTCCCATCTGAAATCTTGTTCTTTTATAGACAAATCTCCAGCTTTCATAGCGGTTACAGCTGATGCCATTTGAGGTGAGTGTGCTGACAGCAGTAACAACTCCCTCAGCGATGCTGTTAATCATTTGCAGGTTAGGGAGTCAGATTTGGTGTGATAATGCCTGGCTATTCCTAAGGCCTCCCTTTTGAGATGACTGAGTCATGAGTCATAGGTTTCTTTTTGAAGAGAGATTTGATTTTTACTTTTTTTCAATCTCTCCTCCCCTTATCTTTTCTCAGCAGGTTTTATTAGGTGTATCCATTACTGAATAAGATGAAAGAAGGTTGCATGGGTACGTGGATGGTGGTGGGTCACTGAGGATGCAGAATCTGATCAATATTGAGCAGAATTTCTCTATATCTAATGTCTGTCTCACTGAATTGACTGTAGGGGAATTTTTCAGATCCTCTCCATGATAGGTATAGTTTGCAAATGTGAAATAAGTACATTACAGAAGGAGGTAGGCCACTACTCCCTCATCCAGCCACTATAAAAAGACAAATCTCTCTGTTAAAGTTGGAGGTTGTCCTAGTTGTGCTAAAAGTTTCCTTACTGTGTGTTAAATAAATTAACTGCTGTGTTAAATCCATTATGATATCTCCTTGCTACAATCCGCAGAATTAAATTGGTCACTTAGTCCATTTGCTGTATAGCTTCAACAGTGCACTGATTCACTGTAAAAATAAATTGAAATAGCTCCTTTGGAGGAAATTCTTCCAGGGAGAAGGAACATCCAAGGCGAGAAATGTGATATAGTTGACATTGCTACTCTGTTAACTTGTGGAAAAATGGAAGACATGTCACCTCATTGCATTTAATGGGATTTTTCACAAATGCTAAATTCAATCTAGTTAAAGAAACTTATATATAGTATATTCACATTTCTAGATTTCATGTTTCACTCTTCTTTACACTTCTGTATATTAACTGCCAGACTTAAAGGGCATAGACATTTTTTCTAAGCCAAATTGAGAAGCAAAATGAGGGAAGAATTTTGTGTCAGTCAAAGCTAAAAATAACTGCATGTATGTGCAACAACCAATTTCTGTTTTCCGTTGAAGGAAAGATAGCTGTTTGAGAGTCATGAACAAAAGGGTCCAACCAAACCAGGAAGTAATTCCCTAAATGTTTTTCTTTTCACTAACGGAATGTCTTACTTTTGAATATAAATAAAAAGATGATGCCTAATGTGAAGGACTGACCATATCAAAAGCATAAGGTAAAAATAAGGTAAAAATCAAAATACTTTATGAACCTGTAAAGACTCACAGGTGTTCTGCTTTCCATAAGGTTTTCATTTGTACTGTCAGTTGTACTGAAACAGGCTGAAAACCTTGACCTATTAAATTTGGGGAAAAGGGATTTTGTGATGAAAACTTCATTTATCTGACTGAGTGATAAAAGGCTTTGTCAGTCTTTACCCCAGTAAGCTGTCTTCCACTACGAGTAGTCATGTGGATTTCAATTGTCTAATAATGATATAAAGTACAGCTCAGTGTAATGCTAGCCAAGGAAAATTAATCAGAAAGATACAATTAATGAAAGGAACAGTAAGTGGTAATATGTATTCAGGAAACATTTAAAAGTAACATTTGACTCAGAACATATGAGTCACTTATCTGACATTGTGAGCATCAAGCTTTATAAATATTGGGATATATTATAAGGTTGCAGTTTGTCTATTTTTTAAAAAACTGTATAACAATTAAGAATTATAGTTGTCTCCTTCCCAGGTCAGTAGATGATTCTAAATTTCTGGACTCAGGATGAAGCTGTTGTTCAGTCCTGCAGTTTCAGATTGCTCTAGTGAATGAATAAGCACTGGTGGGAACTAGAAGGATAGGAATGTCTTCTTTTTGTGGCTCTGAAGATTTTGGCTGGATGAATTTTAATCTTCACAGGGAAAAAGCCTTGTATTAGTGCACAGTGTTATAAAATGTTTAAATTGGATAGAACAAAGGCCACATAATGCTGGCATTCTGACATACCAGATCATGCACACACAGAAAATTTGAGGAATGTAAGCAAAGAACCAAAACTTAAGAATGGAGGGTGTAATTCCAGTCTTTCTCTGTGTGTGTATATCATATTGGCACATGATGTGAATATTTGTACATTTTGGGAATGCTGCCACAAGTAAGGCAGCAGAACTTGCTTAGCACAGAGCATCATTTCTCTTGATTGTGTAGGAAAGTATACAGTCTTTGAAGGTATATAGTGTTATTAGTTTGTTTTTGCAGCAGGGAAGGGGCGGGAAAAACCAAACCCTTGACAATCCTGGAAGTTGATAGAGAAGTTACTGTAGAATGTGTTTTAGAAAGTGCATTGCATCAGACATGACTATATACTTGGTTTATAATCCAGTTTAGGGAGGATAAACAAGAAAAAATACTTGAAAATTATGTAATTCAAACAAATTCTAACAGATTCCAGTTTTGAGCAGGTCAACCATAACAATCTGTCTTAATTGTCATGTTGTTAATTCAAAACAGAATCTTTTTTTTGTGGTGCTGTATGAAATAGCACTAACATGACAGGCAATGGCAATTTGTGGACATGGAAACAACTGATTAAAGTATTTGTCATGTAAAAAGGGTGGATATTACAGTTGTTTATTGACCTTAATAATCAGCTATTTTATGAAATTCACTGCAGCTGTTCCCCAAGACACCAGGCACATGCATTGCAAGGCAAGGGAGGAACCTGGCAAGACCTGGTATAAACTCATCACAAGTCTTGGGTTCCTTTCTGTGAGTAAAGATCCTGAGAATTTGACAAAGTCATCTCCAAGGGCACAGCTGTCTTAAGACAGCCAGACAGAAGATTTTATTTCTCTGGGTTATTAGAAGCCGAGGTAAAGCCTCCTTAAAAGACAAGTTTATGCTGGAAAGATGAAGTGATTGCTCTGTTATTAAGGGCTGACTTGCCTGTATATGGTTCCTCCTACTTAGAAAGAAAATCACATGCAGCCCCTTTAGTTGCACCTATATATTTTGTGGATATGTAATGCATGTATAACACAGCTTATATGTGCCTGAGGTGATGTCTTTTAAGAACACCCAAGGCAGGAGTGCCAAAATTGCTTGTAGATGTTGTCAGATAATCACAGTGTTCATGAATTCTCATTTACTTTTCTTCTATTTCCCTCCCAAAAATACCCAGTGTTGTTGTGAGCATTCTGTTACTTCCAGAAATTAATTTGAAAGTGAGATAATCTAATCTAAATGCAGCGTAACTGTAAATACTGCTAAAATATGCTTTCAGGACTAACATAGCATTATATGTGTGGGGTGTAGGTCATTGCTTGTTTTCAGAAAACAAGGATGTCTGTGTCTAAATTGTACATTACTGATTCTAAACCACAATTTGTGGTTTTTATGTACATTTGCTTTATGGAGATAAGTAAGGAAAAAAAACAACAAAAAAACAGCCTACATATTTCTGCATTTTTGATGTATTTTTTTGTGTTTTATAATAATGGATATCTGTGCTGAAACAACATATTCTAGATCTGTAGAATTATGCAGATGAGTCTGAGTAGCCCCCACAGGGAGGGATTCTTATATAATAGTGAAGAAGTGGAACAAAAATCATTTTTTCATTATTCTAATTCTGTTTTTTAATCTGTGGTAGGCACAGTCTTGTGCACGTGTGCTCATTTAGAGTGGCTTAGGTGGGAGAGGATGCTTGGCAGAGGACATAAGGGCTGCACCATCAAGTGAAAATAAGTGAGGAAAAGAGGACTCATGGTATTTTTCATCTGGTCACTCTTGGTGCCTTGTTGCTGGGGGCAGAGCCATTGGGTGCAGTGTTCATGTCATGATTTTTACAAGACCTGTGGCATTTTCCCAAAATGTTGTTTCTCTAATAGCACCTCTGTAGGAGTAGAGTCACCTCTGCAAGAAGACAACGTGCTGATATGGTGCAAAACAGTTTCTAGTTATGTATTTTACCTTCTCTCCATGATTTATTATTTTACAAAGCTGTGGATAATTAGAATATAAAATCCCTTTAGATGATTGCGTGAATTCCTTTTCTTTGGAGCTGAGGAAGGGTCTCTAATGCTTGAGGAATAATAACCAAGTTGTGAAAATAATTGAGATGCTCTTGAATTTTTAATTTTTTGTTTTCCTCTGCCTCTGGTTAGATGGATGTGGGTCATGGGTAGATAATGTAGCATAGCTAGTTCTATCCTTGTGATGCTTCGTAGATCAAGCTTTTTATTTCATTGTTAATTTTCTCTGACAGCATCACAGCATTTAGATGTGAGGATTTCTAAATTTATGTACTGCAAATTTGGCTTCACATTGTAAATGTATTGTAACTGTAAGAATTATCGGGTGACTAATACTATGGAAATAATTTGGGATTTTTAAAAAACAAGCAGCACCTATGTTGAACTTCTTACCGTAATTTAAAATTCAATATAAACCTCAACTTACTCATATTTAAAAGGAGAGTCTTTTCTCTAAAAATCAGTGAGTAGATGTGATTATTTGTTTTAGCAAAGGGCTTTAAAAATAAAAAATCATCCACTGGTGTGAAACTGTCCTAATGCCTCTGGCTATGAATATATTATGGAGCAATATCTTTATAGAAAACATTTCCACCCTGTCATCTTCATTTAATTCAGTCATTTTCTGCTTTATTCATTTCACCTGGGTTAAATTTTGTTTACGCTGTAATGCAGTTTATGTTATGGAATGTGATTCTCATAGGTCCCACTGAGAGAAACATACAGCTCCAGCCTGCAACCAACCTTCCTGTTTGGTGTCTTCATTTCTGAAATCTGCTTGCATCAGAGGTATATAAATAGTGAAGCTGGCAAGAATTGAATGTCATGGAAAATATGTCAGAAGCAAAGGCAGTTTGTGTGTGTGTATCTTTGTGTGACCTTTTTGACCCTCATACTACACTGCCCATATTGCTTTTTGCACAGAAACCAAGAGAGCAGTTTGTACAGGAGATAGTCCTGTAGGGAGTGTTCAAGGTTTGACAATTAAAAGGTGTGCATTTCCCCTGATTAGCCTTTTCTTTGACTTCAAGCTATTTTGGCAGTTTTTCTTACTTCACGTAACTTGCTCTTGACATCTATTATTACTTAGTCATGCTTTCAAATGCTGTATATTGCTTCTAATATTAAAATACAATATATAATTGACTCTCAAGACTTCTGAAAATAATATAATTTTTCACAGAAAACAATGTAGTCTTGTGACTGCATATTTTTATGAGAGAAAAAAATACTTTGTTTCACATCTCTTGTTTCAGGGAATGCAGACAGTTGCTTGGATTAATTTTCTTTATTCTTCAGTATTTTGGAGACCTTTGTTTTGCTGTTTTGAGTAGATGTGAGGTTTCTGACAGCAGAGTACCCATGGAAATGGTTAGGACTGAATATAATGTACACAAGTGGCAGGTAGACATCCTGCAGATGGTTCTTGTCACCTGAGCCACCAGACTTCCTTGACACCCTTTCATGCCACGTTTTGTACTTGTTGTTTTTGTCCACTGAGGGCAAAACCCAGCTGTCGCTTGCCCATACATTGTTCAGTGCAACCTGTCTGAAGCAAGGCTTGAATAAATCTCTCTGCTCAAAAGGGGAGGAATTTTAAATCACCAGGCTGCAGAGAGGGCAGAACAAACTGTTGGATTGCAAATGTAAAGATTTTTAACTTCTCTCTAAAAGAAAAGGCCTGTGACCGCCTTGTGACCTCTTCTTTGCACCATATTGGTAGGGAAGAGTCTTTGTTGCTTGTTCAATTACTCTGATGTAACAGGTGGATGAGTTACTGAGGGGCAGTAAATTTCAGACATGTTTAATGTCACCCCTTATGTTCATTGAGGCCCATTGCAATCTGTTCTAGGGTTTATGTGTGAGCGAGATACAACAGAGATCTAAGCAGAAGAGCCTCCACCTGCAGCCGAGCAGTGAGAATGCTCAAGTCTTTTCTTGAATTCAAAGCTGTGGGACATACTTGTACAAAAATACGTACTGCTTTCTAACCCCTGTTTTATTGTGTGAGAGAGAGATTGTAGGATACAGAGAAGTAAAAACTCCTGCAGTGAGTGGTGGGTTTAATTTACAGCCCTGGAAGAAACTTGGTCTGGCTTAATTGGCAGTGATTTATGTTTGTTAAGCAAGAGCATTACAAACCTGTGTTTTCATAGTGATAAGCAGAAGCACGTTTTGGGTGTTCATGGTGAAGGGTTCTAAGTATAATAATGTAACTTTATAGTTTAAGTTAAGAATTTAGATGTTACAATAGAAGTGTATATGTCTACATGACTTAAGAAATCGTTGGTCAAAAGACACCTGCATTGCAGGCAGCAGGGTCTACAAGGATAGGTCAACAGGTCAAAACAAAGTTTCGATTTAACTGTCTATTGGATTAGGAAGTTATAAATTGTCATGTAATGCTGAGTCATGTGACTTTCGCCATTTTTACAATGTGTTGTTAAAATCTCACGCTGGCTGGAGACTGGTGCCTGGTTTGTTATTTTAGCAATAAATTGTTTAAGTTGCTTTAGTCCCATCACTCTAATTAAGAAGTCCTACGAGAAAAAAAGGAGTGCAGGGAAAAGCACTCGGGAAACAAGAATTAAGGACTCTATATAGATGTTCTTAAATTATAACAGGATGCTGTGAGGAAGAAACTATAGGAAATGTATCAGTGGTTTGACTGCTGGAAGTCTGAGTAAGAACAGTAAGTTTGGAACTGTTCTCACTGTCCCAATTCTTTGAAACAAGATTATGCACCTCCATGAGTATTGTGGCAGCTACTCCTCTGAAATACTGTTTTTTCTTTGTTTTTCTGTCAATCCACAAAAACAGGCAAACAAGCAAAAATGGGTTGTATAAAACCCTTTGATACGAGCATAAACTATAATTGTTCTTCTTTTTTTTTTGCCTCTCCCTACTTTCCTCTGTGAGTACAGATGAAAAATGGTCCCGCAATCGAAATGAGACCATGGAATTTGCTTTGTCAACAGAGGTCTCTTAACCTCTATCCCTGTTTCTTCCTACTGCAAACTTTGTGTGAGATTTTACGGACATACCTGGAAATAGAGCATCTCATAAATCTGATGGCAGTCAGCTTCTGCGTGAGAGTGGTGTTTGTGCAACCGAGAATTGTGAATTTCTCGGCTGTTGTTTGAAATTGTTTGCTTTATTGAAAGGAAGTTGTTGGTAGAGCTAGACATGGCTTTTCCTGGAACTGAGGACAGCACAGTCTTTGTTGTGGCTCACTCTTCTGTGGGCTGTTGTCTTGGTGCAGAAAGACTGATTTGCCCAGAGAGGAAAGAAAACAGATGCTTTCTCCAAGTTCAGGAAAAAAGATTGAATGTGTTGGTGTTTGACTGATAAGAGGAGGCTCCTAATCAGCTTTAAAGCACTCCGATTGACAGCTTTCAACTGTAGTGGAGCCTGCTTGGGGCTGCATGAAGAATGTTGTGATGATAACTCTTACTGACCTTTTTCCCTGATTTTATTTGTGCTTCATTCTTGGTAAGCCAGGGCATTTGAGTTATTTTTCATTCTCTTACCCACCTCCTCTGCCCTTGACTGTTGTTGTTAATCTCTGCAGCTAAACAGTGGATTTCTTTGGCATTTGTCTTATCTTACCGAATCACCATGGAAAGGGAAAAAAAGGGAGCGAGACCTTAAATATTTTTAACTTTAACAGACAGCTGAACTAGAGTCTCAGAGTGTGTCAAATCCACATAATGCTCAGGGAATGCTACATGCACTTCAACAAATGCTAATTAGATGTGATCCTCCATGTGGGTTTGTGTGTCTGTTCTTAAAATGCAGCGAGTAGTCTGATTGTGGAAAGGTAGAAAGAGGCTGCTTTGTGAAGACGGCTTCTT
Organism: Ifrita kowaldi; assembly: GCA_013398055.1. Classification (NCBI taxonomy): domain Eukaryota; kingdom Metazoa; phylum Chordata; class Aves; order Passeriformes; family Cinclosomatidae; genus Ifrita; species Ifrita kowaldi. The sequence goes on from VZRS01010409.1 coordinate 27,225, forward strand.
GTGCTCTGTGACTAAAATAAATAATGGCACTTTTGGGCTTGGGGTGCACATCATTTTGGTTGCTCATAGATCTCCTGCTGCTCAAGCACACTGGGAAACAAATACATTTCTTTTATAAGGAAATAAAACCCAGAGTTAGTTTTCTCAAAGCTTGTTTTGATCCTCTGCTGAAGATTATTGTGTGTTTCCCTGGCTGCCCCATGGTCTCTTTTGTTTTTCCTTATCTGGTCTGGGACCGTGTAATAGAGAAGAAAAATGACCATGTCAAGGAAATCTGTAGGTCCTGAGTTTCAGGAAGTACTGTCTTCCTTGTTGACAGCCATTCCAGATGAATTCCATTCTTCCAAAGAAAAGAAGGCTGTATTTTGCCGTGTCAAATTACTCTGTCGTTGTTAGTTAAATAATTTTTTTTGAGGAAGGAGAATAATCTCAGATTTATGGAAGGCCAAAACTTGAATCTCTTATTTATAAAAAAGCCTAACGGGCTTTTATATGTATACTGTAAGATTATGCTGATTTGGTCTTTCTGTTCAAGGGTATGAAACAAGAGTACTGGCTGTGCTAATCAAAAGAGGTATGTAATCCTCTGAATATCAGATTATTTCTCCTGCTGCCTTGAGTTAAATATTTTGGCTGCTAAAATGCTATTATTCGGTTAATACTGTTGTTCTTGCTCATGGCAGGTGTGGGTGGAATTCTTTTATGTGTAGTTCTCTCACCCAGAGCACCCAGGGTGATTTAACCTTTTCTCTGAAACACTGTGTTTTTTGTTTTTTTGGAGACTCTTGAGTCTAGTGAAGTCCTAAACAAACCACTTGAGCACCAGAAGAGCTAAAGAAGTAGTAAAGAATGTGCTGCCTTTCCTGAGGTGGGCAGTTCTGCATTCTGGATCTTCTTTCCACCTGACCCACAGATCTGAAGGAAAGGTAACAGGTTGCTGCTCAGTATGGTCCAGCTGCTGAAGGAACAATCTGGAGAGTCATGTGTGGGATGGGAAGTTGGTGATAGCTCGGGTTCAAACTTAATCTGCTCCAGTGCTGGAGAAATACAAATACTCCCTTGGAAAACCATGGTCAACACAGGCACTTCAGCTGAATGGTAGGATAATAAGTGTGCTAATAATAGTGGAGATTTGGCAGTACATTTTGTCACTCTTTATATGTTATCTGCATATTTTTAGCTTGAAAATGCTATAGAATTTCAACAGAATTTTGTGCACTCTGTGCAGAATGCTCAGCCACTGACTAAACACAGTTTCATGCCCCAGCTCGCCCCATTTCTGTTTCAAAAGTGCCATTCAGGCTCTGTGTGTGAGCAGGCTGGGAGTCTCTGGGTGAACTGGACAGAAATTCAGTCCTGAGCAAGCAGTAGGGAAAGGGCAGAGCTGCTTTCTGGGCAGGTCCCAAAGCTTATGTTCCACAGATCTGACCTGGTCTGAGGCTTGGAATGTTGCTCAATATTTTTTATTCCTTTAATTACAAGAATTTGTGTCAGTTCTGATTTTGTGAGTATTTCAAAACTGTCAGCATTGAACAATGTGTTGACACATTTTAGATGTCAAAGATGAGCAAGGTCAGAAGTGCTGCTTCTTTACAGAAGAATGCAGTGCTATCATTACTGCTGTTAAAAATCAGTATCTCCACAAGGTTCGGTTCCCTACATCCAATTCTGGTATGACCAGTTGCCTATGGAAACCCTTCATGAAAGCTGACCTTCCCAATCCTTTGGTCTTGCCAGATCTCTGGGGAAAATCAGGGCTTTTTTTACTGTCACTTAGGATTATGTGTAGGCTGAAGGAAAATGTAGTTCTGTTGACAAAATCAACGTGGAGAGAGATATGATAGAAATTCAGCTATTAATTCATATGAGAGCACTGTTCTTTCACATTAAAAAGTTTCTTAGAAAATGTCTTGTGATTAAAAGGCAATGATTATATTCCAATTCAAAATACCACCCCGCAGCATGTACATTTTGACAAGGTTTATGAGTCTTTATTTCTGAAAGCACTCTAATGCATAACCTTCAGAGGTGATTTATGGTGATTTTTAGGAGACTAGGTAATACTGTAAAAGGACAAGGTGAAGAGAGAACCATATCCAATTTAGAAGTGATTAAAATAAGGCTAAGCAAGAGCCTCATTTACAATATGTTCAGTTCACTTCATGAAGAGAGGGAGGCATGAATGCTGGCAATATCCCGAGTTCCTGAATGAATTTTCTTGGTCCTAGTGATCTGATTAACCACCTAGTATTGCTGCATATGTTGCTTTAAAAATCTCAGTAAGTACCTGTGTCATAATTTGGAGTGGAAGCAGGTACAGGCTGTGACTGACACTTCTATTAAAACCTTCTGGTTCTCAGGGTCCATTTCATAGCCATAAAAATCACTTGACATTCAAGGTTTCTGTGTGAGAGCTCTTTTTTCTTTCCCTAATACAAAAGTCCAAAATACTTACTTTACTATTTTTTACCTCCATAATAAAAGAAGAAAATATATTGGTTTTGAAGGTGTCACCTGCTCATATACAAAGCACTGCCTGGTTGTAACCAGAAGTTTTGATGGTTTGATCATAACAATGTTTCTTCTTCTGTAGGAGCAGCCCCAATAGCTGGTTATGCTTCAGGCTTGGCTTACACTGAGTTTTCTCTCTGTCTCTTGTAAGGCCAGCCCAGCTGGAAGATGACACTTCAAAAGGGTTGGCTTCTTTGCTCTGCAGAGAGCCACTCTGTGGGTCTCTTGGTGCTGTTCTGGGGAGGTGGGAGCACTCCTCCTGTTCCCCTCGCGTGAGCAGACCTGGGGCTCTGTTGCAGTCAAGTCAAGGACCACAGCAGGACTGGTCCTCCCCACCATTCCCCTGTGGAGAGACAGGGGCATTTCACAGCCAAGAGAGGCATCTGTTGCCTCTCTGAGATGGGAGGGAGGGGGAAGAATTTTGAATTTTCCTCCTGGCAGTGCTTAGAAGAGACAAATAATAGTAGAGAAGCAGCAAGAGGCGTTTCCTAGACCTCCTCTCACAAAAGGCATCCTTTTCAGCCTGCCTGGGGCTGCTTGGCAGGCATAGTACAGCTTGAGTGCTTTCAGTGGGAAACCATAGAATGGTTTGGGTTGGAGGGGGCCTTTAAAGCTCATCTAGTCCAAACCCCCTGAAATAAACAGGGATGTCTTCAACTAGATCAGGTTGCTCCGGGCCCTGTCCCATCTGCCCTTGAATGTTTCCAGGGATGGGCCATCCACCACCTCACTGGGCAAACTCTTCTAGTGTTTTGCTATCCTCGGCATAAAAAAAAATCTCCCTATATCTAATCTAAATTGACCCTTTTTTAATTTAAAACTATTACTCCTTGTCCTATCACAACAGGCTTCTCCGCATCTTTCTTATGGGCCCCCTGCAAATATTGAAAAGCCACAATAAGATCTTCCAGGAGGCTTTTCTTCTCCAGGCTGAATAACCCCAGCTCTCAAATGTTCCTCATAGGAGAGGTGATGAGAAAGGGTGTAAACTCATGCTTAACACCGCCTTTACAGGTGCTGCACTCCAAAAACCAAGTTGAGAAATGTAGGTGGTGGTATGGGGGATGGGTTTATTCTTTACCTTTTTCCACACTGCATCTGTGTTGGCCAGGTTTGTTGTTAAAGTTTGCTCTCTTGTCTGATTTTTCTCACTCATTGCTACTCATGTACAAGAGCTTGTGTTTCTTTCCACCACAATATCACCTGCTTACTAAAGTCCAAAGTATTTTTGGAAATTCATTAAAAATGTAAATGGAATATGCTTGTGTTATTTTAATTATGAATCAGATGTTATCTAGGAGTTAACAGACAGCTTTCCAGACAATAACAGAGCTGTCAGTTTCTTCAGTGAAAATGTCAGTGATACCCTGCAATATCTTGTGATGTAATTTATATATTCCATTTTATGTATGTGTGGTTTGTGGCATTTGGCATTTAATACTCTTAAAATTGCTATTTACCACATAAAAAATGTAGAGAACTGCCTTAAAATGGGATCAAACATATTGTTGCCTTTGAGGGAAAGAATTTTATTTTATTCTGATCAAACTGGTTTTACCCTACTGTAGCTGTGTTGAGTTAGTTGGCAGTAATGAATTAGAGTGGAGTACATTTTCTTGGAATCTGTGGCATAATCTTTTTCGTTCTTCTATTGATGTTTCTCTTTGACACAATTAACACTTCATCTGTGAACCTGGCTGAACAAAGTGTCACCCTCTGCTCAGGAGATTTTTGAGATCCTCATTCTAGGGAGCTGGCAAACTCCAGTTCTCTGAGGTAGAACTCTTTAATGGGATAGTTCTTCAGCAAAATTCCAGATACCTTGTGATCTGTGAGACACCTTGGGAAAACGAAGGTGAAAAGCTGAAATAGAAAAGAATCCTGCCAAGCTGGCTGTGGTAGGCTACTGAGTTATTGCCAGAAAGAGGATTAGGAAGGCTTTTACAAGTATCAAACTGTGCTTCAATTCATAGTAGAATGTATAAATATATCTGCTAGTGGGCCAGGAAGAATTTTAAACACAGTATCTGGGGCATTTGGCTCCTCCTTTTCTTCGATGCCAAGATCTGAATTCAGGAATTCCTATTGCTTCTTCTTCCTCCCCAGTCAGCTGCATTTACCAGAACACAAAAGTAATGAGAGATGTGTAAGGAAATTAGTATTTTCTCACTCCTTGAGTTTGCTGAAGTCAGTAACAGAATAGGAACTTGAGACCTAATATCTTAAATCTGTTTTGCTGTAATTTAAGCATACTACTTAGTTCTCTTCAAAATTAAGACCTATTTTTGTATCTTCAGTTTATATTCACCTGTATATTGTTTTCCCCCCAGTATTCCCTTGAATCCATGTTTTCTAGACCTCTCATCATTCTTGCTCTCCTCTCCTCTGGATCTTCAGTTGATCCACACTGCCATTAAGCTTGTTACCTGTTCTTTGGTGGACATAATGCTGTAGGTAAGACCCTCTCAGGAATGTGAACATCAGGAGAGGATACACAGTGCATTTGTCCATTCCTTCCAAGGTGGTGATTTAATTTCATTCTGGTATGGCATCGCACTCAGGCTGTGATCTGCTCCAGGTCTTGCTCTGCTGCGTAGTTCTCCCGGCATGGATGGTCGGGGAAGAGGAGCTGGGCCAGCAAAAATGTTCAAGGTAGAACAGCCTGAGCACAATGACTCAACTCTATTTCATCTCTATTAATTTCTTGAAAATTGGCCTGCATTATTTACCCACTTTCTGCTAAATAAATCAGAATATTTCTGTATGACACCGCTGCTCAGCTGTCCTCTTAATGAGCATTGTGAAATGATCATTTGTAACCCTGAGCCCTGAACTTCCATTAATTTCAGTAGTCAGAGGTACGTCTGATTAAATGAGCTGTTTCCAGGAGAATAAATCTCCCTGCACACACAGAGAGAGTAATTGACAACACGCCAAGATTTCATGTGTGGCTATTCCAATTGTAAGGGTCCAGTGTAATTTTGTATCTGTTTGTAAACTTAGGAGCAGCACTGGAAACCTTTGCAAACGTTTCCCATTTTCAATGTGAAACAGCTTTTACAAACCCTTGAAAACATTAAAATAATGCTAAAAAATAAATGAAGCATTATTTGACCTGAAGCATGGTTGTTTCACTTTCCAATGTTGGAAACAACTAAAAAGCCTAGTTATTTTGACCCACTCTATTTAAAATGTTAATTGTGTAATATAAAGTTTAAAGATCTTCTGCCATTGCTAATCTCAATCTTCATTTCTCTTCTTAATTGCACATTTGAACAAGAAATAGTAATGTTTTTAAATTAGCTCTTACAATCTATTGGGCCTTATGTGAAGGAGAAGGTAGTTACTTGGAGGCAATGGGGTTTATATCTAGCTGGATCTGGCTGGTTCAGCAGCATCGTAGGAGAAGTTGCACTTGAAACAAACATCTTTGAAAAATATGTGTGGAATCATCATTAGTTTTCCTTTCCTCAGTCCTTCCTGTCTGTTTTGTATTCAAAGTGCTGTTTGGCTGGTCTGGGAAGAAGCAAGGGTTCTTGGTGCGTGATGGCGAGGATTTGATAACAAAGAATAAAATTATAATGGAAATCAGGCAAGTTCAGTTTAGACAAGAAAGGGAAAATGGCTCTGGCTTTGCCATGTGGTATCTGATATCATGAAGAATTAACAGCGTTGTCTCCTTTAGAATTTTATTGTATATTAACAAATATTATTAATAAAACAATAAAGTCTCGAGCATTTTATAACTGCATAAGGAGCATTCAGATGATCTAATTTAGTTCCCACTTACCATGGGAGGCTCTGTCACATAGTCGTTTTTATGGATTTGTCAGATCTGTCCTAAAAATAGCTGTTACTACTTGCTCCTCAGCCTGCAATGATATTTCAGACATTGCTTTCTTATGCCTAGGAGTCTTCCACTGATTTCCATTCAAGACTTATTCCTGACAGTTAATACTCACTTGTATTGGTGTTCTGCCACTTGTATTCTTCCTCTTAAATGAAAAGAAAAAAAAACCTTTTTATAACTTGTCCTAATGAGTTTACATAAAGGAATAATATCTCCTCTTGGCTTTGAATGTGCTAGGCAAAATAAGTGAGGAACACTACTTTTCATAAAGTAGCTTGTTGTATGTCCTAGTGCCTCTCTTCAGTTCTTGCCTTTTTTTTTTTATTATTACTATTCTTGAGCAGAGTTGGAAAAGAATTGTATTGAGATAAACATCACTGTGGCTTGTTTCATGGCATTAATAGTTTTATGTTTTTGTTACAAACGCTTCTGTTGATAAATTCTAGATAGCTTTTGCCTTTTTCAACAAAGCTAATCTTCCTTATCCCATCATCCTCTGATTGATTAACATGGTCTTCATCCTCCCCAATAATTTCTCACTGATAATTTCCCAACTTTTAGTAGAAATGCTTATTTATTACTAGGCTCTCAAGCAGAATCACAAAGCACATTATATCATTATTTGCATTCCATTTCTGTTAGCCAAGACTTTTCCCTCCTTTCAGAATGAAATTCTGGTATTTCCTGGCATTGGCAGAGTTGTACCAGTCGTACTGACCAAAGCTGTGCCTCCTTTTTCGTGTCTTTGATAAAAATATGAGATGAGCTCCAAGACAAATGTTTAAAGAAATTATCTTTCCCAGTTCTCATGTTTTTTATCAGTAAGCTGCCATGAACTTTAAGGGTACTGTTACTCTGTTTTTATTACTGAGTATACTGAGATGGTGTAGTTGGGAAAGCGTGGCTCTCTTGTAATGAGGCTGTGAAGAAGTAAAGTTAGATTTCCTGCTGTGTAGTCCCTCATTAAATTCTGTAATTGTATGTCTGTGAATGCTCCTGTTTTCACAGGTGGAATGTCCTGGAGGCCCTAAGTTCTGCTTCTGTATGTATCCAATTTATCTAGCTTATCAGGGATGCCCAGCCCTGCACTTCATGCTGAAGCCGTTGTACCTAAAACTCCAGAATAAGCTTTATTGAGACCCAACTAACTAGAGTGCTCCAAGAATCCTGCCCTGGAATTGGGCTCTTGGAAATACACCCTTGACCCAACTGTAGCTACTGCTTTTGATCAGAGACATTAGGCAGAGCATTTCTGTTTGTGGTTGTATGTGGCTTACGGGGTGGCTATATTTTTAGTTTTATTTATTATATATTTTTAGTCTCGAATTTTTGAGGTAGGATGACTCCCTGTGCTTGAGGTGTGGCACATCTCCCCTCCTCCCAGGGAAGGATCTCTTTTAGGGTCTGCTGATGGTGGTGTTCCACTCCGCAGAAAGCAGTAAAGGTTGGTTTGCCCAGGGTGATAAACATGGACATCGATTCCTCAAAGGGTGGCTGGGTGCCTCTGCTGGCCTCCGGCAGCAATAACTGCTTAATCCGGGGATGGCCTCACCTCTGTGTCTCTCACTGCTCATCTCTCCCTGTCTCACATGTGCTGCCTGAGGATTGAGAGTGATGCTCCTCTCCCCATCCCCGAATAGTCTTTGCAGGATGTAAATTCAAGCAATACGTCCATCATTACCAGCAGATCAGTGGCACAGCCAGCAGTAGGACTCGAGCACTGGACTGCTTTCCCTTTTGCTCTTTCTCGTTTTTAAAAAGTTGGCAAAATGCGGTGGTGTGGGGAAAGAGGGCAAGGATGTTCCCAGTTACCTCAAAGTATTGTCCTTTCTTTGTGGGTGGATGAGCTTGTGGCTGTTGGAGCTGCAGGAGTGAGGCATGGAACAGCCTTTAAAGAAAGTTTTACAAGTAGGCTCATTTCAGAGTTGAAATTTGTTATTTATTAGAAGTACTAATACATGGAAATACATCTTTATAATGATAGGCTCTTTGGGGCTGGTCTGAACTGTTATCATCATTTCACACATGCTTTTTGTAACCTCACCATTTGTTCTCATTTTCTCTTTTCTCTTTCTGGCCACCTTGCTTCCATCTCCTTGCTTCTCAAGAGATTAAAGGGCCAAAATGCTGCTCCGTAAACTTATTTCATTATCCACAGAAAGTTTCACAGTATAATTACAATGCAAATAGGAAATTACTTACATTTTGAAAAGACAAGGCATTTAATTTAGTACCAAATAGCAGGAATGAAAGGTACTCTCTTTTCTATCTATGAAATTGCCCAGTCTTTTCTGGATTGCAAATTTTGTTCAGGTTGCTTAATAGAGTTTCAAGTTGTATATTAATTATTACGTGTGATCCAAACTGTCACATTTACCAAGTGTTGCTGCAGTGGTGTAATTTAATGTCTACTGTCAGGAAATAAATTCACAGACTATAGATTTTAGTCCTGACTAGGCCACTAACTTAAGTGACTGGAGGTGCTTCCCTCATCGCTCCAGGCTCATTTTTCTCTGTCTGTGAAACGTATATTATGGCAAGTACCTATAATATCTTGGGTGAATGATGAGTTCTTGATGCAGCTAAGAAGTTGGAATTTACTTTTAGAGAAAATGCTAGTGTGTCAAAAGCTAAGTTTTGGTATGTTTTGAAGTATTTTGTCCTGTGAATCTGAAAATACTTCCAGAAATTCTTCAGGAATGGGGATATTAAAATTTGATCTTCAGTATTGCTGTTGGTATATTATTTCTTTCTTCTCTTGTTGGCTTTTCATGGCTTAACAGTGGTACTAGTGTGTATATTAGTGTTAAGCCATTAAATTATATTATAAATTGGAGAAACTGTAACAAGTAGCAACTTGTTAGTCTAAAGAAGCCTAAACTATCTTAAGAAACCGAAATTAATTAAAATCCTTTATGTCTGCAGAAAGACTGCATGCTGTGTTAAGAAGTAATAAAAAAAGAAAATATGAAAGTTAAAAATCATCATAAAATAAATACTCAAAAGGTAATGATGAGATACATGATTTATCAATTTTTTTAATGTAAGCAAAAACAGCATTTGACAACCAGTGCTTCAGAATATGGATCAGTTATTTTCTGACATTCTTTAGATATATTTTCAATAAGCTATTGAAATAGACAACTGTTTTTCTGTCCTCGTGCTAATGTATATCAGTAAATTGTCACTAACTATCAATATAGTAAATGGTAAGCAATTATAAATCAATAGAGACCACAAGCTTTAGAGATAAGCTGTGCAGAAGCAGAGAAAAAGATAAAGTAATAGCATTATGATGTTCAAGAAGCAGGATTTTATGAGCTGTGGAACCAAAGAGGATGTTTAAAACCAGAAGAAAAATAAAATGGTGTTTGCTAAAAAAGGGTAGTGTAGACAAATAAGAAGGTGGTGAATAATGAGAACAATAATTAATGTGAATCTGAGCAATGCAACTGATTAATTGCATGTGAAAGTCTATTCAGTTTTCTTGGAACTGGTAAAAACTGTTTCAAGTTAGAAGGAAAAACTGTCAACTTGATCTTTGATTCCCAGCAGCTTAAGAGTGGGTCCTCTGTAGAGCTAAAACAAGAATGCACTCTGCTCTCCCTCACTTCTAGCCATGTGTTGGAACTATGAAGCAGAATTAAAAAATTAAGAGAATTATTATTATATTGGATTTATTTTTAATAAAATTTTCAAGACTGTGAAGCCTGAAATTGACTTTCTGATCTTTTACACAGGGAAAAAAATGAGATTGCAAAGAGATTTGAGTGGAGTGGGTTGACCCTGGCTGGATGCCAGGCACCCACCAGGGTCACAGAATATTCTGAGTTGGAAAGGACCCGCAAGGTTCACCAAGTCCAGCTGTTAAGTGAATGGCCCATGCAGGGATTGAACCCACAACCATGGTGTTACCAGCGCCCTGCTCTGACCAGCAGAGCTCATCTCAGAGTCAAAGCCTCTTCCTTGCTCCCCTCCACAGCTGGACAGGGGAGAGAAAATATAATGAAGGATTCATGAGTTGAGATAAAGACAGGGAAAGATCACTCACCAAATACTAGCACAGGCAAAACAAGCTCTAATTAGAGAACTTCATTGAATTTCTTACTAATAAAATCAGAGCAGGATCCAGCCACATCCATCTTGGAGCCTCCAGGGATTGGCTCTGCCAGACATGGGGGGAGCTTCTGGCAGCTTCTCACAGAAGCCACCCCTGTAAGCCCCCCTGCTGCCAAAACTGGCCACACAAACCCAGTACAACACATCTGGAAATTGTTCTCCCCAGAGGTCCAAGGCTGACGTATGTTTAGCTGAATGTTTTGCTTTCCCTTTCTACACATCCCAGTGTCGTTGAATATGTGCCCTGTTCTAGAGTCCTGATGGGAAGGCTAATTGCCCCCTGGAGCTGGGAAGGGCTGGGAAGAAGTCCAGTGTTCTGGGAGGGATGTGCTCTCTTCCCTTACAGATGCAGGAGCTGCTCTTTGTGCTGGGGAGCAGAGCCAGGTCTCTGCTATCCAGTGAGGGAATTGGGGATCCCCATTTTTAGTCAGCTTTTGGAAGTACCTGTTTTGGAATGAGATCAGTTATGATTTGATGTTAATCTGTAGAGACGCAATTTACCAGGGGTAGAAGATAGTTCTGTGGACTTGTTCTGATGGGCGTATCACAGGCTCCAGGCCAGTTCTTCATGCACCAGTTCTTGTCTTCTTTGATGTTTGGCTCAGGATGAGCATGTCCCTCCACTCTAATTTAATCAGAAGGCACCTGAGTGATATTCTTTAGCCCTGTCATTGTTCCCCTGCCCATTTGTTCTGTGATGGACACACCAAATACCCCTCCACAGGAAACATCTGCATTTCAAAAGGTTACTTTAGAGTCTGTTTCCATCTCGCCTGATAAGATGTCAGTAACAGTCATGAAATGGTTGGGGTAACTTCAGTGATATATCACAATGAGAAATTATAGTTGGGTAAACTATTTTTAAAATATTATGGGTTACTAAGTAACTACTAAAGTGCTTTACACACACACACCTCCCCCCCCCATATGTTAGTACATCAAAGCATTTCTTATTAGTGTTGCAGTGAAACAGTTTGACACTTCAGCTTCAGTACAACAGAGCCAGGAGATGCTTTGATCCAAGTGCCAAACTGCACCTTTGCAACATACAGGGCATGCTTTGATGTCGTGGGAAAAAAAAAAATAGATGGAATTTTCATTCAGAATTAAGTTTTCTATCCTGACTTTTTTTTAATATTTATTTATTCTAACATGAGATACTTGGAAGGTAGCACTCTAGGGAATTGCATCTCCTTCCTGAAAGTGCGGTCCATGGAGCTCAAATATGGCTCTATATCTCCACATCAGGATGGGAATTGCATTAGGGAAAATGGTACCTTTGCAGGTGTTATGCAAAGGTGAGCACACAGCAGTTTGCAATCGGAAGCTGAACCAGTTTTCACCACAATATGGTCTCTGGTGTTGACGCAGTCAGAGTTATGTTCTTGAAAAACTTCTCTCTGGAATATTATGCTCCTTAAAGTAAGTCTAATGTTTGTGGTCAAGGACACTTTCTCTTTGTCCTTGCCTGCATAACTATGTGTCATGAAATAGCTGCTGTAGATAGCTCCAGGGCTGGCAGCGATTGGAAAAGGGATTTCTTTGTACACTGTGTATTATTTTGATGGCCTTTAATGGAGGAAACAATTTTATTTTTTTTAATATTTTTGAAGTATCACAGTGAACCTGAAAAATAAAGACATAAATATTCAGTTCTTCCAAGGAAACCCAGTTCTCATTTCATGTTTTCGGTGTTCTAACAGGGCTAAAAGAGATGCCTTCGACTAAAAGCAATATAAATGAAGGTAAAAGTTTAAACTTTGATGAGAAAGATTATAAAATACGAAAGCTCTTAAAGTAGTTCAGCAGGTTCTAGTCCCATCTTGGAAATGGAGGAATGTTCTATGTGTGCTTAGGCCAAAAACTCTGTTATGTAGGTCTTCATAAAAAAAAAAAAGAATTCAGACAAGGTGATGAGTGATCACTGGCAGGTGCAAGAAGGCAAGAAACTTGATCAAGGTTTTGCCAGCAGAACATGTGTGGTTTGTTTGACTTTGAAAGGGTAGGAGTACTTTTCTGGAATAGTCAAGGCAACCAAAAAAGAGCCAGCCTAGGACAAAGCTCAAAGCATGGTCTGTAAAAAGGCAGCATTTGTGTAACTCAGTGTATGGAATATCCTTCCTTGTGCTAACTTTTCTTTATACTGTCACATGAGCTTTTTATTCTATATAAGAAAATAAAAAGGAAGGAAGAAAGCAGGAAGATATAAAAATGGATAAAAGAAAAATAAAAAGCAGGCTTACTGTAAAATATATCTCCCTTAAAGCATTGTTAGAAACTCTGTTTTCATAGCTTTTAAACTCCTTCGTCCATGCTAGGTTTCCCACTGGACCATTAAAGAGGCCAAAACAGCCCCAGTAGCTTACTTGTCTACATGCCCTGAAGATGAGCCCTTCAAATTTATGTTCAGCTTTCTGAGAAGTGGCCTCCCATGGGTGTCTGGAGCTGTTCCTTACAGCTGGTGTGCTCTGTGCAGTTGCTACTGCTGCTCCTGCAGAAGCCTCAGCCAAGGAGGCTGTGACATCTCCAGGGGGCACATCTGAGCTCGGTTCCACACCTCCAGCTCTGAGCTGAGCAGCTCTGGTTTGCCCTCACGATGGGGGATACAGCAGCTTGGTTCAGAGACCTCTGACACCCTAGCCAGGCTGAATCAGTCTGAGATTCTGATACATAATTTAGCTTTACAGACTCCTTCGGCACAGTCGTCACTGATTCTTTCTCATGTAGATGCATGCTTTGCCAGCTGAAATGGAATTGTTCTTGCCCTGCTCTAGTGAGAGGGATCATGGCTGTCTGCCTTTGAGGTAGTCAGCTAAACTTCTTGTTACAGTGAGTGGAGAGAAATAGATGTTTCTAATGCATGATGCATCTTCTCCTAAGGAAGCATCTGAAGGATGTGTTAGATGAATTGTAGCCTGAAAGCACCCAGCTCTCCACTGATGATATGGTTTGAACTAAAATTATTCCTATAACTGTTAATCTGTGAGAGACCAAATTTTCAGTTACTGGAAAATAAGGTAGTTTTACTAAGAAAGTATCCATAGGAGGATAATAAATGACCCCATCTTAAAAAAAGTACAAAATCGGTATTTTGACTAGATATTAAAGAAAATAAGACTTGCATCTAAAAGACTGCTGAGTTTGGGGGTAATATGTTAGATAACTGAAGGATAAGTAAAGAAGGCATCTTCTTTTACTATATTTCATAAATTTAGGTGACAGTCTGTCAGATTTCTAAGTTGGCACGTTAAGAACCAAATAAAATGCGCATCTCTCATTTTGCCTTTTCTCTGCTGTGTTTCACAGTCTGTAAAAACCTTGTGTTGGAAAGCCAGATATTTTATATTCTGCTTTGGTGTTCCCAGGTTCCTTGCCAGTGGCATGCCACATGCTTTACTGGTATTAAGTGCTCATCTATTTTAGAGCCGCCATTGGCCTAAGTAACTGTCAGGCAGTAAGCATCTTTTTTACTGACTCTCAAGTGATTTAAATCTTACAGACTACAACATACTAGGTGATTTCATGTGGTCCTAAGAGTAATTTCCACTGTCTGTTGCTGTTTGTTAGCTGAGGTCGTATTTTCTACTGTGGAACAGTTTATCCTACAGCCCTTTTCTTGCTCACGTCCTCTTGATGTTCATGGCTAAGCCACTACTGGTGTTGTCCTTGTTCATGACATGAGCCACAGTTGTCACACTGGAGTAGTTCACCTCACCCAGTCTCTGATATGGATCTAATGTGCAGGATGGAGACCACAGTCTCTGAAGAAAGATGCATATCCAGTGCAATTAAGGAAAGAAATCTAAAGGGACAAGGATCAGTGCTCTGTTGACACTGGGGTTTTTTTTCCCTCGAAGTTAGGCTTGCTCCTAAGTGCATAAATGAGCAAAGGACAGCTTTTTTTCAGAGATGCTCACTTTTTTGTTGTTGTTTGTTTGTTTTTGGGTTTTTTGTTGGTTGGTTGGGTTTTTTTGGTTTTTATGTTTAAGTATCCCGTATGCTACAGATCAACCTCATTTCACTGATAATGAAGCTCTGAAACACAGACTGTGCATATACTTACATCCATATATAAAATCTCTTCATAAAATGATAGCATTTTGTATATTCATTCTTTCATCTACATACTATCTGAAGCATATATGAAGAGCTACTAAAGGTTTTTGTAGTACCAAAAATATCTGCTTGCAGATAAACAGAAACACAGAGAAATCATTTAAGATCAAACACAGGGACGGTTGCAGCACCAGTGTTAAACCCCAAGTAGCTGTTGCCTCTAATCCCAAATTTACTCAACCTGCCAGATTCACTGAGTCTTTCCAACCACCCCAAACCCCCAAGCACTAATATTTAGACCATGTAGCTGTTTGAGATCCTACAAAGTTCAAGGTGATCCTCCTAGTCCAGTAAAATCTGTGTGCCAGCTTTTGCAGATACATTTTTTGAGGGCAGTTGTATAGGTTAGTGCATTTGAAGGGAGTAAATTATATTGTAGTCTTCAAATTGTAAAGTCAGCTACTTTGAGGAACCCCTTCCTTTGGAATGCTAGTGAAAACAATTGAATTCAACTTAGGTATAATAAAACTTTGTTAATTTAATGCAATGAAGGGCACAAAACCAATTTGGATAAATGTGTGGTGTTAGTGGAATGGAGGTCTTACTCATGCAGCAAGCAGTGACTGTATCTTCATTATGAATAATTAAACCCCTTTCAGGTAATCAAATAAACAGAGGCTTTTTATGGTTTTTCTTTTCTTAACAAGTTATTGTGCTGTTAAGAAGTATTTTGAGATCACGGGATGAAGGACAATATAGAAGTGCAAATTTATTATTATTATTATGAGTCCACTGGCTTTCCTTTTAAGATTTTCTACTTGTTTCAGTTGCACTTTTTTAATTGCCTAGAGAAATGATGTAGTCATATCTCAGAGTTGGTTTAATTAGAATTATTGATGTCTGAAGCAGCACCCAGACTGGGGAAACTGGGGTCTGATCAAAGTCACAACTAATGGTTTAGTGAAGTTAAAAATTCAGTCTGTAATTAACATTGAAAGAGAAAGCATATGCTTTCAAAAAGCACATTTTATGCTAAGGAGAAAGGCAGTTCTTATTTATTTGGAAATACGCATTGCACTATTTAAAAAGCAGGGTAACAGTAATGGCTGAGTTTTTCACCTGGAAGAAACACTGGGTGGAACATTGTGCTTTTACAGACACTGGTATACCTTACTGTCCTTAATTAGATTTAGCAGTGCATGTGAAATAGGAAGTTCACTTTAAGGAGGGTTTTAAGACTTTTGGAATTTTGAGTCTTTTGGGAGGAAATCTTTCCAGCTTGACTGGAAAGTACATACAAATGTTTGCAATTTTTAAATGTATTATATAGGACAAATAAGTTTAACACTGGAATGAATTCTGATTTGAGGTGTTGAAGAAAACAGAAGACATTAAGCAATCAGGATTTTAAAGTCTGTGTCTCAGCTCGTTGAATCCTGACGATGTGCAGGCCAGTTGAGCATCTGGGATGAATCCTCACCTTCATTCTGAAGATGTCAGTGGATACAGTGTGTTGGTTTAGCGAAGTTTTGTAGATTTTTTTGCAACACATTGATTATGCAGTGAAGTGAAATGTGGCAGTGTCCAGGTTTAACTGGGAAAGCACACTTTTTTAATGTTTTTCAGACTTACTGGGTTGTGCATAGGGAATCACGACACCAAAGTGCTTTTTATGACTGTGCACATGGTGTGACAGAGTTGGGAATGTGGGTAAATTTAACTGCACTGGAGGGGGTGGTGGAGGTAACAGATGGAAGGTGGTGGGGCTGGAGAAAGTTCAAGCAGACCAAAATAGAGAATGACTTTTACTTTCATGATGAACACAAGGAGGATAAGCAAAGTGGTGCAAGAGTCTGGATTTCTCTTAAGCAGCCCTTCCAGCCTTCTGTTATGTGGTATCCATTATAGGGTCCTTTTGTGCACTCTTTTTACTATCAGAAATAAATACATATCTTCCAAGGTGGCTGGGGATCTTCCCTTGATGAGAGCAGTTGCAATTCAGCGTGCTGCGTGGAAGACCCACCACAGATTTCATCTTTTTATGGAGCTGTGTTCACACATTCTCCAAAAGTATGCATTTTTTATCATTTGCACTTTATTGATCAGCCCTTCCTGAACCATTTTCATCCCTAATTAAGGATGCAGAGAGCTTTACATTATTCTGCTTACCATTTCAAGGGCTCATTTTATACTGCTTGTTTGGGGATTTGCTTCCTTGGGAGAATTTATTACTGTATGAATGAAAATGCTTTTCTGAAGCTGTTAATCAGTTCAAGATTTAAAAAAACTAATTGAGAATATTTCTCATTATTATTAAATTCTCAGGGGTGCTGTAGGGTGTGCACACTATTATAATCGAAACCTGTAATTTGGATTTGCTTCTTGTGCCCTTTGGCACAATGGCATACATGGGAATTTTAAGGAGAATGGCTGACACTCAGCCACCCCAGCACAGTGAACAAAATGTGCTCTTTATTATTTTCTCATCAGCTGCAGCCTCCTGTTAGCAGTGAAATTGTTTTGACAAGTGGTGTTTTGACATACTCATTTATAGAAGGGCTCAAACTAATCAAAAGAACTTCCTAACACTGTGGACTGTTGGGCTGCAATGTAATCTTCCCAATGAAGTGGGGGAGGACTCATCATGTGCGTTGTTCTAAAATTGGTTGAGGCAAATCACCAAAGAATTTATGGAAGGGAACATCTATTCTCTGTCATGGGTTGTTCTAGATAAGATAATAGTCTATTTCTATCACTCTTTGATGCTGAACTTCAGCATTTCAAGTGCTAGATGGAGTGATACATTGCTTGTGCATTGTACCTAAAGACTGTGCATGAAGTCTGATGGCACTGGGTAATAATGCTGAGGCTCATCCATGAAGCTTTTATACATAGAGCCAGTGTCATCTCAGTGATTCCTTCTGTGCAGTGCACTGGATTGCAGACACTTGGTAAGCTGGGTGGAGAATGCTGTTGTCAGTGTCCTCCTCTATAGGAGGTTTCATTCATCGTTCGTAGCTCTGATAAAACAATTTGCAGCCTGTGTAGTTCATTGGTTTTCATTCAAGTGAGCACTCCTTCTGAGGCAGAATCAGAGAATGACAGAATGGTTGAGGTTGGAAGGGACCTCTGGGAGTCACCTTGTCCAACCCCACTGCTCAGTGATGGCCACCTGGAGCCAGTTGCCCAGGAGCATGTCCAGATGGCTTTTGAATATCTCCAAGGATGGAGACTCCACAGCTTCCCTGGGCAGCCTCACACTGGCAGAGTGTTTCCTGATGTTCACATGGACCCTGCTGTGGTTCAGTTTGTGCCCGTGGGCCTGGTCCTGTCAGTGGGCACGGCTGAGAAGAGCCTGGCTCCATGCTCTTCACACCTTCCCTTTGGGTATTTATGTGTCTGTAGGATCCCCTCTGAGCCCTCTCCTCTCCAGGCTAAACAGGCCCAGCTCTCTCAGCCTTTCCTCCTGTGAGAGATGCCCCAGTCCTTTCTCATCCTTGCGTACCAAGGCCGGTCTCTCCCCAGCTGTTCATCTCTCTCTTGTGCTGGGGAGGTCACAGCTGGGTCCAGCACTTCAGGTGTGGCCTCACCAGCACTGAGCAGAGGGAAGGANAGTTCACCTCACCCAGTCTCTGATATGGATCTAATGTGCAGGATGGAGACCACAGTCTCTGAAGAAAGATGCATATCCAGTGCAATTAAGGAAAGAAATCTAAAGGGACAAGGATCAGTGCTCTGTTGACACTGGGGTTTTTTTTCCCTCGAAGTTAGGCTTGCTCCTAAGTGCATAAATGAGCAAAGGACAGCTTTTTTTCAGAGATGCTCACTTTTTTGTTGTTGTTTGTTTGTTTTTGGGTTTTTTGTTGGTTGGTTGGGTTTTTTTGGTTTTTATGTTTAAGTATCCCGTATGCTACAGATCAACCTCATTTCACTGATAATGAAGCTCTGAAACACAGACTGTGCATATACTTACATCCATATATAAAATCTCTTCATAAAATGATAGCATTTTGTATATTCATTCTTTCATCTACATACTATCTGAAGCATATATGAAGAGCTACTAAAGGTTTTTGTAGTACCAAAAATATCTGCTTGCAGATAAACAGAAACACAGAGAAATCATTTAAGATCAAACACAGGGACGGTTGCAGCACCAGTGTTAAACCCCAAGTAGCTGTTGCCTCTAATCCCAAATTTACTCAACCTGCCAGATTCACTGAGTCTTTCCAACCACCCCAAACCCCCAAGCACTAATATTTAGACCATGTAGCTGTTTGAGATCCTACAAAGTTCAAGGTGATCCTCCTAGTCCAGTAAAATCTGTGTGCCAGCTTTTGCAGATACATTTTTTGAGGGCAGTTGTATAGGTTAGTGCATTTGAAGGGAGTAAATTATATTGTAGTCTTCAAATTGTAAAGTCAGCTACTTTGAGGAACCCCTTCCTTTGGAATGCTAGTGAAAACAATTGAATTCAACTTAGGTATAATAAAACTTTGTTAATTTAATGCAATGAAGGGCACAAAACCAATTTGGATAAATGTGTGGTGTTAGTGGAATGGAGGTCTTACTCATGCAGCAAGCAGTGACTGTATCTTCATTATGAATAATTAAACCCCTTTCAGGTAATCAAATAAACAGAGGCTTTTTATGGTTTTTCTTTTCTTAACAAGTTATTGTGCTGTTAAGAAGTATTTTGAGATCACGGGATGAAGGACAATATAGAAGTGCAAATTTATTATTATTATTATGAGTCCACTGGCTTTCCTTTTAAGATTTTCTACTTGTTTCAGTTGCACTTTTTTAATTGCCTAGAGAAATGATGTAGTCATATCTCAGAGTTGGTTTAATTAGAATTATTGATGTCTGAAGCAGCACCCAGACTGGGGAAACTGGGGTCTGATCAAAGTCACAACTAATGGTTTAGTGAAGTTAAAAATTCAGTCTGTAATTAACATTGAAAGAGAAAGCATATGCTTTCAAAAAGCACATTTTATGCTAAGGAGAAAGGCAGTTCTTATTTATTTGGAAATACGCATTGCACTATTTAAAAAGCAGGGTAACAGTAATGGCTGAGTTTTTCACCTGGAAGAAACACTGGGTGGAACATTGTGCTTTTACAGACACTGGTATACCTTACTGTCCTTAATTAGATTTAGCAGTGCATGTGAAATAGGAAGTTCACTTTAAGGAGGGTTTTAAGACTTTTGGAATTTTGAGTCTTTTGGGAGGAAATCTTTCCAGCTTGACTGGAAAGTACATACAAATGTTTGCAATTTTTAAATGTATTATATAGGACAAATAAGTTTAACACTGGAATGAATTCTGATTTGAGGTGTTGAAGAAAACAGAAGACATTAAGCAATCAGGATTTTAAAGTCTGTGTCTCAGCTCGTTGAATCCTGACGATGTGCAGGCCAGTTGAGCATCTGGGATGAATCCTCACCTTCATTCTGAAGATGTCAGTGGATACAGTGTGTTGGTTTAGCGAAGTTTTGTAGATTTTTTTGCAACACATTGATTATGCAGTGAAGTGAAATGTGGCAGTGTCCAGGTTTAACTGGGAAAGCACACTTTTTTAATGTTTTTCAGACTTACTGGGTTGTGCATAGGGAATCACGACACCAAAGTGCTTTTTATGACTGTGCACATGGTGTGACAGAGTTGGGAATGTGGGTAAATTTAACTGCACTGGAGGGGGTGGTGGAGGTAACAGATGGAAGGTGGTGGGGCTGGAGAAAGTTCAAGCAGACCAAAATAGAGAATGACTTTTACTTTCATGATGAACACAAGGAGGATAAGCAAAGTGGTGCAAGAGTCTGGATTTCTCTTAAGCAGCCCTTCCAGCCTTCTGTTATGTGGTATCCATTATAGGGTCCTTTTGTGCACTCTTTTTACTATCAGAAATAAATACATATCTTCCAAGGTGGCTGGGGATCTTCCCTTGATGAGAGCAGTTGCAATTCAGCGTGCTGCGTGGAAGACCCACCACAGATTTCATCTTTTTATGGAGCTGTGTTCACACATTCTCCAAAAGTATGCATTTTTTATCATTTGCACTTTATTGATCAGCCCTTCCTGAACCATTTTCATCCCTAATTAAGGATGCAGAGAGCTTTACATTATTCTGCTTACCATTTCAAGGGCTCATTTTATACTGCTTGTTTGGGGATTTGCTTCCTTGGGAGAATTTATTACTGTATGAATGAAAATGCTTTTCTGAAGCTGTTAATCAGTTCAAGATTTAAAAAAACTAATTGAGAATATTTCTCATTATTATTAAATTCTCAGGGGTGCTGTAGGGTGTGCACACTATTATAATCGAAACCTGTAATTTGGATTTGCTTCTTGTGCCCTTTGGCACAATGGCATACATGGGAATTTTAAGGAGAATGGCTGACACTCAGCCACCCCAGCACAGTGAACAAAATGTGCTCTTTATTATTTTCTCATCAGCTGCAGCCTCCTGTTAGCAGTGAAATTGTTTTGACAAGTGGTGTTTTGACATACTCATTTATAGAAGGGCTCAAACTAATCAAAAGAACTTCCTAACACTGTGGACTGTTGGGCTGCAATGTAATCTTCCCAATGAAGTGGGGGAGGACTCATCATGTGCGTTGTTCTAAAATTGGTTGAGGCAAATCACCAAAGAATTTATGGAAGGGAACATCTATTCTCTGTCATGGGTTGTTCTAGATAAGATAATAGTCTATTTCTATCACTCTTTGATGCTGAACTTCAGCATTTCAAGTGCTAGATGGAGTGATACATTGCTTGTGCATTGTACCTAAAGACTGTGCATGAAGTCTGATGGCACTGGGTAATAATGCTGAGGCTCATCCATGAAGCTTTTATACATAGAGCCAGTGTCATCTCAGTGATTCCTTCTGTGCAGTGCACTGGATTGCAGACACTTGGTAAGCTGGGTGGAGAATGCTGTTGTCAGTGTCCTCCTCTATAGGAGGTTTCATTCATCGTTCGTAGCTCTGATAAAACAATTTGCAGCCTGTGTAGTTCATTGGTTTTCATTCAAGTGAGCACTCCTTCTGAGGCAGAATCAGAGAATGACAGAATGGTTGAGGTTGGAAGGGACCTCTGGGAGTCACCTTGTCCAACCCCACTGCTCAGTGATGGCCACCTGGAGCCAGTTGCCCAGGAGCATGTCCAGATGGCTTTTGAATATCTCCAAGGATGGAGACTCCACAGCTTCCCTGGGCAGCCTCACACTGGCAGAGTGTTTCCTGATGTTCACATGGACCCTGCTGTGGTTCAGTTTGTGCCCGTGGGCCTGGTCCTGTCAGTGGGCACGGCTGAGAAGAGCCTGGCTCCATGCTCTTCACACCTTCCCTTTGGGTATTTATGTGTCTGTAGGATCCCCTCTGAGCCCTCTCCTCTCCAGGCTAAACAGGCCCAGCTCTCTCAGCCTTTCCTCCTGTGAGAGATGCCCCAGTCCTTTCTCATCCTTGCGTACCAAGGCCGGTCTCTCCCCAGCTGTTCATCTCTCTCTTGTGCTGGGGAGGTCACAGCTGGGTCCAGCACTTCAGGTGTGGCCTCACCAGCACTGAGCAGAGGGAAGGATCACCTCCCTCACCCTGCTGGCAATACTTTATTTAATGCAGCTGAAGGCACCATCCACCTTCTTCACAGCAGAGTCGTCTTTCTGGTTCGTGTTCAACTTGGTGTCCACCAGGACCCCCAACTCCTTCTGAGCCAAGGTGCGTTCCAGCTGGTTGGCACCCATCAGCTATTTTGGCTTAACATCTATCCCCTTTAGGCGATTCTTCTTAAATTTTGTGATCTTGGCAGAGAATGTACAGCTCTTTAATTGCAGGGTGCCAAAATCCCTCGCCAAAAGTACCTTTTATTCTCATTGATGTATTAGTCTTGTTATGAGATACGTAATGTATTTTGCCATGCAGATTTTCTGAAACATAATTCTGCAATCTGTAGTAAGATTTTAGTATGGTTTTACCAGTCATTGTAAATTCAATGAATTTGAATTTGCAGCAGTTACGGTTTCAATAGGCTTAAAGCAGTTGTGTACATAAAAGTACTTTGCTTTAGGAATGGGTTTGAACATTCTTTTTAAAAATCTGTATAATCCTGGCTGTGTAGAAGAATACCTCTGTGTGCTGAGGGCTCCATTGATTTAAGTCCATTGACACAACAGACCTCTCCTATTGATCTTGTTTTTCCGTTTTATTCCAGTATGCATATCTAATATTCTGAATAGTTGCTTATATATAATATATGCAGATACAACCCCAAGATCACAATTTAATTGAATTAGCAGTCGTGGATGAAGATACTGAATGTTCTTAAAAAATAAAGCTTGTGTTCATGAATCATGAAGGTAGTGAATGTTGGCCTTGCCTCTACCTGGTTGCTTGAGAACATTTTTGTAGGGAATAGATAATGGTGACCTAAATGGCAGGATAGTGGACTGGAATTACAAAATGGAGAAGTTTCTCACAGTTTGGCTTTGGAAAACTTTGGAAAGTTCTTTATATCTCTCTCTGCCTTATGTATCTCCTGTGTTAATTGCACATTATATCTCTCTACCAATAAATATATATTAATATATACTATATAAATTAAATCATGGTGGTCTATGATTTACTAGTGGTCTGCAGTTCAGTTTCTCTGCAGAAATGCTACCAGATTGATTTACGTGGGTACCTGTAGCATGAAGACCACACACTGTTCCTAAATAGGTGGAAAAACACTAAATTTGGAGTCCTGACAAAGTGCTCCGTTATGTTTAGGGAGAGCATAATGTCAAAAAGAGTAAGAAAGGACATTCCTGGAGAACTGTGGGATAGTGCCAGCAGGTACAAGGTGTTAGCAGGCAATGAGCTGAACTCTGTCCTGAAGCTCAGTGTCATTAGTTCAGTAATGGCTGCAGTTGGCAATCAGGTTCTTTTGAACTGTGTGTTCTCCACACCCATCTTCAAACCAGCTACACTGTGCATGATTGGCACTACTGCTCCAAGAGCTGAGATACATTAAATACGGGGCTAGTAGCCCTGCTGTTTTCAGGATGATGTAGTGTGAGAGATATATTGACCAAAGGCCTCAAATTTGACAGAAAGTCAGTTTGAAACTTAACCTACTAATTGTGAAGACAGTCTGTTTCTGGCTTGTGGAGTGATAATTAAAATCCTGTTTGCAATGAAAACTCAAATGCAGTACTAAATATAAAATAGTTCTTTACCTTGCCGGGCTTTATACTAAATGGTCTGGCTCCAATTCGTATGTCCTACGTCACCCAGTAATCTTTGAATATGAGAAGAAAAAATTCTTTCAACTCCAGTCATGTGAAGTGAGATTTATTTGAATGATCCAGGACCTTTCAGTTGCATACTCCAAGTGTGTTGCTTATTTAGCCCGGAAGTCAATGACTGTGAGGGCATGAGAGAGACATGCACTAAAATCATAAAGATATCATCTTGGACCGTGTAAAAATATATAAAGTACTAAAATGAATTTCAATAAGTTAGATGTTATATATTAAAATAATTAATCTTAAAAAATGCTGATACAACTAGTCTGTGTTATTATTCTGGTATCAGTTTAATTCCATTTATTTTTGGTAAACTCATGATTCTGAATTTGCACATGAGTTTCAAATGATTAAAAATGTTTATACCAGTCCAAAATTATACAATAAAGCATATTACAGCTGTTCTTTAATTATAGTGGGTGGTGGGCACACATTTCATCCCTGAAAGCCATTTAGTACTATTAAACTGTTTGTGTGAGTTTGATTATTCATGAATGTGAGTTTTATTCACTATCTTAAAAAATCTAAAGTTTTATGGTTTACCACTGTGTCCTCAAAATAGAAAAATGGATCAAAGCCTGTACCATTTATACAGGCAAAACTATTCCTGCCCGAGAAGGAACTGCAAAGGCCAATATAAATATAAAGCAATTTAAATCAGTCTGTGAAAACAGCCATGACTGCTGAGGAGAGAGGAATGTGTTATTTGGTGTTGATTGTTTGCCCAAAATCTCCTAATGAGTTAAAATGAACATAATTAAGAAGGAGACTAAATGTCAAGGAAAAATTTCCTAAGCAGTTTTTCCAAAGCTTGCTGCTGACTTCAGGCAGAGGTGGGGGCAGTCTTTATAACCTGAGATGTTTAAAGCTGTGAAACTAAAAATTGATGATTAAAAATGCCAGTAGATCTCAGACAGATGTCTTTCCTGTCCTTTCTGGTGTTTAGTATCTCTGTTGTCTTAAGAACGAAGTGGCCCCATGAGGTTGAGGAGCAGCCACCAGTCATTAGTCAAATGTAACTTAATTACAGAGTTATCTGTGTTCTCTAAGTTACCATTTGTTTAACAGCTGAATTGCAGCACCAGCTGTATCCTTGGTATTCCAGGCACATTGAGTTGCAAACCTGTGACAAGGTCAGTGTGTTGTAGCCTCTCCTACTTTGCACAGGGAAAATCCAGCAGACTTTAGGGGGGCTGCTGGCACTGTATTTCTGCTTTGTATTGCATATGTTTAAAAATACAGGCAGGCCCCTCTTGTAGTGAGCTGTCAAAGCTAATACAGAAATTTAATAATGTAAAAAAATAAGGGTTAATAATAAAGGATAAAATCCAGCTTTTATATAAGTTTATGTAAAACTGTGGAGGTAGGCGGATCGAGGAGGCCGGATTTGTTGGAGTTTTTTAGAGAGAAAGAGATTTTTTCATCTGTTCTCATCTGAACTAGTTGTCTTTGCTTTCAGGGTTTATTTGAAATAGTTGAATGAATCTTTTGCAGCAGGGATGCTGTTTGCATAGTGCTGTCAGTTCTTGCTATCTCTGTCTTCTGGAAGTGAGGCTTAGGCTGGAGTTGGAGATGAGAAGAGGCTGTATTTTAAATATATATAAGTAATGCCTCAGTTGGCTGGGGACATTTTTCTGGTGTTTCTATGTTAAAGAAAAATACTGTAATGTGGAAAACAAACCTGTAATGCTCTGGAAGCAATGGAGTCAGCTCTCAAGGTGTAATTTTAATTCAGAAGCTTGAGACCTGTGTGATCCTTTCTTGTTAGTACATGCTTTCCCTGCTTATAGGTCTCCTAGTCAACGGAAACTAAAGATAAGGAGTGTATATTTTTTGCATGAAAAAGAATACAATAATGGTTTGATGAATAGACACTTTTATAATAAAATTCTTCTGTCTCATTGAAACTGTAGATTGCTAGCTGTTACATGACACTGAACAGTTTTCCTTTTAGTATTATCACACAATGACTTAAATGTGATGGGGCATTAGAGAAGATTGAATTATTTTAATTTTACTTTTTCACAGGGTTCTGAAGCCATTGTGTTTTATTTTGAGATAAATTATCCTATTTATCTTGTCTGCATAAATACCTTTGTGAATAATGCAAGAAGCTGGAATGCTAAAAGTAAAAATTACAGACCTGTCCTTAAAGGACGGGATTAACATCCTACAAGAGCTTATACAAAACCAACTGCTGCCCTTATTCTTCAATACAAAAATGTGCTGGTTTTGAGCATTTGTAAAGCCACTATAGTGGAGTGTTGCCAGATCCATTAACAATTTTCTACTAATGGCAGTTAAATGACTGAGTGGGGTAAAAGCAGGCAACAGGATGGTCTGTACGAGATCTCCTTTTACATTAATGTTATAGCAAGGCTTGAATGAAAAAAGCTACAAAAATAGTTTCATGGTGGTAAGAGCAGCCATTTCTTCAGTTGCATTAGAGCAAGAAATGAAAAATACTACCCTTAATGCAAAGGTAGTGCAGATATTTAGCCAGATACTGCAGAGGAAAATTAAGACTATGAAAATTTTCAGTTCCCAAGGAAACATTAAACTGGCAGTTTTCACAAGCACTCAGTTTCAGACTTCCTGGATATTAACGCGAACATGCAGAAAGCCCAGACAAAACTGCCCGTCCTGCTGCTAGGAGCACCGAGGGCAGGCAACACCTACAGCGTGGGAACACAGCCAAAAGATGCCCACCAGTTGTTTCTTCTGGCCTGTGTGCAGTGCCAGAATTTCTGATCAGGTTTTAATGTGCTCCTTCGAAAAAGATCAGAATTTCGACACTGTTTTCATTCACAGGTCAGAATTGTACACTCTCATTTCAGCTTAACATAACTTAAAGAAGAAAATGCAGGTAGCACATTCTGGTAAGCATCTGCACACACAAAACACACAAAAATAATGTATATATAACTCAAATTCTATAGCAAAACCCCAAACCAGACTTGGATAGAAAGACTTTATCCTGAGGCAAGTATGCAAATATAGTGCTAGAATCTAAAGATGGAGAAGCAAAGATGAAGAGAAGTGAATTGATTCTAATTCTCTGAACTGGCTCTTATGTATATCACCATTTTTCTGTGCAGAAGAAATCCTCAAAAAAAGTGTTTTGAAAAGACACGGAATGTCCAGCTGGAAATGGTCTATTAAATGAACTAAATAATGTCATGGTATATGGCACACCATTTTATAAAGCTGTTATTTGCTTTTCCCTCTTGGTATTCTGAGCATCCTAAATCTGAATTTCTAGAACATCCACAACATTTCCCTATTCCTGCAGAGCTGTGTTTGTACACGTGCTGCAGATAACACACAGGATCATGGGAGAAGCTTACAGACCTCATCGTGGTATTTCCAACCCAGTTAGTGTTTATGTGCACCGTTTCAGGAAACAGTAATGTGTTGGCTAAGTGGAGATGCCGTTGAGGGTTTTCCTTGTTGATACCGCTCCTCGTGCATATCGTATCACATGGTGCTGCCAAAGGCATCCTGACTGCTGCAGAAGCAGAGGGGGAGTTGCTCCCCATTCTCCTTCCTGCACCATCCTCCCAGCCTGTAGCAGCACCTGCATGCAGGAGGAGGCTGGGCTGGGGGCCAAGGAGGAGTGCTGAGCTCAACCCCAGGAGGAGAGGCAGTGGTAGGAAGAAGAGCTTGAAGAGTTTTTTACTAGTTGCTTCTGCACCAGTGGTGTCTGTCATGGCAGATTTTCCCAAAACACCCACATAGCTTTTCTTGTCCTTTGCCCATTGCCCCCAGCGTGGGTAGGGCAATGCTGGCATAGCTCCACTGGTTTAAGGAGCTCAAGGAAGTAAAGGAAAACCCTGTAAGACTGAAAGCAAGTCTTTTTTTCCTAGCTCTGTTGGTTGAAGAAATTGGTTAGTGTCTCCCTACACATCAGGGAACAAAAGCTGTAACAGGCGTGGTACTGCTATAGTAAAGTCATCTAGTCTTGAAAGAGTTCTATGTATTATTTTACTTTTTGACATAATGTAGAGACATAACCTAACTGCTGTTCCTCCACTGAGTAAAGTGCTGCTTTAGTTTTGGTACCCTGGCCGATGGGCGTTCCGAAAAGTAACCTGCTAGTCAGTTAGTGTCCTTTACCATGAGCCTAAATCATATACTTTTGAAAGGGCTTAAGTTTAGAAATGAACTTCAGGAACACTCTGTTAATTTTGTAAATTAAAACTGTAAAATTGAACAGATAGAAGTCCAGCACAGAACTGACACAAGAAAGCAGTCTTTAAACAGGAACATCCTCCAATCCAGCACTGGGAAAGAAAGGAAGGTAAGAAGAAGGATTCATTTGAGATTGACCCGCAGTAGCAAAGTCATTCACTTTCCAAATAGGATTAGACTTGTTTCATCAGCCATGACATGTGAAAAGATCATGGTTTAAAAATTCCATTTGCTGTAATGAATTGAAAGTGTCTGAGTTTGCAAGCAGCACTCACTGTTGATGGACAGCTAGATTCGTGCAGTGTTTTAACACTAAAATTAGCTTCCACAAAGTAAAAAGTACAGAAAAGGTGGCAGCAGTGACAGATCTTAAAGCATTTAAAAATTGACTTTATTGTTAGATGGGAGCTGAATAAAGCTAGAAATAAATGGTGTTTATGACCCTTTTATGTAGATAACTTGGTTCATGCTTGAGTGAGGACGAGCACGAATCTTGGAAAATGACATTTTTTAGGTTTCTCAGTCATATTTCAACAAGAATAAATATTGTTACTGAAATGAGGAAAAATCGAACTTCTCTATGGTATTGCTTGTAAGATGTAAGAAAATGGGATTGTGTTGAAGGATACTTCATTCACATCGATTTCCACGCACATCAACATGACTCCAGTGCAGTCCATGAAACCATATTGGTGTATGTATCTTGGAAATTGAGATAAAAGCTACACTCTGTGGTTAGTTAATAGCCTTAACTCAGTCTTGCATCAGGATCATGAGACATTTGTCCTTTGATGCATGTACAGCTAAATGTAGTTTCCAAACATATTTTCACCAAGTTTTTTTGGTTTGATGTACACAATTCTATGCAAATTTTAAGTGTGCCAAGAAAAAAAATCTCAGTGGGTGAAAGTGGGAATTACTTAGGAATAATTTGAGTCTCCTTTTAATTGATAAGTTACCCAGCTGAAAAGTGTCCAAAATAAAAAAAAAAAAAGCTTGAGCTGAGTAAAGGAATGAAAATATAATGGCTTCTTAAATTACCACAAGGTTAACATATAATTAATTTGCTAATTTTAATTACAACCCTACAAAATGTGCTGAAAAATGCTCAAAGGGGAGAAGCAGCCAGGTGCCAGCCATGATTAGCCAAGGTTACTGGCAATTACGAGGTCTTTATTAAACATGTTACAGAAGTTTGAGAAATCCCTTTCTGAAAACAGCACATTTATTGAAACTCAGCAAGGTGTTCATCATGCTGTATCGTTCCGTTGCTACAGACTTGCTGTCATTTGCCTCACTCTTTTCCAGCTAAACGTTTTACTGCAGCTGAAACATGGACTGCTTTTTCTGTTTGTCACATGCTGTTACACTTGTACTAAGTATTTATTTTGATAACATAAACAAAAGCGATTAACCAGTGTTTGCGAAGTGTTCTGAGCACGTTCAGTTCCAGAT
Source organism: Ifrita kowaldi (assembly GCA_013398055.1). Classification (NCBI taxonomy): domain Eukaryota; kingdom Metazoa; phylum Chordata; class Aves; order Passeriformes; family Cinclosomatidae; genus Ifrita; species Ifrita kowaldi. The sequence continues at coordinate 56,690 of VZRS01010409.1, forward strand.
AGCTGCCAATATCGCAGCTGAGTGCTGGAAACACAAATCCTGAAGAAAATGCTTTTTCTTTCCAAGGTGTCCTGGCACGTGCAGTTTGTAAAGCAGGAATATTGCTGAAACTGCATTTTCAGTGGACAACCTGTTCTGCAATGCTTTAAATGCACAGACAAATGTAATTTCTGAGTTAAAAAAACAACCCAACACAAACAAAAAACCAAACAAGGAAAAAAAATCTGCGTGTTTGCTTTGCATTTTTAACAAATCATGGTGTAAAAGAATGTCTTGTCTGTAACAGATTACATGATGTATTACTGTTAATTTTTATTGTTGTTATGTGAGTCATGCTTTAAATGTCTGTTGTTGGGAACTGTAGTAAACCTTGATCCATCTATTAAAGGAAATCTTTTAAAAAACTCCAAACCAATAAGATTTTTAAAAAAACAAACCTACAGTGTTGGTGTCAAAGGAAATTAATTTCCTGGCTGGCTTGTGTTTTTCTCTGAGGCAGATATTGATGAGTGTGCAGAGGGGATCATTGAGTGTCACAACCATTCACGCTGTGTTAACCTCCCAGGGTGGTACCACTGTGAGTGCAGAAGCGGTTTCCATGACAATGGAAGCTATTCTCCTTCCGGGGAGTCCTGTGTTGGTAAGCAATGATCAGCAGAGCCTTTTTTTTCCCTCCTTGTGCATGGTGTTCCCAAGTGACTGTCGAGCCGCTGTCCTGAGCAGTGACTGTGTTCCAGGCCGGAACGGGGGTGCCCCCAGTGTGTCCGTGGCTGCCGGCACCCCCAGCCACGCAGGGCTGCTGGGCCGTGGCACCGCACGGCTCCCAGGGGTTCCCACAGGAGCACATCCAAAGCGTGACTTACTGCACTGCTCCGTTTGTCAGAGCAAGTGGCTGTGAAACCTGGAGTGAAAGTGCACTTGCTGGGGAGCATAATTGGACACAAAAGGGGAAGAGGTGGTTTTCCAATTCCAGGTTTCAGCAGAGTGATAGAAGAACATACCTGTGGTATGTCTGTGTTGCCTTGGTTTGCTTGTTTTCCATTTTTCAGCATCTTCATAATTTAATTTTTAGAATTACGCAAATAACATCAAATTCTCTATGCACCGTATTTGCAGAATAAGGTCCCAAGAGCATGAACAGAGAGGGATTTTTAATGGGTGCAAAGGGTTTTGTCAGTTGTTTCTATGGGAGGACAAAGGATGAGGCTCCATGAGGAGTCAACGCTGCCTCCTGCAATCTTTGTGCCCTTGACTGGCTGTCGGACTCTGGGTGCCACTACAGCAAGTGAGAAGCAATAAAACCATAGTGAAGATGGTAATTCTGCCTTACCCCTGGCCTTACAGTTTTTCCACCTTTTCAGTTATTTGCCTTATACATGATTTCTATGTGGTATTTTATCAGGTGAGTTTAAAATTGTTTAGATGGGATCCCGTTTTAACTTCTGTAGAGATACAGATCAACTGGCTGATAGTGTTATGTCCTTTCTTTGGAATTTCAGTTACTTCATCTCTAGTCAGTTATACAAGTTTTCTATAAAAGCTCTTCTCCTCCTTTTGTGTTCTTTTTTTTTTTAATGCTGTGAATTTAATTTATCATGGCCATAACTTCAGAGGGTGTTTTCTGTGATTTAAAGTCTGTAATTGAAATAAAAATTAAAATAACAATTTGTAACAAAAATATATAAATTTACTTGTAAAAAACATTCTCATCTTTTATGAACTCTGGCTATTAGAAGTCCTTGGGATAAAGTAGTATAATAATTGAAAAATGCAGAGGAACAATAATGATTTTCAAAGCAATATTTTGTAGCTTGTCCAGCTAAATTATTTTTTTACACATTGTCCTAAGCCAATGGGGAGCTCAATAAAATCAGAGCAGTGAACTTCTTCAGAGGGTGACTGTGTAAAAAATGGCAAATTTTACAGCATTTCATGATTCCATAGATAAAATAGACAAAAGTCATGTATTTCTAAACAAATTCTCAAATGTTAAGAGTTCTCCTCTGGTTTATTTGGATGTTGTAAAATGAGTGATGAATGGAGCAATGTTGAAAATACCTTCTTTATGAGAAGACAAAGCAGCATGACATAACCTTCAAAAAGCCCTGAGGCAGCTGGGCGTAAGAGGCATTTTTAGCATTTCTGGTGCTTACTTGTACCACTTACGTGGGGAGCCCCATCCCCCTACCTTCTGTAGCTGATCTGGGAAGCTGAAGATGAAGAGCCAAGCTGATGTCAGGAGGAGACAGACACATAGGCAAGGCTGTGGATGACCCCCGGGTAGGCTCAGCTGCTGGAAAGGTCAGTATTGCTTGCACTGAATCACTGCTGAAGGGTTGGGGCTGCAAAAAGAAGCCCCAAACGTTCTGTATTCTGATGGAGACTGGAGGGATAAGATTTCATGAAAACACACTGCCCTCATTTTGACCTGCACAGCATGCTGGAAGTTTGTGAGGTGAGGTGCTCATCTTGCCATATGCAAGTTGTAAACAGAATGTGAAATCGGTGGGGTTATTTTAATGAAATAGCTTCTCTGAACCATCTGCTGCAGGGTACCAGTGAGGAAGAGAAATAAACCAGTTTGCTTCACCAGTGTAATGAAATAAAATAATTAAAAATTAATTGGAAGATTCTGCTAACCCATATCGACAAATTTCAAAACCATGATGTTTATTTTAAAACGCAAGTAAGAATTGGTTAAAACAGCAGAGAGAAAACACTGCACATTCTAGCTAATACGTCACATTACAGAGCTTGTTTGCATGGTGGAGCATTTAGGGGCAGAACCGGTGTCTTTCACTCCACTTCGGATAAAAGAGGGTTCATCTGCTTAGCAACAGTATTTTTTCCTGATGTGTTGTCTACTGAATTTGTAGTGTGTACATGAGGTGGGTATGAGCCATTGTCTTTCAGTATGTTTTGAAACATTGCTTCTTCCTCCCTGAAGGACAAACTCGGAGAACAATAAATAGGCTGAAAACATAAGTAAAATAAGATTAAACCCTCCCCTACAAAATAATAGCAATAAATACTACTACTAATAATAATCATAAAGAAAAGAAGATCACAAGACAGTAGGAGGGAGTACTCATCTCTGACAGATTGCCCAAAGCCCAGGCAGCCAGTTTTTTTTGCTGGATACATTTATGTATATATTGGTTAACCCCTTTTCCCTCCATTTTTATGTAGGTGGTCTTGGAGCTGAGTCATTGCTTGCACTGTCTCTGCAGTGCTTGCAAAACATGAAGAAAAATAGCATCTATTTGGGAAGTGTTGTGATACCTCAGTGCTTCTAAAAGCTATATTCTCACTGACAAAGAGAGCACAGTGAAGTTTGTCGCCTGGCAAGGGACAATTGTGTAAATCAGCAGATGTGGCAGGGAAGGTCATAATTTTGCACCAGAGCTTGGGTAATAAGGATGTGTGGCTTAGCCAAGCCCCTTCAAGACAGGGAAAATTCTTTTATTGCTCAAAATATCAGCCAAAGGCAGCTTTTATCAAAGATGTCAGCTTCATATAGTGACGGTGAGCAGGCTCAAATTAAGAGAATGTAATTTGATTTCCCATAGTAGTGTTTTTATGAGGCCCTGGTCTTTCACAATGTGTTATTAAGAATACTGCTTGCAGACAAAAGACAATTGCTGTACGAAGTTGCTACCAAAGTTTGCTTGGCAATTAAAACCTGTAGGCTACAGCTGCTGCATTGGTTGGTTGGTTGGTTTTTTTTTAAATTTTGTTATAGGAGCTTTGCTGCACTCTGAGGTAAAGAAACAATAATACTTCATAGAGGACGGTGAGCTGTCATGTGATACAGTATTCGTGGCTATCTACTGATTATAAAAAAAAAACAAAAACCAAAGCAAATGATACTTTTGAATCTCCATCTCTAAGTGACATGCTTCCAGTCTGTAGAGCGATGTTCAGACCCTGGAGTGCAGATTTACTGAGTCAGTTTTTTTCATAATGATTTGTGTTTCTGGGTCCCTACAATGGGACTTGCATGCACAGAAGGAACAACAACCAAGGCAGCAGTGCCTATCAGGTTTTGTTTATTTTTTTTCTTTAAGAACCACTACAAATTTTGCAGGGAGGCTTAACATGGCTCCTCCTCCCACCAAACCCCCATAGGATTCACCATTTATCTCTTCCTTTAAAGGTAGTATAGCTAGACCTTACTGCAGGATTACTTTGGGGAAATGAGAGCTGGGAAAAGGTAGAACTCAAGAGCTCATGAAAGAGAGCTCCACAGGGATTAGTCTCCCACAAAATCTGGGTGCAGCAGTGCTTGAGGGTCAAACCTGAATAGGCTTTAAATTAGTTCCTGAAGCTTTCATATATTCCATGGTGTGCTGCTATGGGGTTTCTTATCTAGATTAGAAAGTAAAAGCAAAGGATGTTAGGTTTTGTTTATTTTTCCCCCTTTCTGTGTCACACAAAAAGGTAGACCCATCCTTTGAAAATTTTCCTATATGCCTGAGAATTGCTTTCCTGGCTGTTGCTGGAGAAGTGCTATGTAGGCAGAAAGGTTTGCGTATGGTACAGAGTATCCAAGACCAACTAGAAGCTGCTGTTTTACAACTTTGTTCTGTTCTGCTCATAGAATTTCTTAAAGCTCACAGTATCAGAGTTGGTGTCAGTAGATTTTATCCTGTAAAATAAAGATTATCTTACTTACTTTTCATTTAGTAAATTCTAATTTTTGTATTCTGACAGAAAGTTGTGTTCCATGTCTTCAAGGCAATTGTGTTTAGTCATTTCTGTATTTTTAGAAAGCTTTAGTAAATTCTATACTCAGAATCTAATTCACTATGCAATGTTCTTTAATAGACCTTTATGTCTCTATAGAATAAAAGTGCTATCATAAAATATTTTCTAGATAAAAATGACTCTGTTTGGTGATATTTTTTCAAAGACAACTCCAAATAACTTTGATTTATAAAGAAGGCAGAAATCATTAAGTGACAAGTTGCCTGTGAAAAATGATTTGTCAGAACAGTGTTTAGTTAACTTGTACATACATTGGTTTGGGAGGCCAGCATACATTTTTCACGTTAACAATATACTGCAATGGTTTAATGTACCATAACAGTTAAAATTAGCACATTAGTAGGGCTCTTTCTTCTGCAACAGCTTATCATGATAATACAGAGCACCACACTGCATGGCTTGCTTGTACACATTTATTAAGGTGCTATGGAAAAGTCTTACAATTAAAACCTGAACAGCCTTGAAAACTAAGAAATGAAGTAGCTAGGGATTGATTTAAAATTTCAGTGAAACCAAGTTAATGAACTTGTGTTGATATGTACAGTCATGCTTGTCTTCTGCCCGATTCAAATGCAGTGGCCGTGGGACCTCTCATAATATCTGAGGCAAATTACTTCTCATTACAGCCAAAAAGGATGGAAAAGGAAATTGCATCTCAGGGGATTATTTGCTTCCATTTTGCTTCTGTTTTCTTGTCTGCCCACATTACTGAGCTATCCAAGTATTTTGAGAGTATATTGGAAATGAGCACATCTTGGGTGGTTTGTTTTCTTTCTTTTTTCATCCACAAAATGGGACTGGTTGCTAAAATGTGTATGGTCGGGTACTTATGGCTGTGCATTTGTTTATAGAAGCAGTGCCTGGGGTGTTTGAAGAGTAAAGATCTTGGTCAGTTGTACAATGGTCGACGTGTCTTGGCAGCAATCCCTTGGCTGCTGGCTGTACGTTGTTGATGGAAGATTGCATAAGGCTTTGAGGAACAAGCAAGTTTCTGCTCAGTATGGGTGTTTCAACTGCATCCTCACTTCTCCTTGGAAAGGAACTGTCTGGAGAGGGGAAGGAAAACTCTGCCGCTTTTATTTGGGTTGATCAGTAGGTTTTTGCCACAGAGAATCTCAGTATAATGAATAAAATTGCAAAATCCTATTTCAGGTGTGAAAATCAGATTATTTCCATAGGTTGACAGGATTCATGAGAGAACTAATCCCTCCAAACCTAAAGACAGGCGTTTTGTTCTTGTGCTTTACATATAGGAAAAGAATATGGAGTCTCCTTGCTATTTCCAGTGTTCTTCAAAGCTGCTTGATTTATAAATTACTATTTTATCTCCTTCCTACTTTGCGTTGTTATAATGGGAGATGAGATTTGCCTGCAGTTTTGCTGTGCCCATCATTAAATGTTCCGGTTTTGGGCCTGCATCTTCTGAGAACAGTTGTGGGAAAGCAAATGAAACCTGGGGGGATATGGGGAATTTGAGCTAAGCAAGGATTTGAATACTACAGAAATAAGCTAAGTGCAAAAGTCTTGTCACAGTTTTCACATTCACTAAATTATTGTTTTGGACTAGGCTAATTTTTCAACACATAAATTGACACATTGATTCCAGTTGTTAAGAGAAATTTCATACTAAATACAAGTATTTTCTTCCATGCTTTGCATAGCCCCCTACATGCTGATCTCACACTGATATGGCCATTTGATCTCCATCAAAATGAAATACTTTCTGTACCTAACTGAGAGCTAACAATGTGGGAGCATCTGGTTGGGGTTTTTCCTTCCCCACCCCCACAGTCTGGTTTAAGGCTGAAGGAGTGACAGGGACAAAAACATGTTATGCTTTTAACTTTTTTCCCTCAAGTTACTGGGAACATTGTCTATTCTGACTTTAGGAAATGCAATCAGCGACAACAAAAAAACTGCCAAAGGGATATTCTCAGAAAATTAGTTCTGTTAAAAGTTCAGCTGAAAATGAGTGCAGTGTCCAAGCCTTTTATATCTGATCAATGACTAAAACTTCTAAATAATAAATGCCATAAAAGAATAATAAACTATTATTTGCATAAAGAACCAAAAAGCTGTGTAGCAATTAGGAGTTTATGTTCATGCTTTGCTTGATTCTTTGTCAAGAATCTGCCATTTACCAGTTTGGGCTGCTCGTAACGGGGACATCCTTTTTATGTGTGCTAAATGGAGAACAGCAGCAGAGGTACATAAATAGGGGGTTCTTCCCTTCTGCATATGCATAAGAGATTAAGTTGGCTTTGTGAACAGGTCTGTACTACTGAGAACATGAATAATGTTAGTTTCTATAATTGCTAACATCTGGCTTTCCATAAATCTGTTAAATTACATGGAAACAGAATTAGATTTCAGTGTCATAAGTAAAGCAATTAAATGCAACTCTGTAGGCAATATGGCTTTATATTCATCTGTGAAATCCTTTTAGTTTTGAACTGTGAAACCTACCCTTCTAATCTGCGCTGTTATTCTACTACATCCTATACAGAGTATAGTCAAGGAGCTCTTACTGTGGTAGGGAAGGCAATATTGATGATGCTTGTTGAAACCACCAAAGGCGAAGTGAATGCTTCATTTATACCTTTGTTTTCAACAAAAAATACAAGTCAAAGTCTATTGAAAGGAAAATGGGATATCTTTAAGAATGTTTTAAGTTTTACAGTAGCTATTTGGATATAATTTGATACCAGTTCATTCATAGTTCTCTTCGTGTCAGTCTTCATGTTTCTTACTTCCTGCCATACTCTGGCACTTGTTAAACAATGAACTACAAGTTTTAATTTCTCTTAGTGCTGCACCTTTTACACCACCAGTAGTGAATATTTCAAGTACTCAGGTATGGCTAAGGTGTGCACTAGAGCAATAATGTTCTTTTCTGGAAATTAAGACTTTCAGGACAGCAAAATGCACCATTTTTAGGCAAGTCTGAGTAATGAGCAATTGAGTCATGCTGTCAGGCCAGTGGGAACATTTCTGACGAAGGACTGGCCCACAGGTTAGCCCAGAAGTGAAGCCCTGTGAAGGCAGTGAAATGGCCTCCAGGTTCCCTTTGGATCTATAAGCACAACAAGGAACAGTCAGTTTCTGGCAGCCCAAAGTTTTGACTCTGTTGTGCAGACTGATTTTCACATTTAATCAAATCCAGGGGCATGACCACATTTCCACTTGTTCCTGGACCATTTATGAATTGAAATCAGAAATTGTACTATCCAGACCAGACTGAATTTAGTGATTTGATTGTTATAAGGAGTCTCTTTCACCAAAATGAGAGAATTCTTAAAGTCTTTTTAAAAATTTAAGATAGGACCTTTTGAGGTGACTACTCATGAACCCGTGGCACTTGTCCAAAAAGTAGGGCAACTGACCATCACATCCTACCTAAATTAGACTTCAGGAAAATTTTGTTTGTAAATCCTTTGAATTTTTGGTTTAGGGAGATGTTAAAAGTACTGTTGGGTAATGCTGAACAGTTAAAATTTCACCCTAGCAATAAGGTCATTTTGAATGATAAGTATTGTAGTTCTTCCTTGTAATTTCTGAATGCATCTAATACTATTCTGAAGTTATCACAACAGAAACCCATCACGTGATTCTAAAGGATTTTCTTTTCCAGCCTTCCTTCCACTGTTGATTACAGTTTTTGTTGTTCGTGTTGGAACAAAAGTCACCCACCAGTTTACTGGTATTTCATCTGGACAATTTGTCAATATATTGTTTAAGAAAAGTCCAAACTTATTGTCTGAAAGTAACACCTATTTTTAACAATGTGCTTAAAAATCAAATAGCTTTCATTGCAAGAAAGAGAACACTGCATGAACTCCCTAGATAAATTCATATTGCATAATTATATTTTACCCTCCAAAAGCAAATTTAATGGGATGCTGTAATTCACTTTTCTCTGGTGTATAATGATTTTCTCTTGTCACCTATTCTTTGTGTCATTGCTAAATCATACTGCATAGCTTTAAGACTTTTTTTTTATGTATCAGGTGCCTCTGAGTTCTTTTTATTTCCTTTTTTTTTTTTTCCCCAATTCACTTATACCTTCCAGCAATGGGAAAAGGAAGCAACTGACTGCTTTTAGTATGGGGAATGTTGCTTGTGCTAGGAAATAATGAAGAATAATGCACTTCTATTTTGATGTAAAACCCTGAACAGAGAGTGGTCTAGTTGACAGAAAGTCACTCTGCTCGCTGGTTTCCAGTCACTGGGAAATGAGTATGCACCCTTATCTGAAGGTTCAAGTTTGCCTCTGATACATGGTTCCTCTAGGTACATCAGACTCAGCATTTACAATTAAGCCTGAAGGAGATATTTTAAGAATTCTTGGTGGAATCAAAATAAATGCTGAAGAATAACCTAAAAACCATCAGTGCTTAAAGTCTACTGAGTAAATATGGAAGGTACAAAAAGGAATGCACCCTCATCCACCAGCAAGGCAGAATAAGCAATAATTACTTAATGCAGAAATAAAACTTGCCCCATGAAAAATGTGCCCAAAGCTTTTATAAATCTGCTGTTTTGCAGATATCGATGAGTGTGCCTTAAAGATCCACACCTGTTGGAATGATTCAGCCTGTGTGAACCTGGCAGGAGGGTTTGACTGCCTTTGTCCTTCCGGACCATCTTGCACTGGAGACTGTCCCCATGAAGGCGGCTTCAAGCGGAACGGGCAGGTGTGGACCCTGCGAGAGGACAGATGCTCCGTTTGTTCCTGCAAGGTGAGATCCAGCTGGCCTGGGTTGCAGGAGTCCTTTAATTCTCTGGGCACATGTCAGAAACCCAATATTGCAGTGCTGCTGTTGTTGGCAAAAATATTAGCCTAAGCCCAAGGCACTGAGACAAAAGGTAAGCTCTGCTGTGGACACTGAGGCTGGGATGGGGATATTCTTCTGGGAAGGCATTTCTTTTCTTATTTTGCACAACCACACATGTAACTGAATAATGGCTAACCTTGCTGAGCTTCTACCACGTCACCCTGTGGGCCAGAGCATTTCAGAGTGTGCCTCAAAGAGGATCTTGCATTACCCTTTAACGCAATGTGCACGTTCCAGCACACTTACTGGAAATGCTGAAAACTGATTTTAATTTCTCTTTCATATGAATATACATCTCTCAACTTCCTGTTGGCTGTGTTTCCCTTTGTTTGGAATACATGGGAAGTAACTTGGTGAGAAGAAAGGTCTGAGCGTGAGTCAAAGGTTAGAAGATCCAGCAACAGGCACTTAATTTCCTCAAAGTGAAGAAGGGCGAAGGCCAGCTTTTTCAGCTTTTTCCTTCTCATCCCAGCTTGGCTGTGTTGCCAGCTCTCCCACTTGAGCAGTGCAGCTCTCTCTGCATGTTTGGCGAAGCCAGGTCTAGTATCAGTAGATGTACATTAAAGAGTTAACATTTAGATCAGGGTGGGGGTTTTTTGTTGTTTTTTTTTTCCCCCCTAGAAATTATGTTTTGTTTGGTTGGTTTTTTTCCTGAGTATGGTAACGAAGTTAGAAGAACATTTGGCTCTGCTTTCTTGATTTTCACTAGTTAACAGAGGAATGCTTCTTTTTGAAATCAGAATAATTTTAGAAATGCTCTAATCTGAGAAGTGGTTGGTCTTTTATGGTCACTTTGAGCTGATTTGTTCATAGCATGGGTAAAGCTGTCCAAAGGCAGGGCAGAGCACTATAGGCCCAGACATGAGTTCAAGTGAAATTAGGTTGTGGCCTCCGTGAAAAGCTGAAGATGGAGCATGGGAATTGGCCTATCAGTCTCCATGTCTCAATGCTTGGGAGCCAGAGAAGCATGAGAGGGTTTGAGGGGGAACAAAGGGAAAGAGGTGTTTTGAAGTTGCAAGAAGCTGAAAGCCTCATCCTTTCTGTTTTGCAGTGATGTTTTGCAAATGAGTTCTGCAAGGGAAAATTAAGACTTCAGAGTGAGTAGAACCTAAAAAGTACACTGCTGGTTTGGCCTCAGTAGGGAATATGTTCTTGTTAGTTGCTATATTTTTTATTTCAAGTAGCCTCAAGCTCTCTAAAACTCCTCCTTTCAGAAGCTGAAGTGTACAACTTTACCAACTATATATCAAGCTTTTATGGTAATCTTGGGGAACCAGCAAGGCTTATGAAAGGATTCCAGTCAATAGAATAAATAGTTTAATATATGTGAAGACATCTGGTCTGCCTTTGCAGAATTATAACTATTAGTATTCACATTTTAGATTGCTTGTAATTTGTTTTATTTGCTGTTTCTCATTGCATGTATTTCTTATGTTGAATGTTGTTACTGGTATATGAAAATACAGGAATGATTAACTAGTACATAGTTTAAACTAAGCCTGACACTGCTGTTATGACTCTTACTATGTGTCTTTCTCACTTCAGTTTTTCCCTCTGTGAATTAGCATTTGCATTTAATTTCATTCCAGTGGCTGCTTGTTTCAAGAGCAAATCCATGTCTATAGAACAGGGAAAACAGGAAGAGCTCCTTGTCTATCACATCTCAGGCAGAATGTAAAGTCTTCACTCACTGTGTAATGAAATACATTTTTATACATCCTGATAGCTTCCAGTACACCAGACTACTTCTCAAACCTCTCCTTTTCAAGCAGTTGCATGGAGAACTGCCCCTGCTTGATCTTTTGCAGCCTGCTCAGTTTGCAGTGAGGGAAGGAGCAGAATGTAACTAAACCATTCCTTAGAGTACTTACTCAAACTTTGCAATGATCCTACTTTGTTTTATCCAGAATGCAAGTCAGCATTTCAGTTTTGGAATAAAACTGGCTTTTCTTTTGCTATAGTTATTCTGGCAAAAGTCAGGTGGATATATTTTGTGCATTGGCTGAAGCACATAGGTACCACTTTAAAATATTTTAACTTACAATTCGTTGCAAAGAAAATTAAATACCTTACTTAATGAACTTCAAAGCTATTTGTGAAGTAGGATGCTGTGGAATACAGGAAATTATATTGCTTCATTTATATAATGAAGCAAAGTGCCATTATTAAAGCACAGGGTATTTCAGTGTTTCACCGGACCTAGTGTCTTCAAACCATTCTTGTTCATCTAAATGCAGATAAAGTTTACAAAATCATAAATTCTCAAAACTGTAAATTAACATTGTTCCTTAAGTATATTTGGCATGTCTTGTATGTGTCTTGTATCTTTCTGAACTGTTGTGGATTTAATGGACCATCGGATTTAAGACTGGTAGGATTTGGAGTGGGAAGCTATTGTGCTCTCATGAAAAAAGCAAAGCCTGGCTGTGCAGTCTGGCTGTATCTGGACTTTCGAGTCTGTCTTCTGATTAAGGCAACCCTCCCTTCCCTGTGTGAAAAAAGCCTGGGAGATACACGCAGCACTGGGAACAGGGGGATTTGCCAAGCTAATGTGTGTTCCTGGGGGTGAGAACCATTTGGTCGTTTGGTTTTTGCAGGGTCTGATTTCTTTCCAAACTGGCTTTGTGTGAAAACTTGAACCACCCTTAACAGTGATTCTCTTGTGTGTCGGTTTTTCCTCTGATAAGAACAATTTTATGTTCATAGCACTGATGCTTTTGAAGAATGTAGAACTGATTCAGTGAGGAAGGTGGGAAGGAAGAGGTAGTAATAAGACGCTATATGTTATTACTCACCTAAAGAAAATAAGGTTTTCTATATATATTTCTAAATTTTCTGTGTATTTCTCAGGGCTACTGCTGAGCTGCAAAGATGCACATGAGATAGTGTAGCTTAAGAGGCTTTGTGTCACTGCAGTATAGGGATAAAAATGTTTTTTGAAAGGTATAGAGCTAATGAGGTTGTACGCAAAACACAGATGCTTACAGACAAAACAGAGTAGCAGTGTATTATGATTACCAAGAATTCTCTGGCAAAATCATCAGGTTTTTTCAGTGTTCTGAAATAGGGAGAGTAAAGGCAACGTAAAACATGCTCAGGGAAGCACAGAATTACCAGCACTGTCACCAGCCAAAAGGGGAATTTTGAAAACTGGTCTTGAAAGCTTAGAAACTGAATTGGATTTAAGCAGACAGGCTGTTGTTAGCCATTATTAATCAGCACAGAAGAGGAGAGAGGCTGCCATGGTCAAGGCTCCCTGGATTCCTGTCATAGCCCCACATGCCTGGAGCTGGCCATCCTGACAGGGCTCCTGGGCTACGCTGGCTTTTGATGTGCATCTGCAGCTGGCCAAGCCCATGGCTAAGGAAATGGGCTACTGCTGTTCTTCCTTATGATTTACTCAGATTGCTGAGTAAGGAGATAAAGCTTGTTTATCCCTCCTCCCACAGCTAAAGAGGCAATCTAGCCACTGGTACAGAGTACTTAGCTTAGTTTGATACAATGCTGAACAAAGCTTGTAGAGTAATATATGCCCTGCAGATGGCAAAAGCAGTTCAGGTCCATGTTAACCTGGCATGCTTTCTACTTTCTCATAATTCTGTGTTGTCTTCAGCTTTGCTTGTTAGGCATAAGAAATAGCGTTAATTATTTTTACAATAGCAAGGAATATTCTAATCCATTCAAAACTACGATGGAATGTAGCAGTGACACTGAACTGACATGGCATTGTGATTCCCTGATGCTAATTTTGTCTATGTTGCATTGTGGGCAAGACTGGCTTTGCTTTGAAACAGGAACCAAAGCCTGGTTCCTACATCAGATCATAAGCAGTCACCCCCTCCATGCTACATGCTGAGCAACCTGGTCTAGTGGAAGGTGTCTGAGCTTCAGAGTCCCTTCCAACCCAAAGCATTCTGTGATCCTATGCTGTGCTTATGGCTGTTTTGTCTGCCTGTGGAAAAGACATCCTGGGCTGCACTCACTCTTATTAGAAATAAGTTTTTTTCAAGGATCGGAGGAAATAAATTCCGTTGCATTGAAGGGTGTTCCTGTATGTGGTGCAATGAAATTTTCTTCCTTACATCAGGTAATAGACTCAGAACAATGTTCTGATGAGGCTAGGAAAAGCTGCAATGAAATGAATGCAGTTGCTTTAGGAATAGCATAGTTGTGATGCAAAGCAGAATATAGCTTAATCCAGGCCCTCTGTAATACATGTACTGAGTTATAATGAATGGTGATAAGTTCTTTTATCTTTAAGCTGGTGTACTGTAGATCCAGATGTGAGACACACACAGAGGTCAGAATAAAGAACAATTAGTGTTACTGTGATTGTGCTATATTTTGCTCTGATTAAGTTAAAGGGACCACCTTTATTCAACTTATTTTCTTCACAGTGGTACATTCTGTCAAAATAGTGCTAAATAAATATTATATGTATTAGAGTAGCAACTGCTTGAAGAGTTTGTTGATGCAACCAATGAGATATGAAATTGCTTCGCTGTATTTCACTGAGATATTGGCTGCTTTTAAATTCAGTTAGCTGGAGACAGGCAAACAGTGTCTTCAGGTTCAGACAGAATTGGATCCATGCACTGACAGAAATTGGGATAGTGCTGGTATTTGTTGTATTACAACAGGCAAGATCCAGTCCTTATTGACATGGAATACACTAAGAAATTAATATTTCCTGATAAGCCAAAGATGTGCCCTTTGATGTATGCACCCTGTGGCCTTACCTGGGTTGCTGCCTGGCAGTTTGTGGTTGACGTCAGGGCAATGTGTCCCCGCAGGACGGGAGGATTTTCTGCCGGAGAACAGCCTGTGACTGCAGGAACCCCAGCGCTGACCTCTTCTGCTGCCCGGAGTGCGACACTCGTGTCACCAGCCAGTGCCTCGACCAAACTGGGCACAAGCTCTACCGCAGCGGGGACAACTGGACCTACAGCTGCCAGCAGTGCCGTTGCCTGGTATGAGTAAAGCAGGTTGGGTAGGAGTAATTATACTGCTCCCAGTTTGGGTAGGAGTAATAATAAGGATTATGGCTTTTAGCAAAACAGACCTGGAGGCAGGCTCATGGCTCTTTCTTCACCTGCTTTTCAAACTGGGGGTGATGATAAAGCACTTACCAAGCCCCAGAGAACTGAAAGCTACACCATCAGTTTTCGTTTTACTGCTGAATAAGTAGGTCTAATGAGCAAAATGAAAAGCTTGACAAGAGCTTGGAAACCTTGGCACTATATTAATTTTAGCATTAGTCTACTTTTGAGAACTTCTTTAAGGTTGTCTGATCTTTAAATGACGTTTTCAAACCTTTTTCGCATGCGATGGAGTTGGTTGGGGAAGTTTCAGTTTTTAATTACATCTGGTGGGCCTGTCTTGTCAAAAGGGACAATGAATGAATTTATTTATTTATTCATTTATTTATTTGTTTATTTGAATTCTGCAAACCTGGAAATATGGAGTACCAGTGCCACTCTATCAATTAGAAAAAAATACCCACATAAGGAAGGATAAAGAAGACTGAAATTACTAGAAAAACATACAAAATAATGAAAACTTATTTTCTCATTAGACACTATAGATTATTCCTGTAAAGCTTTAAGTTTTCCATAGGTATACTAATTAGTGCATCAATGAAGTTCATTAAAATTGCCAGTTTTCCATTTATAGCTGTCTGTATAACAGTCTTTATATATGTTACTAATCAAGAGGTGTCTGAGCATCAGGAAGGAAATTAGATTCAAAGTTGAGTTATTGTCATGAGGTAATTATCCATAATGCATAGAGTAAGTATTGAGGTTGTGGCTTGTAGTTTCTTGCCTAATTTTACGATTGGGATAATATCCCGAGCTGTAAGACAGTGATGCCCTGAATCAGTGTTGTATGTAAGGTTCTGTGCAGTGTGTGATGTTCTCAGCATCTGAAGTGTTTACAGAGCAGTATAATGCAAGTTACTTAAGCCCTTTCCAGGTTAAATTTAGTCATACAGAGCAATACTCTGCAGAAGTGACCTGATGTTTCTGTCTTCTCCATGTCTCTATCTACTAAACTGTTTCAGATTTTTTAAAAATAATAATAAAATAAAAATAAGTAAATAATGGAATAAAATGAGTCAGTGGAACACAAACGGTATTGCTCTAACAATTCCTTTAGGAACTGACAAAGTTGATACTGGCTGTTGCTGCTTAGCTCGATGTTCAGTGCTTCTTGAACATACTGACCTACATCTATCTGCAGTGTTAATTTTCTGTTTAAACACTTGCTGTGATCCTGCAGAGATGTTTATGTGACCAGGAGTAAAAAGAGTGCATGAGTCTGCAAGGCAATCACAGCAAAAATTATAGTCTGTAGAAAATATTAGTACCCAGTATTTAACCCTGCCTTCAAAAACCCCAAAGAACTCAAGTTCCCCTGCTACGATGATGACAGTGTTGTTGTTTAGTCAAGGAACCACCAAATGATGATCTGCTACATTTAGGAAACTTCAGCTCAGTATTCAGACATGTATTTGTGTGATCAACCAAATGGAGATGTGAACCATTCAGTTTATTGCAATTTTGGCAAAACAATGCTTTTCCATTCAAAAGAGTACAAAGTGTCTTGGTGGTTCATAAATGGCAAGTTCAATGACATTGGCTTCAATTTTTACAGGAAGGAGAGGTGGATTGTTGGCCTCTTCAGTGCCCAACTCTGAACTGCGAGTACACAGCCATCTCAGAAGGAGAGTGCTGTCCTCACTGTGTCAGTGACCCCTGTCTGGCTGACAACATCACCTACGACATCAGGAAAACCTGTCCAGATGGCTACGGAGTCACAAGGCTTAGTGGCGCTGTATGGACGATGGTGGGATCTCCTTGTACAACCTGCAAATGCAAGGTACGATGGGCGAGCTGGAGTGGTCATGGAATGTACCTGAATAAAATAGCGGTCCCTTTCTGCCCTTGGAGGCTCACATTAAGATCTTGGGGAAGTAAATGAGACCTGAGAGCCTGCAGAAAACCCATGCGTTGTCTGTCTGGCAGAGTGTAAGCGAAACAATTCTCTCCTTGTTGAAAATATTGAGCACAGATATGTTAGTGCAACTTCCAGACATTCCATTGGAGTGCCCTTCAGGCATTCTCAGTATGAGTCAAGGGTAACATTTCAGTAATTACCTAGTGTGGATGTTCATGAAAATGTGTATTACAGAGCTGGTAAGCTGAGGCAAAAACACTAATATAGAAGTTTCACCAGCAAGTACACAAAAGGACATTGCGGCTCCAAGATTGTCGGGGTCTCCTGGACTCTGGGCTGCCCGGTGGCCCTGAGTAGGAGCCGACAATTTCACGGCCGAGGACCCGAAACGTCAAATGGCTGTGTCGAGCTCACCGCTTGGCAAGGGCTGAGCTGAGCGCCAGGACGGCAGGCGAAGGCGGAGGGAATAAAGGAGTCGAGAAGGGCTTCTTCCGCAGGCAAAGGGTTTATTGACGCAACGCAGGGAAAAGGCAGTGGAGACGGGGAGCGAAAAGAAGCGCAGAGAGCATGGGACAGCAACTTAAGTACAGCAATGGATCTCAGGGCGGGGTTTACAACTAACCAGTCAGAAGGTGACAAGCACTTGACAAGAAACCAATAGCGGGATTTGGGAGGAGGGACAAACAGGATACAGCCAATGGGGAGCAGAGAACAGGAGAAGCTTCCAGAAACTAATAGAATATGTAACAACCCAACTGAATAAACATGAAGTCTTGAACTAATCAGAACGCAAACCTAACAGAACTTTCCAGATCGGGGCGGAGATGAGGTAAAAAGGGTGCAGCCCAGGGTACACGCCTACTGGGCGTTCCCATTTGATGGACAGGCTTACCAGGGCTGTCCTTGTGGGGTGATTGATGTGTTCTTTGCAGCTTCGGAGCTGCTCTCAATGGATTCGCTATCCATGCAGTCATTGTCTCTGGGCGGATATCGGACCCAGGAGATCAATTCCGGGCCAGAAGGCACCTGGGCCACTGCCACACAAGATAAAGGCACTCCCACAACAGTGATGAGAAGGGAATGTCACAGTTTCTGTTCCCTGATCTCATCAAGATGTATTTAATCCAATGGCTCTCATGCAGGAGTGCAGTCTATTTCCCTTGCTTTGTGCAGCGATGACCCCACTGTGCTAATATCAGAATTATGAAAATGTTGTTTTGAGTTATATAAAATGTTCTTCTGTTCACTCTGGGAGAGCAAGCTATTGCCCCAGGGCTTTGAATTATTGAAGGTAGCTTTTCTGCCGTTCTTTTGAAGTTTTTTTCTGTAGATTTGTGATGGATTAAAAAAAGAAAAGTAAAAAAAAGCTCATTTGGGCTTTTAGTGGTTGATGTACTTTTTTTATTACGTAAAGTAGTTTTATAAATGACTGGACATTAGAAAAAGATACTTAACAATGGATTAAATTCCAAAGCTGTATGGTGTTTGTGTTGCCCCCATCCCCTCCATATCTGCCATGAACCCAGAACCTGAACTGTCTGCTAATTTCAGACAAGCAGAAAGCTTCCCTGTGTGGATCACATGAAAATTCTCTCCATTAACTTTCTTGCATGAGAGAAAAATGCATTCATCTCTGTTGCCATTGCTGTGCTGTATTTTATTATGGGAGCCACATCCAGGTTTCGAGTTCCTGTGGTAGTTCAGGCCAGTTCAGTGCTATTTGGCAAAGTCAGCCTCCTCAAAGAGCCACCACTGGGAGCAGTGCCGACACCCTGGACGCTGGGGGCAGGGGTTTTTAGGTGGTAAATGTGTGAGGGATGCACCCATCTCTGCCTGCCAGCAGCCCTTTGCTCTTTGTGACCTGTTCTGCTTGTTTGTCTGTGCAGAATGGGAATGTCTGCTGCTCGGTGGATTTAGAGTGTCTCAACAATAACTGACCTGGTCAGACTGGACTGTGCCGAGGGAGGAAAACTACTGGAGTTAACACCTGAAAGGAAGCCGTATGCATTGGCATTTTATACAACAGACAATTACCAAAGTCTCCGAGCGAGGAAGATGTTTGGGAGTTGCCTTTGGGACCTACCACGATGCTCATCCTTGCTAGCCTTGTCCGGGTGACTTCCAGTACAGCGCATAGAAATCAGTGGTTGCTACAAGTTTTCAGTGTTGTAAATTACACACCTTTCCTGTCAAGAAATTTGCAAATATGTTTAAGTTATTTCATGGGTAAACTAATGCTGTATTTTTGTTTTAATTTGTGTATTGACAGCATTGATAGAATTCAGCTCTTCTTACTTTGAATCTAGATTTTACAAATAAGACAGCCTGTCGTGATTTTGTCCCATGATATCACATACTTGGTTCCAAGGTCCCTGTTAGATATATTTATGAAAATATGTATGTATGTACAGTCAGATTGCATAGTACTTATATTTCACAGCTGTCCAACATTTTAAAGCATTCAAAGGTATGGACAGAATAAAAGTAATCAAAATAAGTCTGTCTTAAACTGTAAAATTAAATGCCATGAACTGAATAAAATGGCAGGATAAGCACTTTCTTCTCCAAACATGCAGAGCAGCAACAAGACTCCTATAGTGAGAAATGGAACTAAAACCCCATTCCTCTGCCAGTTCAACACATAACCAAGAAAGAATCAGCAGTCATTATCGGTGTTCTGTTGAGTATAATTCCTCTGGATTATACAGTCATAAAACAGTCAGAGACCCTTAAGATGATATAGTTTAAGTTGACTAGGTTAGAATTTGCTTGCATTTGTAACATCATTGATGAGTTCAGAATTTTTCCTCTTTTGTATTTACAGTAATAATGTCTGTTGTCCTCAGTTACTGCTGCCATAGTGACAAAGTGCAGAGGCACCTGTTCCAGCAACAGGCGGGACAGGAGATCTTAATGCTTGGTAACTTCCATTACCTAATTAACAGCTCAGAACCAGATTTTATCTTTTCATATTTTATGACAGTCAAAAATACTTAAATTTACTGTGTTGTTGAGGACCTAAGTTTAGAAAGAAATATAAATCAAGACTTTTAGCCCAATATGGAGGTTAGAGCTTAGATTCTCTTCAGCTAATGTCTATTTTTGTCATGAGGCTAGAAAGTTTGTGGCATTACAACAAGAATATATTTCTATGGCGATGCATCTACAGCTTAAATGTCACATTTTTAATGTGCTGTTGCATTTTGTTCTGCTCATTTGTGGAGTGTTTTTTTTTTCTTTTTGTTGATTTAATTAAACACACTGAATATATGGAAAAGATAGCAAAAATAAGTATAGTGGCTACAGTTTGGAAAGTCTACATTTGTGAGTTTTTCATAGTTTCATGCAGAAAATGTGAAACTGATTAATAAGAACGAAGTGTGACTATACAGTGAAAAAATTAGTTGTCTTTTAAATGAAGTACTATTATGTTTATAAGAGGACAGTGGCAAAGAATATAAAATTACTTTCAGTCATTCAGATAATTTTGTTCCAATTTTTTAAACAGTTTTTGTTTTAGTTAACATCTTTGTGTGGTAAAGTTAAGTTTGTTTTCTTAAAATGTCCCATCATTTTCAGCTACTAATGTATTGACTCTATTTGCATTGCCCTGATGATTGTATAATAAGGGAAAGAGTTGTGTTTTATATGATACTCAAAGGATGTTTGTAAATCATAATGTCAGCTCATTTTGTATATCACATTGTAAAACCCAATGGTAATTCAGTTGGATAAGATACCCAGTGGGCTGAGATATGAAAGGGAATGATTTAAAATTCGTGGGCATCTAAATAAACTCCTATGTACAGATTGTTTTCCCTTAGTTTTATTAGCAGAGTTCTAAAACACTGATCACTGTCCTTTCCAGCTTGAACTCATGATGTCGCAAAAAGGAGAAAAAGTGTTTGCCCAGAGGTGTAGTATCAGAGTGGTAAGAAATATGTCATTTATAGTCAGACAGAATCATATATTCCAGTCTGTCATACTGAATTTCTGAAGCTCTGTAAATGGATTAAAGACAGTGCAGGCTCTGAAAATCATTCTTTTCCCTTTTACCATGTAGTAGTGAAGCCCTTTTCCAGGATGCCTTTAGGATCATATTTAACAGGACCACAGAAGTTCGCACTTTTCCACTGCAGACCAATTTTATTCCAGAACTCAAATGCAAATTAATTCAGTAAAACACTTTCAGAGCATTTTATTCTGCATTATGTGTCATTATCTCCAGAATGATGCAGCTTGAATTGTTTACACAAAGTCAAAATACTGACACAGACCTGTGTATGTTGCATTTTAAGCAGTTGCCTTGACTGTGATGAACTTTTCCTCATGAAGTAATTTGATCTCTAGTCACATCACATATGCCTTCAGAGTTCTCAGAAGCCCCAGCCCAAAGAGCACATTATGGAGGAAAGCTTAATTTCCTGTGTGACCAAGGTAAGTAAGAACTTTCAGAACTTCTTTCTTGATGAAATTCCCTGTTCCCTATAAAGATATGGGCACTAAAATTAAAATGCTGAAAAAAACAATGTTTATTATTGTAATTTAAGAAAATGTTTCTCTTTGTTTGTGAGATGGACATTGCTCAGGAGGATGTATATATATGTTATATATGTAGTGTTTATTTGTAGTGTAGTGTTAACTTGAGGAGGGCTACCACTAACTTCCGTGAAAGGAAACTTGCTGCTAGTTAAGGGACTTGCTCAAAGCTCTGGCTGCAGACAATTGGAATTTTGAAGCTGTTTCTGCTTACTTATCCTGTGGAAGAGTATTTTCTCTGTAACCCTTCTGATGACAAAAAAAAGTAAATGAGTAACAAATAGAAAATGAAAATTCCAGCTCTGGTAAAATGGCTTTGCCCTCCTCCTTTTGGTAAAAACCTCAGCCTAGGTTCTCTAAACCAGAACCTTGTGTTATGTCTTGTGAGGACGGTGACTTCTCAGCTCTGCTCCCTGTGTGTTTGCAAACTCATCTCCTGAGTTAAAGCAAGTGCAAATACTCCTTTGTAGTGGTCCCTGGAGTCATGGACCACTCTGAGCCGTGCTAGTCACTATGAAAGGCCAAAGCTGAATTATTCCCCACAAATGCTGAATAATATCAGCCTAGCCCACAGGAACGTGTGTGGGATTTATTAGTGCCTTGGTGTTGCCTCAGAGACCTAAGTAACAACTGTCTTCCAGTAATATATCTTCCCCCAAGAGCTGTCAGTGAGTTTTCAGGTATAACTGTGTACAAGATTTAATTAATAACATCTTTTCAATCAGATTGCAATGACAACCAAAATATCATCTTTTCTTTTTTTTCCTGTGACAGACAATAATGTTTTACAAAACAAAAGGTAAAGTGTCAGGAGTGATTACACAAATGGTAGAGTAGATTTTAGCAGAATTAAATCATAACTCCTACGAGCAATATGGGAATGTCTCACATCTAATGGTACTTACATAATCATCATTAATGAGGGGCTTTTAAAAGGGCCCCATGATACAGTTTGATATAAAATTTTAAGTGAGTGTTGTGATAAGACATAATTGTTTGAGGAACATGTTCTGCCAGCAGAAAAATGTGCCTGCCAACGGCTCCTCTGCTTTTTAAGGTGCATCTTTGGAGCTCACTGAAATTTAAATTGGTGTAAGGAAGATTCTAAAAAGAAATTAAAAATATCCAATCTGGGGTGTCTGAATGCTTCATATCCAGTTCTTCTCTGTTACTGGTAGAAGTCAGCAATAATTCTGATTCAGGTGTCGCTGACCTCAGAGGTGTTACTGAACTGCTGGTATTGCATGTAATCTGCAAATTACTTGCAGGTGCTAACAGGATTGTTTTTTGCTACTAGCTGCCAGGGGATAGTCCCCCATGCACAGGGTTAGGTGTATCTGAGAAGGATGTGTATCAATAAACTGATAAAAAGGGTCAGATTCAGGGATTTTTTGATGAAACCATCATCAGGAGGTTGACAACACATGGATACGTGATGCCAAAAATCATCCCCAGTCAAAAAAAAAACCGCAAGCAAACAAACAAAAAAACTAAAATAAGGTTCCCTAAACCATGTATCTGTCATTTAAGTTTTTTTACAGCTACTTCAACTGTGCAGTATGAGGGATGCACTGAATTCTGATGGGTGGATTTCTGACTGGGAGCCAAATCTTGCTTCAGCAGTGCCTTACACTTGAATTTTTTATTTCCTAGATTTGTACGTGAGATTGTTTCATTTAAGTGTTTTCATTGAAATTGAGTGGTTTGGGGAAGTAAGCCTTACTAAGTTCTCTGTGAGACAGAAGTAGCTGCGACAGGATCTGGACTGATTTAGGCTTCTTCCTTGTATGGGCCTCTGCCCTCGTGGGGAGAAACCCCTTTGGGAAAGGGGAAAGGGCACAGAGTTACCTGGCCAGGGCCCTGGTGTTCAGGTGGTTCTGTTGTTTACAGCCACTGGTTCTGCAGGGCTGGACACTATTTTACAGGAGATACACAAATCCACTGATAGTTGTTCTTCTCTCTTCTGTAATTTCTTTCTAAGTGACTCCTCGTGTCATCCCTACACATTCACCTATCCCAAAGCTCTTTATTATTGAGTGCCTGGTGGTTACTCATGGAGATCCACTTCAGTGAGGAAAGGCTTAGAGGTTCTGCAGCAGATCACACCATCACTCAAACACAAAGCAGAGCCAAGGCCTTTTCATGAATTTAAACCAGAGCTGAAAAATCCTGTCTTCTAATAATGTAGTTGATTGATTGCTGTTTGATTAACTCTAAATCTACTTTTCCTTGAGCAAGAATTGGAAATGTATTTGATGTAATCCACTGCTTCTTTGCACTGGTGTTGACAGATTCCCTTTGGCAGTATTAAATATGCAGATTCGTTTTCCTACCTGAATATTATGCCAAGCATTCATCCAGGTGCTAGAATGTGTGCATTTTGCTACTGCTGTGTCTCTAGACTCAAAATAGGAAATCCTTACTTAATGTCTATGAAATTAGAATCAGAGAATCATCAAAATATGTTCAGGTGAGCAATAATTTTAATGGTAAACTTACCTGCTAAGGTTAAAGAAAACCAAATATGTTTAAAGTGCATTTGCAGCTGGAGAGGTGATTTTTCAACCTGAACACAGTTTCGTCCGTTTACTCACATTTGTATTAAATAGTTAGCTGATTAGTTCACTCATTAGCCACACAAATTTAATTTATGATTTGCAGGGTGGAAAACAGCTTTGAGAACTGCTGCATGGAGTCACGTCTTGTGCAGGTTTCCGTACAAAAATAGTATTTGTTAAAATCTACGACCAGCACTTTCTCAAAATCAGAAGGAAATATCTCTTGTGTGGTCTTAGGCAATGTGCTTTGCTGTGTTTTTCTCTTTTTCTACTGTGACAGCATTGAAAGCCCTTGGGGAGTGTCTGGGCCGCTGAGACTCAAGCCGTGAGCTCCCTCCCACTGCCGGCAGAGGGGTGGTGGGAGGAGGTGGGTGCTCTGGGTGGGATGCAGTGGATGGAGGACGCCCTCACAAAGCTGAGAGCAGCACTATGGCAGCAGCTGTGTTCTTTGTGGGTGAAGCAGAGCAGAGCAATGAGCTTGATTCCTCTGCGTCTTCCCAACTAAAATCAGGAAAAACTCTTTGGAAGGTGTCTTCTGCTGGTGTCTTAAAAATGCCAGAAACGCCAGGAATTACCTGCTTTTCTTAGTGTTGTGGACAGTAGTGGTGAAGGATGAGCTTCCCAGGACCAGATGGTAAGTAAGTGTATAGCAAAGCAGTTCTTACCTCAGTGGGCTAATCAGTAATGTCAACAGGTATTACTATATTGTCTTTCAAATTTGGAAGTATTTTAATTCTACTGACAACAAAAAGTGATTGTTCCCTTCTTTACAGTTTATTCTTTACTTTCCTTGATTATTTTGCTGATCTCTCAGGTTGTCTTACAACCTGAACAGGGACTGAGCAGATAGCATGAGGACTAAGCAAAAGAAGGTTTGGGGGGTTTTTTTATGCCTATAGTAAAAGGAAATTTGGAACCATAACTGTTTGGGGTTTTTTTCATTTAAACGTCACTTTGTTTTATACTACTCATGGCTAGAATTAATGCATAATCTGGGCCTCAGTCTCAAAAAACCTGGTTTTATTATTAAAGGGAGCTGTATCTCTGGCATTTGAAAGAGTGACTCCACACTGTCCCTGAGAATGGTCTGTTCCACGTCCTTTCTGCCTGGAGTTCTCAGAACTGGCTCAGCAGTATCCAAAAAACTCATTTAGTAAACCAAGAACACAGTTGTGTCTGAAGACAAGTTGATAGACTGGTAGAAGGGAGGACAGATGAGCCTGAGAGCAGTCTCACATCAATCCTTAACAAAGCCTCAGGCATCACCAGGAAGTATTTTGGGACATGCAGGATGGTGTAAATCACAAATGTTGGCCGCAGTTCTGTATGCCTGTGGAGTTCAGGGCAGTTAAGCTGAAGGTTTCCTATTTCTAATATTGCTCAGCATGAAAGTTCAAAGCTATTTCTCTTCCTGAATTAAAGCATTCCTGTAAGATAGATGGGATTATGGTGTGCACATATATATCCTCTAGAATTGGGGAGAAAAGAAATTATCCCCGATGACATTTTCACCTCTGAGTGGCCATCTCGTTCTAAGTCAATTGTCAATGTTTGAGATACTATTTACAGAGGAGCTTTTCTAGTGTGAGTAATACTATTTCAAGTGAAAATAGATGGATGTCATCTATTTCAGATGAGTTGATCCAGTGCAAGGATAGCAATGAGAAATGTCAGTCCTACATGCTCAAAAATTATACCCCAGCTGTGCTAAAATTAAGAGCTAAGCTTTAGAAAAATGTGTGTGTTTGAAAATGTACATTTTTCAGTGATTCAGGATTGTCAGTGCTGAACTTACATTATTACTGCCAGTAACTCTACACCCTGCCAGTGCTGTGGGCAGATGCCCGAGGAGGCATGCCCAGCGTCG
This sequence comes from Ifrita kowaldi, assembly GCA_013398055.1. NCBI lineage: Eukaryota > Metazoa > Chordata > Aves > Passeriformes > Cinclosomatidae > Ifrita > Ifrita kowaldi. Next base: position 82,213 of record VZRS01010409.1, read on the forward strand.
TGAGGGGATAGCTGGTGGAACAAGCTGATGTTTAAGTGTCTCATTGCACAGGGAAATAGTGACAGGGCGAGGGGCATGGTTTTAAATTAAAAGAGGAGGGGTTTATATTGTCTTTTAGGAAGAAATTCTTTCTGAGTGGGTAGCAAGGCACTGGAACAGCTTGTGCAGAGAAACTGGGGCCGCCCCATTCCTGGAAGTGTTTAGCACTAGGCTGGATGGGGCTTTGAGCAACCTGGCCAAGTAGGTGGCATCCATAGGCAGTCCCTTTCAACCCAAGCAAGCCTTTCTGTGCTTTCTCTGAGGATTTCTTTGGTGTGTGCGTGTCAGCAGAATAGCTGAGGAGAGCCTGGGTTCCAGGGGTGGGCTGAACTGGGGGAGCCCAGCTGCCCCCCAGGCAGGCAGTCTTTGGGCCACTTAAGGAGAGTCCATTGGTGGTCTAAAAGATTGATGTTTCTGGTCCAGGCCAAGCTCAGTGTGTGTCTGAGCCTTCATCAAAAATAATGGGCTAGAATCTAACTCTTTTCATGGGAGTTTGAGAGGTTTTGGGAGGTAGCTGATGCTGGAGATGGGTCTGTGTTTGGAAAGCAGTGGTGCCTGTATTGAACTACTTCCCTGTCAGTGTTTTTGTCCTGAATTTATGCCAAAAGGTAGCCAGCCCTGGTGCCTAACTGTAAGCAGGAAAAAAGAACCTGTGAGGACCCTGCCCCCAACACCCAGAAAATAAGGAAGAGACGCTAAAGAGAAACACATTAAGTCTTTAGCACTGAACAAACAAATACAAAAGTGTGTACATGTAGTGATTTTAGTTCATAATGGGAATGCCATAGTGCAGGAGTAATGCCAAATTCATAGCCCTAGCTATGAAATGTGTTTGTGTATGCAGAAAAACTACTCACCTAGCACTCCTGCCATTAAGTCATGGTGGGGTCTAACTGCACCATTGCCTGTTGTAACAGTGCATGCAGACACACTTTTATGCAGAAAATACGTCCTATCCAGAATGTATCTTTCAGCAAGTGTAATCAAAGTGAAGTAGACTGATCAGGAAACAGTAAATTAAAAAATTTGTAATGTGCAACTGGCCTGTGTGATTATCAGATTGTACTTTAAAACAGATAAAATTATTTGTGATAGCTTAAAAATAAGGAGAAGGGTTAGGAGCTTCAATGAAGCCTCTCAGTTCCGAGGTGGTCAAAAATTGCAGCTTTTACAATTGCAGAATTGTAAAAAAGATCCTGGTTAATGAAATTTTCTATATATGTAGGGTGATGTTTAGTAATCGAGGCAAAAGAAATCATTAAGTCAAAGCTTGCAAATGGAAGGGAGAGAACCAAAAAGAAAATAAAGCATTATGTCAAGTAAGCAGGAACTTCAGGATGAGATTTCTGCATTTTTTATGACATGGGAGTACTGCCTATAGCAAAAACAAATGGTTTATTAAGCTCAGGCTGGCACCAGATGCAAAGAAGAGGTAACAGTTCAGGAACTGGAAAACCATTATCAAGTATGTAATGGAACATCACTGAGTAATCTAAGTTATAAACATTCCTTTGGCTTTCTGCATGAGAGAAAAGTGAAGCTGAAATCAAGCAAATAGAACTAATATTACTTAATGTTGAAAATATGATGTCATTGAGCAGTTTATATTAGAAGAGGAGCATGCAAGAGAAACACACGGGTGGAAGAGCCAGGTGATATCAACACAAGCAATGCTGCTTTTAGCAAAGACAAATGAATTTGTGAAGCTGGTGACACTAAATGTGGAAGTGATTTATAGGAGAGGCTCCTAAGCCAAGGAAGCAAAGAATAGGTGTCCAAAGGAGTCAATACACTAAAATACAATTTGATTTTTTTTTTTTAATTTGTCTTTAGAATATGGACACACAAGATTGGAAACTACTTCCGCCATTCATGATTTTATTTAGGAAAGAACCTGATCCTGGCCACTGGGAGAATGTCCAAGAGCAGGAACGTGGATCTTGGAGCTGTGACTGCCCGATGAGAGTGGGGCTGTGCCAGGGCAGGGGGCCGGGAAGGCAGAGCAACCAGCCAGCAGCATGGCATTTCCTGGCTGGAGTTGTGAAGACAAGATTTATTGCAGAAGCAAAGGGCTGTGGGTAAAACAGAGCAGGACTAGGATCCCGAGTCTACACTGCCCATTTCTTTGTAATGAGCACCCCACTCGATGAGGAAACCAGTGACTCTAGTAGCAGCTTAGAAGTGATTACTGGAGGCTTGGAGCTTGGTGAACTGCTTGCAGTTCTGCCTTTCCCACCCCACATCCCCACTTTCATCCCCAGTAGAATGTTTCTTGAACATTCTGTGGGATGCATGAGACTTCACAATGACAGTATAGTTCTTCCCAAGTTGTTCTCAGATGTTAGATATTTAATGAAACTGTGCCTTAAAGGAGTGCTGAGGTCTCTAGATATTTAGTGCAGAGCAGTAGGTACCTTTGAGGGCCTCTGCTGGGAATCCTGGGTGCATGAATTGAGGCACCCAGCTGAGCTGAGCACTCACCTCTGGACAGAGCTGAGCAGAGCAGGAGCTCTTTGGAGTGAGGTTGGAGCACATTGCTCTCAGCTACACATCTTGAGCTTGCTCCAATTTTGTGATAAATGGTAGTAATAAAATTGCCATGTAGGATCTAATAACATAATAGACCATACAGTCATAAACTCTGAGTTTGAAAGGTAAACAAAATATTTAGCTGGCAAAGGTGTAACAGGGAGTTACAATTTATCCCTCTCTGCAGAATCTCTGTACAACCCAACCATTCCATTTATTTAAATGGTGAGGTGATTAGATAGCTTTTGATACAACATTGTCTTTAGACATTATAAAGCAAATTGTTTGTTAGTATGGCAGTAAAGGCTTTGCTGCAGCAGAGCATGCTTTGCAATGATAGAAGCAGATGGTTTACAAAGTTACAGAATAAGAACAGATTATCGATTTGCTATCCTCTAACAACATCAATGTCGAGTGATAATGTACTCAACTGCTTGTTACTGAGTAAATAGCTATTTTTATATTACTTGCTTTCTTGCAAATTGGCTACTACCAGGAAAAGTAAAATATATGGCTGTCTAATATCCTGAAGCAGTAAACAAATTGCTCAGGGAGAACATCAGTGAAGCACTGAAGAATATTCGCTGATATTTATAATTTCTGTATCTGTCAAAAAACTCCAAAAGTTCACAATTCTCATAGTACCTAAGATAGTCAGAGCCCTGTTGCTTTACCATTTACTTCTAATACATACAGGTAATTTAGCAAAATACTGAATATATTCCATGTTAGCAGAACTCGAAATCACAGGATTTTTAGCAGTCACTGAGCATACAATGAAATATTAGCTTCTTTATTGTTCTCTTTTGGTTTGAAGAAAAGAAGATTCTAGAAGGTTAAAAATGCAGCTAAAAGCAGAAGCGATGTTATAATTCAAGGTGACTATGTTGCATGTATAAATAACCATGCAGTAAATATTTTGCCTTTTATATTCTGGTAGCTTTTAATAGCTTTCCCCAGTTCAGGCTGGGGGGAAAAGGGAGGCCATTATGTCTTGACAAGATTGTTTTCACTCAAGCTGTTGTTCTTCAATGAAAACAGACTTATTACAGGTCAGTGACACACACCTGCCGTGATTTATGCACCTAGAGTGTGGCAGGCAGGGGAACTCTAACAGGTTTTTCACTGTCAATTTAATTCAGTTTTTGATCTTTGCCTCTTTTGCAGGTTAGACTCTTAAACTTTCCAGATGCTGATCCAGCCTGTGAGTTGTTGCACGGTGTTATCCCAGTGGACATTCCTGGAGGCTGTGGTGTGGTCCATGGAGCCACGTGGTCTGGTGAGCAGTGGCAGTTCCATAGCCAGAGAATGGTCTGGTAGTGCCTGTGCCCAGCTTCCCCTCCACCCCAGCCTGGGGAGCCCCCACAAGGCATCCCCAAATGTGGCTCCTGTGTCTGAGAGGTAAGTGGCTTGTTCTGCCTGGTACAGGCATTGTAAAGGTTAATGAGGCACTGAGTAAACAGTGGAGAGGAGAGAAAAAATTGGGTTTGCAAAAGAAGAAGGGATCTGTCTTTTCATGATATTAATCCAGAATGAGGACCAGGGTCTCTTACCTTGTATGATTTCCTCACCAGTGTTTAAATAGGGTGGCTTACAGCCAGCTCGGGAAGGCAGAGTTACCTGTTCTCTGCTCCTGTGCCAAAGGGAGCACATACAAGTTATTAGGATATAATATGCTCACTGATTAGGTAATAGCATGGCAAAGCAAGTGAAATATTTTATGACAAACTTAAATAGCAGTGGATTCAAATTCAGAAGGACTGGGGATTAAGAAAAGGGACTTCATCTGGTCAAGGTAGATAGTGGCCATTAAACTGCCCTCTGGAAGATGTGCTGAGCCTTGAATAACAGGAGTGTATTTGTGTGTGTATGAGTTTCCATACCTTGTTTTTCCTAATCAACTGCAGTCTCAAGCAATTCCTAAATTGTGCCTTCCTCCTTCCTTGCCTCACTCCCTCAGCACCCCTCCCTCCCCCATTTGTTTTCCTTTAGTCTGTTTATGGGCTTATAAGTGGAAAATAGAAGTTAATCGACTGCTTATGCTTTATTTAAAATGGTGACATACCTGAATATAATTATGCAGGAGAAGATAATGAATGCCACCTCTCTGGTGCATTGCCATCAGCAGTGTCCACCCTATTTTCTTTTCTTTGCATTTCCTACAGGGACTGCAGTATAGGCAGGGGAGGGGAAAACTATTCCATTCTAAATACTGTAAAAACACCTTGTGCATAAACCCATCTCTTCCTATTGTTGTGAATTTAGAGTGCTCAAACTTAGATAAGATCTGTCCTAATTAGAATGCTGCAACAAAACCTTCCCTGCTACTGTTACCACACTGATAAATCCCAATGCAAATTTGAAAAAAAAAAAGTGTTGATTCATTTCTTAAGTGCATCTTTTTTAAGCCATGCAGTTTTTTGAAAGTGTACTGGGATTTCTTTTGAAGCACATCTTGACTTTTAATAAATATATCGAAAGTACTTTAAAATATATCATAGCTAATTTTGCTCTCCCACAAATCCGTCACTTTTTATTACCTTTTAACTAATTCACCCTTTTCCACAGCAGAGAGGAAATAGTTCAAATCTCTTGATGTTTTTCTTTCAATTTTTCTGGTTGTAAATGTTTAGGAGAAAAAAATCACCTAATATATCATTCTTAAAAGAAAGAAGGACAGAAATGTGTTCCCTCATGACACCTTGCCTAACTGGACTATAATACATCTAAAGATACCAGGTAAAAGGACAATACTGGGGCAGCTTACAGTGCACCACCCTGATTTAGGAAACCAACTTCTGATGGCTGGCTGATTCCTGGGATGGAGAGGTGCAGGACTAAAACCAACCCTGACAAAACACTGGGAGCTAACCTGGAGTTTGTTTGCACAGCAATCTCTTGTATTTCCACTGTCTCCTGTGAGCTCTTCATTGTTGTTTGTGCAGGAAGAGAAATACCTGCAATTCCAGCTGAGGTGCTTGGGCCTTTAATGGCTTTCAGTTAATGCTTGGCAAGTATGATGTGATTTGCAAAAGTCATCTGTTGCTTAATCCTCTTCAGTGCCAAGGGTTATTAGGAAGGGACTGCAAACAAGATGAGAAATTGGAATGTTTATATGTTATGGACTGAATGGGAGAATCTTCAAGTGACTTAAAAATGATTGAAGTTTTACATTTAACCTGTGGTAAAATTTGGATTATCAAAACAAGTTTTAAAAAAATGAAGATGACCTCTAGCTGAGCAATCCTTTCACTTAAACTTTAAGAAAAAGCACAGAAAAATGACAGCAGAAGCCAACTGCTGCCTGTTGCCACAGCACCGAGCTGGATGCACAGAACTGTGCTGGGGTTTACGAAATAGTCTGAGTGAGTTTCTTTCCTCATATGCACACCTAAGACGTATCTCCAGGGCACATATGTGAGATTTCCCACTTTTTGCTCTCCAGAAACTTTGCAATCTGTTACATAGTTCACAAGGGGAGGCGGAAAAGCTTTATTTCATAAAAAGGAATGAGGCAATGAGTTAAGAGCTGTCATTTTGGGCTTGCCATCTTTGCTCTTACTGCCCAGGCTGAATAGCTGCAGGGTTTCTGAGCTGTTGCAAACAGCATTTGCAGCTGGATATGAGCTATGATAGACAGCTGATAGGTATTTCAGAAATAAGCTGCTCCTGCACAGTGCTTTTTTAGATGCAGTCTCTGTGAGCCCAGTTCCAGTGGTTAGGAGGATGTGTGTGAGAGGGGAAGGAAAAATGTCAGCAAGATTGCTGGATACACACGTTAATTTGTACTAATCTGTCTGGGAGGAGTTCTGCCTGCAGCTACGGAGCCTGTGATCCACAGCGAGAAAGCTGCCTTATCAGGCATTGAGCCACACGGTCTCTGGCAGTATTCCAGAGGCATCTCACTGATGAAACAGGGGCTTCCACATACGAAGCAGACGGCAACTTTAAAGGAAGATATTGTATGACAGGGAGCTTTAAAGTTACTCCCTTTCCCTGTAGTTACACAATTATGAATTCTGTAACATGCACCGTGCTACAGTACAATGACAGTAACGCAGTCTTGCTTCAGCTTACAGATAAGATGTGGTAGGAACTGAGATTTCCAGGACTCCGACACGCTTCTGAAATATCAGTGGGTTACCAAAGTTGCTTGATTTACGAGAAGGTCAGAGTAAAGCACGGGACACCTGGACTAATTACCTGAAGAAGGCAGCCTGAGGCTGCTGAAGCCCGAGCTGATTAGCATTCATCAGCAGCGCTGGCAGATGAGGAAGGATGAAAGGGTTGAGTTTCGTACGTGTCCTTCGGGCTCTCGTCGCAGTGAGGAGAGCAGAGCAGCCCTGCCCTGCAGCCGTCGCGGATGAGGATGGGGCACGGTGCTGGCTGAGCCCGGGGCTGGGCGGGAGCTGGGGATGCCCATTGTGCCAGAGCCGCGTGTCCAGCGGGCTCCAATGGGCATCGCCTCCTTCGGGGGGGAAGGAGAGTCTGAGGGGTGGGAGGACACCTCCCGTGAGAGCAGCCGGCCAGCACGCTTGGTTAAAGAGGATGGAAGACACAGTAGAGGCCAAGTAGTAAATGCAGGGCCAGGCAAAATCAGGGTAGCTGTTGAAGGAGTTGGACTTCCCCAGTTGCTTCGGTGTCCTCAGTTCGTCTGGAGGAGGATTTCTCAAGGAGCACAAGTGCTTTCTGTCCAAAATGTGAGGTTAAAAAAAAAGCAGTCATTTTCTCTTAACTATAAAATAATTTTTCACTGTTATTTTTAAAATCTAATAACTGCAGCTTTGACTGGCTAGTAGAAAACAGAGGCCCATGCTTTGGGCAGGATGATTATTTATTTATTTTATAAACAAAATGAAGGCTGTCTGCGATTTGGATCTAATTTCACATTTATTTTTCATAGTTTGTTTGCTTAGTAGCTGTGCAGTAAGACAGTGATTAGTTAAATCAGTTATACATAAATTCAAAGACTTGTTCTTCATTTTAGATGTTCAGACTTAATTGGATTTAAATCAGATTAAAAAGTGACTTCTGAGGGAAAAATACCCCCAAGCATGCAAAGATGGTTGCTTTTTTTAACTTATCACATAAATGGCAATAGAGATTTCTATCTTTATAACATTTATTCCCTCTTACAGTTTACAATTCTATTTAACTTTTAAAGAGAATACTTATATATTAAAATGTTAGCAGGGCAGAATAGGAGGAAGCCACTGACATTTCTTCCTCAGAATAACTTGTTTCCGACTCCAGAGTATTTTCTTCAGATTGTAACGAAATTTAAGACTTAAACATTATGAAAGGAGGTCATTCTATGATTTTATTTAATATATTAATTGCTGTGAAAATCATATAACACAAGCTGTATTAAAACCATGGAAAAGACTTGGTGTTTCTCCCAGGAGATGCCTGGGTAGATCCAGATAGTTTCTCCCTTGGGATTTAAGGAACTATCAGGGATTAATTACAGGCTTGGGCCATACATGTAAATAGGAATTAGTGAATAATGAAAAGCAGGGTTGGGCGAGTTTGTATGAAGACGGAGATGGAGTATTTTCAGTGCTGTGGTAGTAGTTTGGGATATCCAGAAGTAACGTCTGTGAATCCAGCAAATAAATATCCTTGCAAAGGAACAGAGCCCACACAGTCCTGACTGTCAAGCACAGTTTATGCTGCAGGGCATTTTGCTGCCTGGCCTTTTTCCTAAATTTGAGCATTTTTTGATAGGCATTTGGACAAACAAGGCTTCTGCAGGATCAGCTATCTGCAGCTTTGCAGCCTCCTCATGATGCAGAAGATTGAGGAGTTTATGCAAAATCAGGTACTTAACCATATGCAAGGCAGGATGAAGGTACAGCTTCTGGAGGACAGAGCAGAGGTTTGTATTCAGATAATTCCCCCTCTGGACTGATACAAGGCTGGGGAATTCAAGCCGTCTCTCCCAAAAGGTGTGTTTTCTAGGGGGCTTGACAGAGGCTACTACTGCAGAGATAGGAAGAAGCAGAAGGAATAACAACCGCTGATTCCAAATGCCTCTGCTCATCTTTCCCATCAATTATTTAGACAAGAAAGATTTACATGAAAATTAATCATTAAATTTTGAATTGCTGCTTTACATCAATAATGGAATAGTTGTGCCAAATAAGAGAACAGGATAAGAAATCATCATGAATACACAAAAGAAAATAATATTTTAATGAAACTATAAAGCTTATTACTGCTATATGGCAGAGGGTTACTGTCAGTGACCTAGAATAGACAGCTTTATATGCCAAAAGTTAAACCTCCTGTTTAATCTATCATAAGTGATGTTGGCATATTAAATTTGTGTGAACTGGATCCTGCTATATTCCATAAACAAGTCAGTTTTGGTGCAATAGCTTTATATTTGGTACAATGTAAATATTTTACAATATTTTGGTAAAATAGCTTTATAAATAAAAAATTTTTTTGTTTATTTTATAAAATAAAATTTTACAGATTTTAATACAGTCTTAGTTTTAATACAGGTTGTCTTTCAGGTGTGAGCATCCAGAAGTATCATGGTAGACACAAAATTTCAGTATTTTAACTGTTTGAATTGTCTAAACCAATTTTGTCAGGTATATTTCTGGAGAAAAGAGACTGGATCTGAGACTAAGCCTACAAAAACCCATTTAATTGTTAATATTCAAATTATTGCCAATTGCTGCAATTGTATCATTAACCTAAAAATGCTGGGGGGAAGGGCTTGGTATGCTTCTTGAAACACTGAAACCTCAAATTTTAGCTTCTTTCTCCCCTACCCCCAAGGTAAATTTCTAAGGCTCCTGTCCAGAAAAAAGAGTGTGGCAAGCACGGAGAATAAACAACCTGTATGCATCAAAATCTGCAAGTAAATAAAACGAACTCATTATTTATTTTAGTAACATGATGTACGTGTTATATATAGAATTTCTGAATGCTTGGTGATGAGAAAACTGCAAACTAAGTCAGACACAGCACTGACCTAGAAAGCATTGAGACCCTACAGTATATGTGATAAGTACAAATGCTTTTCTAACTTTATTTACTTTTAACTTGCTGGTCGATCTTTTCAAAGTCTCGTGTGATAGAATCAGCTCCTAAGGCATACTGTGGCCTACATCTGTGAATATAAAGTAAGGAAATGGTAAGTATGACAAAGTAACTTACATAATTTTTAAATTTATACACTATTCCTTGACCTGCTCCAACTCCTTCATTTACTGTTGTTTTCATTTTGATATAGATTTGTCTTGCCATTTCCCTTCTGTATTTCACCGGATTGCTACCTGTAGTGAATTAGAGGGAAGACAAGCATAAAGTCAATTCCACTTGCTGTAATTCCTCAGATTTTAAAAGGGAAAGACATTTATTTAATTTGCTTTGCAACCTATGAGCTCATGGGGTTCATTAATTTCTCAAGAAGTAAATAAGTTCCGGTGGTTTGTTCTCCAATTTATCACTTTTTGTCTGTTTCCATTTTAGCTGGTAATTCAACCTCTACCTCTTGCTTGAATGAACTCTGTGAGAGAGCACATCTGGGCTTTTTCAGCTTGGGGCACAGCTGTGCAGAAAACAGGCATTTTTTGCCTAATTGCTCTTGTAATTGGAACCACATGGCTTCAGAGCACAGGTAGCACAGGAGTGTGGGTTCTGTTGCACCAACAGAGACCAGCAGGGACTGCCCCTATGCTGGACCATATTTTCCTGGCACTGGGGTGGGGGTTTCTTGGACATAGACATTCCTGGTCTTGCATCTCCCACTGAGTGGTATGAGGAGTGCTCCTGGGCATGCCAGCTGGGCAGGCATTGTAGACATGGAGAGGAAACTGTAGCTCACTTGTCTGCTGTTTTAGGCAGAAGGGAAACACAGCTGGGTGAGGAAGTCTCGTTAATGAGGCCACTTTATTAGCAGCTTTTGGTGGGGTGGGATGGGGTGTGGAAATGTTAGATTTAGAAGATAATCAGCCTGCATTTTTATCTCTACTTAAAATAGTAGAATGGAAAATTATCTTATCTCCATAAACTGATGTTTTTCACTTAGTAAATTATTTTACCACCCAAAGCAGATGCCACACAAAGAGTTGTGGTTGGGAGGCATATAGTTATTTATCTTGGTCAAAGTGTCTCAGTTAAAAAGCTGTCAGTAGGAGATAATAATAATAAATACTTATGACATTTGGCTAGAAGAATACAAGATTATACTAAATAGAAACACATTTCTAAAAGAATAATTGTAACTAATTAGAAATCTCCAGTTATGCTTAGGGTTGTAAGAAAGTGAAATCAAATTTAATTATGCAAGGTCCCAGTTGTGCCAAAGGTGTTATAAAGAATATCTTTATGGAGACATTCAGTATAACAAACTGGCTTGTGTTATTATTAGCATGCTCAGCTGCACATTTTCTTTATATTAGTTTAAAGTTTAATGACAGTGTTTGTAGGACTAATTACCAACAATCTGCACAGCACTCATTTGGATAGTCACCCAAAAGGCTTAGATTTCTGCAATGTTAAGTTATTGATGACTCCAAAGTCTCTTTGACTGAATTCTTTATATTCTGTATCTGTAGAAACAGGTACATAAAAGTGGATATGAGATCATGCTCACAGGTCCTTTGGATGCATAAACAGTGAGTTTAAACAGGTGTTCCCTTGTTCCTGCATGGTAGCAGAGGATTGCTGGCCAGCATCAGGATTTACTAGGATGAGTGCAGCACTGCTCCGGGACGTTGTCAGTGAAGGGTTGGTTATCTTGGGTGATAGCAATGGTCCAGAGGCTGGGAGCTGGGAAAGGGAAACGTGGGCGACAAAGACACACAGTAGCCATACATATTTTCTGACAGCTAGGTGTCTACGCATGCTGAGGAGGAAAGCTAATTCCGCACTCCAGATAAAAATCCTAATACACAGTGACAATATCATGCCTCTCCTCCCTGAGGAAAAGGATTTTGGCTGGGCAAACCTAACAGTGAGCCAAGGGCTTTTTCAGTAGCACTCACTGTGTCTTCACCTGGGGAGTCATTATCTCCCATGGTGAAAACAAATCTTAGGTACCAATGTGGTCGTGGAGGAGCAGTGATCATGAGAAAAGTGCTGTGTGGTATTAGAGGGATGTGGGAAGATTTGATGTAAAGAAACCCTGCTATTTTTGGAATTGACACAGAAGTCAGGAATGGTTTCTGGATTAGGCTGTGCAGTCCAAACCATTTTCCCATTCTTTTCTGGCAGCTTGGTTTCCCACTGCAGCCTCTCTAGAGGTGACATGGTGACATGGATAAATGAAGCTTTCAAATTCATGCAAGTCTTCCCAATTATTTTTTCAGGCCCTGCAAGGTTAAGTCTTTTCTTCTCTGTTATAAGAGCATTTCTTTCCAAGAGCACAATTTGCTTCTCAGCCCCAAAGGTGACTTTCCTGCCAATAAAGATCCCTCCAGGTCACCACCAGGCAGTTTTGTCTTTAAACCACCTGGCCTGACACACTGGGACCCTCTCTCTTTTTCCCCACCTACCCTGAAGATAATCACAAGGCAACCATCTCTGTTCCTACAGCTCCTCTCTCCTGCTTCACAGGATCACAATGAAGTGTTAGTCCTGGGAGCTGACCGCGGGGCTGACCCTTGATTATGGCAGGAGGAGGCTGGCAGGATCGACAGGAACACCATATTCCATGGCCACTCATCTGACACATGGCACTTCTGCAGTGTTGCAGGTGTGGAGCCAGGGCTAAAAGCCTCGGCTTTAGTAGCTCTGATCTCCGGGAGGGGCATACAGCTCACCTGTACCTTGGAAGAGAAAGGAGCTGTGCCATGTGTCTCAGCCTTGACTGTCATGGGCTTTGCACTCAAGTAGGGGGAGGCAGCCAGAGAAAGGCAGGAAAGCATAGCACAAGTATTTGTCCCAGTGGATCTGCAGGCACTGTTGGAAAAGAAGGAGTCATTCCTGCTACTGACAATAACCTGGGATAGGATTCACTTCTCTCCACCTCAGACACCTGTGATGTATATACATTTGCAGCTGAACTGGGCACTCCAGGCTTCCCTTATTAGTTAATGGAAGTGATTATCTATTTTTAGGCATGACTCACCTGTCCTATTTTAGCTCTCTATTTTAGTGCATGATGAATTGTATGATGTCCATTAACAATTCAGGAGAGAGTCTAATCCAAGTAGCTCAGATGTGGACCTCTTAATTGATTTATTTGGATCAGTTCTACCCCATCTGCCTAGGTCCTTAAAGCACTGGGTGTCTTCCAAGGCTAAAACTGAGGCAAACAGTGAGAGAGGCAGTGCAGAAAGCACTTCTGCTTTCTTTGCCCAGATAGCAGCATGTTTTCAGGTGTGACTTTGGCAGCTGAATACTTGAATTGGCTGTGGGCATTTTGTACTGTCAAAAGTATCATTGGTCCTTGTCCAGGAGCGGTATGGTCTCCATCTGTACAAGCTCCATCTAGGCGGAAAAAGAAAAGCAATTTTAGTTGCCTTCCCTCTCAAGTATCTACTGTTTTATTGACAAATTCCTCTCACTTGCCCTATCCCAGCCCTCCTTTTCCTCATGGCTCTCTGTCTGGACCCCTCTTGATGCAGCCAGACCTGGCAATGCTGTGTAACTCCTCTGAGGCTGCTGACCTTCCTTACCTTTTGCTGACACTAAGCCAAGAGGCTCCCTGGCACAGAGGCAAGAATGTCAGCTACACCTCAATAGTCACTACTGTGGGATCTGGAATAACAGATCCCTGCACGTGACCCACACACCTCTGCCTCTCACATCATAAGGAGAGCTTGCTGTGGGTTGGAAGAGGCAGGAGTAGGGAAGGCTGGGTCCTACTGAGCATTTCTAAGCTGATGAAAACAGCAGGAATTCCCCAGTGGTTGTCCATGTGCAGGTGTAGGCAGCAAAGCATGTCCGTAGGGATGAAGTACAAGAATGATGAGAGACTGCTTTGTCTCCCACACCTGACATTTTCCCACAGCTGACATGGGCTCATGATGTTTTCTCATGTGTAGCATATCTCTGAGCCTCTGGGTACTCAGGGAGCTGCACTCCTTGAGGACACCACAGGCCACAAGCCATGAGTGGCTGCTGGCTGCCCACACCCTGCCTGGCAACCTCCTGGGAAGATCAGTGGCCCACCACTGAGGGCTCTTACAGGAGGGGTGTCTGCTATGACGGTCTCAGGGTGAGTTGGCCCTAGAGATGGGTTACATGGAGTCTGAGGAATGAGACATTTGTGATCAATTCAGGTGTCTAATAGAACTAGGACTGAATTTCTCATTTCCAAGCGTTGCTTGTAGCTTGAATATTGATGCATCTCTTCCTGCCCTTGCTTTTTAATCTGAAGGGTTTATCTTCAACTTGTTTCATCCCTTTTTACACCGTATAGTTGACAGTGGTATACAAATCTGCTGGATATTTATTTTAGTGTCAGTTCTGACCTGAGTGTGCATACCAGCTGTCTAATGATGTCATGAGCTCTGAGATCTGCCATCCCTAAACTCAGTCTGAATCCAGCAGCACCTGTTCTAAACTGGAATATCTGTGTACTCACACACATAGGATGGGTTTCCATATCCTCTCTTGCCAGCTAACACAGTGAATCCTGGCTGGACTGAGGACACTAAATCACGCTTTGTTCTGCTCACCATTTGTATTTTGTTTCCAGGCTGTCATTCCAAGATAGATGATGAACTTGGCCTGTGATGAATTGCAGAGGCTTTGGATAAAGGGTGAATGTTCATCTTCATGGATAGGATTTCTTCTCTACAGGAGAAGTGCAGATGTCCAAGGATGTGTAGGATGCAGAGAATCCACCTTGTGACACTGATACTTTATAAACACAAGTTCAGAGTATGTGTCCAGCTGTCATATCAGAACACAGCAATGATGAACAGATTCCTGTTCCAGTGCAAGGTGATCCTGTAGGATGTCATGTAACATGGAGTGCTGATATGTGTCATGTCCCAGGACTCTGATTCTCAGTAATCCTTGTTGGTGTAAGGAGAAAAGAGCACACACAGCAGGTTCTAGCCATATCAGTTACTGTACATCTGAAATGTGTCCTGATTCTAGAAGAATATCTGTTAGATAGCATAAAGTACATGAAATGCAAGTCATTTGGCACACTTAGGGAGCTCTGTCCTACAATTCTTTCCCCTTCTGCTTCTCTTGTTGCTAATGAAACAGCTGCTTTTTGGTTTCAGGCTTTAACCTATTTTTAGAATCCTTTTATGCTATTGGCCCTTTGAAATGCATGAATTGCTGTGAAAGAAAGCCAGTGTCATTTGCTGTGAGGCAAGAGGAAGGCCTGTAGGTGAAGTCATGTCTGGTGATGAGAGACTGTCTCACCTATTCATCTCCTGCCTTCCTTTATTTCTGTAAAGCAACCCAGTTCCCCATGGCACATGGTTCCATACCTTTTCTGCTTTTATTTAAGCATTACAGTTATATCAGCCACAGCCCTTCATTAGCACAGCACCAGCAGATAACTCCTTCCTTTGGGGGGAATTTTTTTTCACATCTAGGCCCCTGTTCCCACTGCAGGAATGTGCTGGCCCAAAGTAGAAGAGGAAGTGGAGGAGCTTGGTTTCCAAGGAGAGAAGCTGGAGAACAGTGCAGAAAGGAGGAAGCTGTGAATGAAATAGAGGGCAAGTGAAAGGTAGAATCTATTGATTGGATGAGTATTAAACCTTGTTTCTGTGAGCAGCTGTGTTCTCACTGGGATGTCAGATTTTGCCACCGTGCAGCAGGATTTCACTGGAAGGGCTGTGGGTTGGCAAGTAGAGTATATCATCATCTAAAGAGTCAGGTTATCCCAATGACTGAGGATGCCAAAGATACAAGTCCAGAATCACTGAATTGGTGCATACTCCGATCTGCCCAATATGACCGCAGGTGTGATTTTAAATGTGATATAAATCATTGCATTACTTCATTAGTTATTTAACGTCTACAATTAATTAATTCAGCACTAAACTAGATTAAGCAGCAGTTCCTTATGGGATTTGCAGTTTGTAGGCTGGAGGCCCATTTGTGTCTCAGCTGACACAAATGAACATGCTGTGGTTAACTGAAGTGGGAAGAATCATACGTAGTGTCTTCGTTGCAGTGTTGACCACTTACTCGTTTCTTTTAAAATCCAAGCCATGCTCAGCTCATTTTGGATGATTAAAAAAGGAGATTTTGTTTCCTGGTTTCTGAGTTTTCTCCTGAAAAATGTTCTTGATCTGATCAAACAGATTTATCCTTCCAGACAGACCTTTATTCTCATTGCTGCAGCCATTTCTGCCTTGAGGCAGTGAAGAGGACTCCTGTTTGCTCTGCATCCCTGCACAGTTTCACTGCAGTTGAGTCATCTCCAATGTAGCTGCTAAACCCTGGCTAAAGGCAAGAAGGTCTGAACACAGCAAGGTTTGGCTTTCTTTTTTATGGTTGAAAAATGTGGTTTGAATTCTGTGCTATAGAGAAGATCTGTGTATGTAGTATTGCATAGATTGCAAATATCTGCCATGTTTCACTCTGCTTAGAATACAGCCACCTATGACACCTGTATAGTGTCTTGTGTTCTTACAGCACAGTAGACAATGAAGTTCAGGAAACACATTTTGTTAAACAGACCATGGTTAAGGAGGTAGATGGTTGGGAAAAATAATTCTCCCTAAGATTATAAGTATTAATTCCTATCTGTTTTTCTTGTCCTTACTCTCATTTTTTTAGGAAAAAATCAGGCGTTTACTTTCACATCATATTGCAGTTGAAAATACAGTGTTAAAATAGTGTTGGATGACTGGAAGGGACAGCCTAATGCAAGTGATGGATGGGAGCAGCTGGAGAGACAGTGAACATGTCTGTGATTTTTGAAATTAATAACCATGGTATAAAATAAGTTATGTGGTTTTATAATAATGTGTTTGACACTGTCCCCAGCAGTAACTCTGCTTTATGTCTTTGTACAATGCTCAGCAGAGACTCTTGTTGTTATAAATGAATTGCTAATTCGGTGACCTCAGCTGATACCTGAACAAAGGGCCAGTGACTGGTTGGTCTCAGATGACCCCAAGCTGAAATTTTGGGTACAGGGGTAACTCTGTGTGATAATTAGTGACTTCAGATGACCATGAGCCAAAATTTTGGAATAAAGGTGACCTCTAGTAACTCCATCTATTAATTGGTGATCTCAACTAACTCTCTGTGCTAATTAGCAACTACAGATGATACCCATGTTCTCACTGTTGACTTCTTCTGCCCCTAGACACGTATGCTGTGCATGTGATTTTGGGGTCGCCACATTAGCACCCAGAGGTCAGTTCTGGATGCCCATGCACCAAATCTAACTCCACAGATCAGATCAGGCCCATCCTGTCCTGCATTTCTTTCTCAGAAGTCCCCTGAGATGTCCCTATGAGCCCACAGTGTCCCTTGAAGTTACTAGGGGACCAGATGTGCTTCAGGACATCCACTGAGATCATCCTGATACCCAAAAAGACCTTTGGGTTCCCCTGGGGCTCAAGAGTTAGGCCCTACTATCATTTGTCATCCCCCACTTGGCTCCTTGGGGTCATTTGAGGTTACAGAGGTACCAGGTATATCCCTTGGGGTAACCCAAGGTCAGTTCCTGCTGAAGTGTAACATTCTGGCTGCTTTCAGAGGCTCTCCAGATCCAGTGTCAGTTGGAAGGAGTTGGAGTGGGATGAACCCACGAGAAGATTTGCATTACATACTCGTCCTGAGTGCAGCTTTCAGGCAATACCCTCTGAGAGTAAGAATGGTGACCCCATGCATCTCCCCCTCTATTTCCCCGAACAGAAAGCACCATTTAGCAAAAACATAATGTCGAAAATGGAAAACAGGGAGCAGCCCTGTTTTATTTCAGGAGAGAAGGGTAAGAGGCAGCTGCGTTTCGTTAGAAAACTGTTAGGAAGTTGATAGAAAGTGTCTTCCATCTCTTTACATCATATGGAGTTTTAGCAGAGTCTCGGCCCCAGCAGGACTCTGATGTCATCAATCACCTCTCACCACAGTGCCCTCCTTCTCTGGGCCTCTTGGGACTCATTGCCTAAGATCCTTCTGCTCCCCATTGTTCACTTTATGGTTTTGGCTACTAAAACCAGTTAATGGCAGCTTACTTAGCAGTTGCCTTTTAGGAGGAAGCTACAAATACACTTCTCGATATCCATGCACATTTCTGGAGGAGCAGCAACATCTGCTTGGAGACTTTCTGCCCTGTGCAAACACATGGGGCCCCAGTGGCAGGCCCCTGTGAGTTCTAAAAAACTGGATTCATCTTTGCTTCAAGTATTTTGAGATAAATTGTCTCAGCTTTCATATGAAAACAAGAAAACAAAATCAAAACAATTAAAACCAAAAACAAACAAATGAAAACCAAGAAGGCAAACAAACAAAAGACAACAAAAAAAAACCCAAAAACCAAACCCCCCAAAAAATCCACACAAAACCCAAAAACCAAAACAGTGAGGGAATTGGATGGGGAAAAAAGACCATAACCCAAATTATTCCAAGAGAGGAGGGAGACTGGATTATAGGGAGAAAATCAGACAATGCAAAGTCCAAATGTGCAGTTTCAAATGCCCAGCACTAGCTGAAGCCAAAAGAGCTTTCTTTACACCTTTTCCCTCCTCTCTTTTTTGTAACCTACATCCTGCTGGAGTTACTCAGAACATGGAGACAACAAAATGCAGAAGCCCAAGATGACCCAGCTTCTGTCCAGGTACCAATACACATACAAAGGTGCTTCCACTTGGCTTTAACCTGCTGAAAAACTCGAAGGAGACCATAAGCACCAGCAAACCCCCAGGAAGTCCTAGGGGTTGTCCCACATGGCAAAGAGCTGGGGCAGCACAGGGCAGGCTTGGGGCAAGGCCCCATCCCACACCAACCATGCGTGTAAAAGAGGCACAACTATGCTAAAGACAACAAATAGTGGTGCTGCATTTCTTTGATGCCTCTTAGAGGATGAGTACTGTGCTGCCCTGCAACAAAATCCAGGGCAAAAGACCAGATCCTTCTTCCTTCAAATCAGTGTTAAAACAAGTACTGAACCTACTGCAGCCAATACAGAACCATTTTATAAAACACCTTCAGCTCTTGGGACAGTCCCCACTCTCTGTTTAATAGGTTTGCTCATCCTTTCAGAAAAAAATTATTCTGGTGTAAGTGTCAAAACCAGTGGTCAGAGCAGAGCATCAGATAGTGTCCATGAACTTTGAGTCTGCCAGAAAGCCAGAAGGCAAAATACCAGGTCCTCAGGTAAACTCTGGGCAAGCTAGGTAATACCAGTGGTGTTGGTCTGATTGAAAATGTTATTTGGGCCTTTATTTAATAGTTTTCTTTCAGAGCAGTCTGCTTTTCATTACCATTTTAAATAGACACTACCACCATAGTTAATAACTTTCATGGTATTTTTACCCTCCAGCAACTTTATTATTTATTCTTAAATTATAAATGTTCTGCTTTTCTCTGGCGTGCTTTTTTTTTTTTTTTTCCTAGAACTCAATAATAAATTACCCAGGAGAACCATGCACTTGTGAAAGAAAGAAGCAATGGAACTGAGACTGAACACCTACCTGGTGAGCAGGAGATCAGAAGTTATGTTCAGCTCCCAGCAACCAATCTGTCAGCCTGGAATACTGCTGTAAAATCCAGTTTCACTGCCTTCTCAGCGAAGCCTCCAGCCAGATGAAGTTTGTATGTGTGAGGAGTTTGTGCTGGGTGGAAATACCTGAAATACTGCAGTTACCTGTTGGTTGAAGAACAAGCATCCACGAATAAATGTCATTTTGAATTGTCCCATTGACTCACCAACACCACACAATAAATAGTCCCTTTCCTTCTGGGGCTTAGCAGTGCTGCTGTCTCCATGTCTGCACAGACATCTATGTAAGCTGCAAATTAAATGAGAAGACAAGAAATCACCTTAAACATAAAATGTTCCCTACTGGTTTGTGTTTATGTAACAGATAGAGCCAAGGAGAAGATGTGACCCATATACTCTGGTTATAGGGCTATCATCTTATCGAAATTTAATGTTTTGGTAATCCTAGGTACTCCTTTGGGACTCTGGCCTAAGTCTGTGTTGATATCTCAACCTGCAGGAGCTGAGGCCTAAAACAAGTTCCTCAGATAAAATGCCATAACACTGCCAAGCCAAAGGAAATAGTGGTGGAAGATACACGGAAAAGCAAAATCAGTGGGTTACTTGTAGGGAAGTTGTAGCTACTCAGACATGTGAAAGGAAGAATATTCATTGAAGAAGCAGAGTGGAACTCTCTTCTATTTAAATGTATTGGTTGCCTGAAGAGGGAGTATTCAAAGCATGTTTTTCTCCTATTAAGCAAGTACCAGCTGCTGGAACAGAAAGACGTGCAGGAGAGTGGATCCAGCTGGTTTCCTCCCTTGCCATGCTCTCAGAGCACCTCAAAGGCTGCTCTAGGCTCTAATGTCTGGTAAAAGATCCCAGAGAATGAGAATTGGTGATGACAACTCCAGCAACACAAACACCCATCTCCTCTCCTGCCTGGATATGACTTCAGAGAAATTTTCTTAGGGATGTGGGATGCCTTTCAGATATAACAAGAATATTTTAATATATGGAAAATTCAGTCAAACCATGGTATCTCCAACACAAAAATAGCTAGTTCTTCTCTACCACTCCTGCATCAATAAAGCTACTATTGAACCTTTGCTGTTCATTCAAAGAGCAGCAAAACTTACTGGGAGCCAGAAATTACTTAATAATAACAGAAGGAGTGTGACTAAGTAAAAGGCCTAAAACAGAGCTCGGACAGCTAAAAATACAATCGAAGAGAGAAGATTAGAAACAACATAATGAGATCAAAAAACAGTAAAGCATTGGTTTTGGAGCAGAAAACCTTTCTGAAAAAAATACCAGTATAAGTTTACAAAAGCTGTTTCCTACACAAAATGCTGGAAGTATCGATGGAATATTCAAATTTATGGAATCACTAGAAATTCAGTGCAAGCCAGAAAAATTGTTTGGTGAAAGTCCTCTAAGAATTGCATGCCATTTCTAACTTCTGTTAGTGCTGGGTGCTGTGGGACCTCGAGTTCTGAGCAAGATATAATTAGAAAGCAACACAACCCTCAGAAGTTGTTCCTATTTCAGCTATTTCTAAGGGCACTTTTAATTGGCAATATTCAAATATAAACTCCTCCAGATATGAGTAATGACACAGTCTTCAACTCTTTCCTAAATTATTCCAAGTTTCTCAGTGAAAGATTATTTTAGTATGAACTAGTTATCTCCATTTAGAATAATAAGACAGCAATTTTAGTAGATTCTGAGCTGAACCTTCTTGAGACTGGTTTGCAATGAAAGAGAGAGAAAAGTAGCTCAGTAAAATAATCAGCAACAGAAAGGCTTTTAGAAAGCTTCAATATGTTCAGAAGACTCTGAGCACTGAAATATATGTATAAATACATATATTTATATCTTCATAAACACCTCAGAAGGGAATGAAGAACACTTCTTGGGCTGATGGTCTGGCTGCAGTAATGCATTGCAGCTGTGAGCAGGGAGCCGCTGTTTGTATCACTCAGATTTAAAACAGCACATTGTCCCGACTAAACATAATTTGTCAAGGATGTCTGACTCTATCACCAGTTTCTACACTTAATCAAAATACACCATTCTTTCATTAGTCACTTGCATCAAAGGGATAAGAAAACTTACAACAAGCTCCTTATTTTCCAGAGAACTCTCTGTTAAGTAGTTCTTAATGTGACTACTCAGGATGCAGTGACTTTGAGCAGTGACTACTCTTACTGTGTATTTATGAAACAAATTAATTTCCTGACGTAAATTAATAGTGGTGGCTTGTAGGAAGAACAAAACCTATACATGTATGTTATTATGAAACATGCCAGCAAAGCATTTATTTTATTAAGCTACAAAACACCCTGCAAGACATTGAATGTATGATAAGGTAAGGAGGAGGGAAAAAAAAGCCTGTCCCCTAATCAGCTCAGAATTTTAACAACACTGAAATGTTGCAGGCTGATGCCATGTACCATTTCATGGAGAGCTCTCACGGTGTGAGACAGGTAAGGCTGGGTGTCTTGGGGTGACTCCATCATGTATATCCCCTATCACAGCTTTATGCCAACAATTGATTTTGTGCCTTTTCTGTGTCTTTAAACTGAGCTTGAGAGGGAANTCCCCACTGGAATTCAATTAACAGACTGCTTGATGTTTTCTAATTATCATAGAATCATAGAATAATTTGGAAGTTGGAAGACACCTTAAAAGACCATCTCTTTCCAACCCCATTGCCATGGGCAGGGACACCTTCCACTAGACCAGGTGACTCCAAGCCCCATCCAGCCTGGCCTTGAACACTTCCAGTGATGGAACATCCACAGCTTCTCTTGGCAACCTGTGCCAGTGCCTCCCCACCCTCACCCTAATTATCTGAAACAAATCTCAACAGCAGGCACTACTGAAGGACACTGAGCTATTTATGTTTTCCGTAGAAATCCAAACCTCTAACAGCTTGAAATAAGGGTGCCCTTTGTGGATTTATTGACAGCAGATGAGGTTCTTGCACTTTCAAAGCAGGCTGTGAAATTCCTGACAGAGGAACAGGTGCTGGCAGTGTTGCTGGAGCCATCAGGGAAAGCTGAAGGCCACACTTCTCCTGCATCACCCATTTTTCATCACAACAGGGTCACCAGGACCAAAATGCAGTTCATTTACCTTAACTTGTTTTCCCTTTTGCCATGGGATAACACATCTTCTGAATGCCATTTTCTCTAAAAAAGATCTCAGACAAACTGAAAACAGTCTCCTGTGGAAACTCCATGCTATCTTAGTATAGTATTTATGATATAGTATTTGTGGAATAGGTGATATATCCTTCAAAAGGTAAAACACCACAAGCATTACATGAAAAAACAAACAGGCTTGCATTAGGTTTTGGCAACAATTTTAGGAAATCTCTGAAAATCTCTGAAAATCTAAATAATAATAATAAAAAAGTAATGTTTTGAACATTTATTTCATATAGAATTCCAACTGTATGAGCCCCACAGTAGTTCAGAAAATGTCTCTATGTATGGGCATGTGGGAGGTCACATCCTCCCATGACTGACATGACTCTGTCTCCTTTTTCACAGGAAGGCTTCAGAACCGGAGGAACCACAGGCTGGGTCTCTCCCAGGTTTCCCTTCCCCAAAGATTTTACTTTGTTCTTCCTTGTTAACTGCCATAAAGGGCTCCTACAGAAGGAATGAGAATTTGATAAGGGTGCATCACACAGGCCAAGGAACATGGATCAGCATCATTCATCCTGCTGCAGCACAGCACCTCACGATGAAAACCACATGGAAAATCTGAAAACTGACAGTCAGGGCTCCAGATTCAAAGGATTCTTGAAATTTCAAGGAAATTAAGCCTTAACTTTAGGTTTAATTAATTAGTAAATTATTACACACAAATATTGCTTTCAGCTCCAGACCTAAGATCTCCAAAATATCTGAAGCTGTTATTTTGGTTAATGTGTGCTTCTGATAGCAACTTACACGTTTTAAATATTAAATATTACAAAATAATATGAGAAATAAGAACTTATAAAATAGGTGTTCATTCTCAGTATTCTTCTCAGTGTGAGGTACAATATTCTGATACCAAGGTCAGTTCTTTGATTCAGTGGTGTCAAGTGCCTCCGAAATGCTGCTAATTAGGCACATTTATCAATAAAATTCAGCCATTTGTACTGAATCCTTTTTCTAGTGGGTAGCTCCGGTTGCCAGCAAAATGAGGTCAGAGTGAGCAGAGGAGCAGTGATGTCTGTATTCCTGGCCTCCACTCATTTAAAAGCTCATCACATTTCTACTTCATCGTGTTCAAAATAGAAATGAATTTCACAAATTAGATTGAAATCCATGAGCAATTAAAAAAAAAATTGTGAGTCAAACGCTGTTATCACTCTGTTAGAAAACTGGACTATCATTGCTTCGGCAACACAGCAAAAAATGGTCCCATAATTGACACTGGATAGATAGCTGGAAAGCAAAATAATGAAGTTGCCCCGGGTGAATTTGAAGAAGTGAAGTCTTTTAACTAAAGACAAAATAATTGGAAAGTTTTAGCTAAGAAATAATGGGGAAATGAACAGAACACTACCATAAAAAAAGCTTGTGTAGGCTTAGATAAAAAATAGAGCAGTTGAGACTTGAAGACAGCATTGGCAGTGATTAGAAAAGAAAATTAGAGAAAATGACAAAATGTTACGCATAGATGTTGCCTTTTTTAAAGTCAGAGTTTTCTGTGGAGTTGTTTGAAAAGAAAGGTACGAGTCGGGGTGAAGAAATGCGACCACATCATTGCAGAGGCAATCTTCCTTTAATGAAGAGCAAATCACCTGTGGATTAATGGTTTCTGCTGGGGCTGGGGTGCACAATGCACTCTGCACTGTTTTTCACCAATTCTTCTTCTTCATTAAGGGTATGGAAATTTGGCAGGAAATAAACCCTCCTGTGTTCCAGCTGGTCCTTAGTAATCAGAGGGGCTGGGTGTGCCTGCTCCTAATTTCTGATTGTAGCCAATTTGGCACTGTCAGTCTGGTGGAGTTCAATAAGAACTTTCATGATCACAGACTTACAAATAGTGCATTTTACCAGTGCAGTACTATAGGTCTGGCTGAGTTCAATGAGAGCTTTCACAAATACCATGTTTTATTGAAGCAGTGGGAAAGGAGATTCAGGATTACTGGTGAAAAATGCACTAACTTGCAGAGTGTTACTGTGTATTGAGACAGAAGTGACAGAAGAGATATTAGTGATGCATATATGGACACACACACACACACATATATATAAACATTCACATCTCTGCTCCAATATGGGTGGAGGTGGAAAGCCCACCTAAAGACATCCTGTCAGGAGAGAAGGAGACACACAGTCCATGAGCAGACCCTGAGAAAGCAGAGGTGTTTCCCCCTCTCTTTTTTTAATTCTCCTTTTTGTTTTGTTCATCTGTCAGAATTTGGATGGCACTGCAGGCACACATCAAGCTGTGCCCAAGAGCTGTGCATGTGCATCACCAGTGTTAACAAGTCCCAGGCACTGGAATTAGCTCCAAGGCAGAGTGAGGCAGTTGGCCACAAATGTGCCAGTGAACCCTGCACATACATTGCAGCCAAAATCTGATGATTTTGAGGTGCAGCTCACCTGGGTTCAGGTGATGGTATTTCCCTGCAATCCTCAGTTGAAACTACTGTCTCAAGTGAGTTGAAGTGAGTTGCCTAACATTCAGAAGAAAGGGGTACATCACTAATTTAATATTTGTCTTTTTTTTTTCCTGGGAGATTTTCTGGTATCTGTAGGTTTCAATCACTCTGTCATCACCACTATTTCACTTCTCACGTCTCTGTCTTCCAACCAGCTAAATCACTGAAACAAACTGGGTAAGAGAAACAGAATCATGTAAGCAGAATATTGTTCTGTACTGTGCAACCATCTTGCAAACAGATCATACTGATTAAAATACCAGACTCAGTGATCTGGGATGCAAAGGTGATTTCTTCTACTTTATAAACATTACTTTTTGAAGAGTAAACCATCATCTGTTGTGAGAGTAAACAGCTTCAGAGAGTCGCTGTTCTTTGCTTTCTGAGGTGCCATTCAGCTTGGTGGGAAGATGCACACTCCTGTTGCCGGGTACCTTCACCCATAAGAATGACATGGCCTGGTGCTGGACCTCTGTCATAGATCCACACCCTTACACTCCCCCAGGAAAGGTGCACTATCTTCCAATTTCATTCTTGCAGTCCTGCTAGGATGGCATGGATGTGCATTCACGGGAAAACATCAGAGCCTGACTCCAGAGGAACAAGGAGGTAAAGTTCCACAGACTGCTTGTTTGTTATCAGACAAGGAAAAATCCCCAACCTGCTGTTACGTCCCTTGTGCTCCTTCACAAAGGCACTCTATGGAAGTACATAAAGGGCAACATTCAGAAGAATGTAATAGTGTTGGTGCATTACAATTCTGTGAGAAACAGCACACCAAATCTCTTCAAATGATACAGTTACAGCAGTAATATTTTTTAATCAACTAATCCCATTGGTTCCAATTTTCTTCAGGTTGTCCAGTCTTTGCCTGTATTTTTCCTTTACTCCATATTCATTTTCTATTCTTGCAGAGGGATTTTTCATCAATATATGCTATTAACTCACAACTAAAATGTTTTCAGGAGGAATATATCCTTTTTAATAGATGATCCTTTCATAAAATATGCATTTAAAACCATCAGCAATACCCAATAAATAAATACCCAATTAATACCCAATATATGTCGCTGTCGAGGCAGGTCACGACACATATATACACTGACAACTCCAGGCAGTGGCAAAAAGCATCTTTAATTCTACAAAGCCTCTTTTATACAGTTTCTTGGCACTCCTGCTGTGTCCCCATTGGCTTCTGCATTAACACCCCACAAAACTACTGGTTACTTGCAACTAACACCCTTCTAAAACGAATCTAAAGTGAATAACAACCTCCCCAGTGCAGCTGTGCATTCTTCATCTGTTGTTTTGGTTTCTTGCTTCTGTTGATGTTAAAACTTCTCACAGGTACAAACCAAATTCTCAAGGGTACAAAGTGATTGTGTCCAAGCTGAGCTCTGTGAAATTTCAGAGCAGCTTTTCAGTTTCCACAAATATATACCAAATAAATATAAAATATACGTATATAATAGAAATATCCTTTCCTACACAAGTTAGGAAAGATCTCAAATAAAATATTCTAAACCTTTAGCTTGGTAAGATGCATATCTATCAGCATCTTACAGTATTTGTTCATTCAGCATTAAGATTAATTGAAGGTGGTTTCTAATAACCACATCATTTGCTCCTCCCCCTTCTCTTCACTCTTTTAAATACCATTTAAATCTTTAGCGTAAGATTTTTCCTTTGCTGTTTCTATCTCAAGGTTAAAGGTTTTTATTTCCGTGCAGTAGCTGAAGATGGGCTTTTGAAATAAGCAATGTGGTTGCAAGGATTGCAGCAAGGTTGGATGTACAATTAAGATAATGGTGGCACTATCCATCTGAATAATCGTTTAGATAATGATTACTGTGTTGGAACATTTTATGAGGTACAGAATAAAAGGAAAATCAAAAGGAATTCCCTTTGAATAAATATTTGGCATGGCTGAGTGCTGCAGCAGCATATCTGAATGATAAAGGATGTTCACTAAGCCAAAGCTGTATTCTCTGCTACAGAAGAGCAGGACTTAATTTCTTGCTTTTTTCCCCCTCCAGAGTTATATTTTAAATGCAAAGTGTTGCTTTCTTGAATGCTCAGTTATTTCTTGAAAGGACATTCTCCAAAAGGAAAATAAAATAAAATAAAATAAAATAAAATAAAATAAAATAAAATAAAATAAAATAAAATAAAATAAAATAAAATAAAATAAAATAAAATAAAATAAAATAAAATAAAATAAAATAAAATAAACTTTTTTAAAAAAGCTTTTTAACCTTTGTTGTGCCAGGGAATAGAGGAGAAACAGGCTGTTCACAGAGAGGATGTTCTGCACAGGAGGAACAAATCTTTGGGCTGATTCTCTCCAGGGTAACAAGATGTGTCTTGATGCAGAAGGCTATTGTGTTTGATTACTTGGCTATCTGGGCAAATAGACTTCCTGGGCAATATACTATTGCTATGCTCTTGTATTCCCTGATTTGAATTAGTCAATCCAGTAGATTTACATTCTCTGAGAAAGTGGGACTCCAGACACATTAACTACACCTTTTCTCAGGGAGCCAGGCCATAACTGTTCAATTACAGCTGCTGTGAGTCACCCAAATGTCACAGTCAGAAATGAATTGGGATCCTTAAGTGTTTATTACCATAGCACCATCTTTTGCAACTCAACACTTTCCTCAATTACATTTGTAGATTTTTATCACTTTGAATAGGTTTTGATCTTGGTTATTGAACTGGTCTTAATTTCTTGGTTGGTTTGTTGGGGTTTTTTAGTAAGATTTTACTAATCAAATTTCAGGAAGATCCTTGTTAATACAGTAGGTTCATCTTATAGTTTCAAGATCTGCTGCTTTGGACCAAAGGGTAAAAATGTGCACTGTTTTGCTTCGGTGTCCAGGAGAACCAACCCTTCCTGTTTCACTAACCTTAATGAGGCAGCAGTCTATCCCCAAAGCCCAAACGACATTTTTCTGAAATAGTTCAGGCAAGAATTTATTGAATGTGCATCCCTTGCAATATAGTTGCTAACAGAAGTAAATATTTCAAATTACCTTTGCCAGACCCTGTGTTTACCAGGGGTATTAATTAAACTCTCATGAAAAAGTCCACAAGGATTACATTAGAACCAGGAATAACATCCCTCTGACATACCTGGCCTATTTTGGGTGTCATTTAACCAACAGTAGAAGCTACTTGTGACCTGTCATCCCTTTCATTAGTCAATCTTAACACTCTAGACAGAATTATAGATCTCTGGTTTTGCAGTAGCAATTTTCCATTTCGCTCAGCATGACACAAAGCATCAGATGCTCTGAAGGTGCTTGCATATCTGCTATGGCCGCTGTGTTTCTTGTGGTCCTAAGCAGGATCACAAGAAAAATCATTGTGCCAAATGATTTAACTGTCAAGCCAAGTCTGATTTTTCAACAGTTTCATAAATATAGTCTTTAGCACTTATTTATAATCTTACGGTTTTGGATTAGACACGTAAACCTTACATGCCTGAAAATATGCAAGCCTGTTGATTCTGGGAGGTGTACTCACCTATTCTACAAAACTATAATTTAACATATAAGCTCAACATAAAAAGTGTATGACGTCTGTCACCACCACAGTCTTAAAGTGAGTCCTGTCTTTGGGAGCATCTTGCTTGTATCACGTGGCAGACTTGCCTTGCTGGACTTTGCAGAGCTGGTTTTGGAAGAAGGAAGGTTGATTTTGTGAAAAATTAATCATTAATAATTAAGATTTCTATTTAATTTTGCATTCCTAATAAAGCTGTAACTCACTACAGACAGGAGTACATAGAAGCTGAACACTTAATATAATACATTAATCCAATGTTTTACATTTTTATTTGAAAAGGAGCGTCAAAGCACATTAAATTGGATATAGAGAAGACAGTGGGTGAAAACAAAATCTTAGACAAGAGTAGGTAAGCTACTCCAAGATAGGAAGAAAAGCAAGCTTCCTGCAAATATATTGGAAAGAAACATACTGGAGAATTTAAATGACTAACTGAACCTAATTTCTTTTGTTATCACTCTCCATACGCAGAGAGATATTTTGTTTGTTTTCCTCTCCCTTCATGTGTGTATGGAATACTCTTAGTGGCAGTTTAAAGATGCTTAGGCGTTCTTCAGAGAAGTCGGAATCATTGGCCTCTTTACATTTATCCAGTTTACAAGAGAAAGGAAAATTCCACAGTAGGGACAAAAGGAATTTTCTCCTAAAATGATGCCTTGTTGAATCTTGCCAAAATGAAAGAATGATTAAACCATATGTGTACAGGGACCCATATTCCACATAAACACAACTATAACTCACTATATTTTATTTGATCACAACTCTAGTACAAATGTTCTCCTGGATGACAGCTTGGATTCAATAAGACATAATTGGGGATAGGTGCTAATGTCTTGTCAAAGTTATATCATTTCTTTCTGAAAAAGACATCTGGTTCAATTGCTCAATGCCAACTGAATCCTTATAACCAAAGGCAATAATTGCTTGCTGCTGAATTATGTCTATGAATAATTGAAGGACTTGCCTTTCTCTATCCTTACTTTGGCTTCTGGGATTGAAGGGACCCAGGCTTTGCATTTATTAAATAGATACCATCTTGGTTTTATTTAATTTCCATTTTTATTTTATGTTCCCTATTCTCACTTATGCTAAAATTCTTCCCCACAGTTACACATGGAGTTGTGTGTGTAACAGCACCAAAACACAAAGGTGCCTGAAAGCATGTCTTGTTTCTACTTCTAACCTTTCTTTAAAAAACACAGCTTGATGGGTTTTTCAGGGGAACCATGTCTGAAATGTCTATAAAAGAGCTCTTCAAATGACAAAAAGGCATTTACAACAAATCACACTCGTCAGTAGGGTTTTCTTCTAAATGAAGAAAGTCCTCATAACAAGCCCTAGTGTTACATTTCACAGTACTTTTTTATGCCAAGGAACTGCAATTATGATGATAAGTTAAGCTTCCTTTTCTTTATGCAGTCTTAGAATATGCTACAGGCTAGCAAACTGCTGTTTTCCCTATGTTTATTAAATCCAGTGGTCAAAGAGATGCTTATTCTTGAGAGACAGCCTTATCAAAACCTCTGCGTGGGAATTTTATAAGAGCATTTACCTTATCTGTTGAGCAACACAGTCATTTTCATATTCAAGATTATAAAAGTGACTGAAGATAATTTTATTTACACACATACCCATGCACAAACACATATATATGCAAAATATAGGAATGTTTTCCTTTATAACTGCTTAGGCTCAGACAAGGGTTGTTAACAGGTAATCTTCATGGCATTGACTAGACAGCCAGCTATGAATGTCAACAGTGGGAGGAATTTCACCCTTGTCTAAGCACACAGTACTAAACAATTGACTACTTACCTGAGGCTTGCTCCTGCTTCCATTTAACTTGGAGTCAAAAGAGCCAAGAGGAATAATATAAGATTCATTATATCCTTAAAAAATTTGCAAAATGCTGTTTTTCAGCTTTTGACCACTGCTAAATGCAATTTAATAGGCTAAATGAATGCAGCATGCAATATTTATATATGTCCTTACAATTCCTTAAGAATATGCTATACATTATTTACAGAATAATGTTAGACTTTGTTAGCCATTATGAAGGATTAATTATCTGTGATTATCAAATAGCTGAATATGCCAACATACTTGTTCATTCCTTTTAATCAGTAATTTAGGAGACGTTTTCCACCTTAATTAAAACCTTGATGTATTTTTGCACATATTCAGCACTCCCTTAGAAATACAGGAAAGAAAAGCTCTAGCAGAGCAATCTCCAACTCATCCCTTCTTTTCACCTTATAAATTCTCAGTTCCACATGCAAGCAAGAGATGTACAATTCCTAGTTAAAGAGGGATTAAATAAATATTTGAGATTTTTTATCTGTTCACAAATAATCTGCAGGTGAAACCAGAAGTCACTTCACTGGCTCTGGAAGCTGTCATGAGCTTCCAGTGGCTACTTGGTTTAATACTCAATAGGGTAATTTCTAAAATAGATGCTCAAAAGGACCTCTGCTCAAAATTATGTGTAACATCATGGTTGGGACATTCACTTTTAGTATTGGACCACTTGGTTCCAATCTCTGCTCCTGACCAGGTAAGAAAGGGATATCAAAAGATCAGATAAGTATTGTGCCATGTGAGTGGAGTAACACTGGCCGGCTCATTCACTCCAGTCTCATTTCTGAGGAGGGATGGGAGCCATTGATACACCTAACTGTGTTCAGGAGAGGACTCCAAGACAGTAAAATGGCACAGGCACAGAAATAGCTACTGTGGGACACAGAAAAATTTAATGTTCATATCCCTGATCAGAATGACATGAAAAAGAAATAAACTACCTTGCATTCACCAAGTTTATCACAGGAAAAGAGCATGCACATGGAAGTTAATTGCAAAAACAGCTGCTTTAGTACATCAGCAGCAAGTTACCTCCCAGTAACTCCTTCTACCTCAAAGCCCTCCTTACTTTCATGGGTAGGATTTAAACTGCAGCCTCTCTTTGATCTTTAGGGGCTATCTCAGATAACTCTGCTCAACGCAGTTCAGATTTTTGTCATGCACACTGGTCTGGCAAGTACCATTCTTGCTGTGTATAGGAGAGTCCACATCCCTTACACAGAGGTGTGCAGCCATCAGTGCCTCCTGTGCTTCTAGAGTACTGCACAGAGATGCCGAAAGCTTAATCTGCCACACAAAAACCAAGCAGCCTATTCTCATTCTGCACAGCATGCCTACAAAAAGCCATTCAGGACCTGCTTTTAAACTGCTGAGTATAAACACATTACATTAACAAAAGTGGAAAACAATATTTTTGATGGAGCTTATTTTGATCTGGTTTACTGCCTTGCCTTGAAGATCTGCAGCCTATTGATAAGAACAGTCTGTCCGTGGGCTTAAAACTGAAGACATGACGTTTTTGTTAATCCTGTTAATCTCATTAGATATCTGCCCAGAAGTTTCCCTACAACAAAATGAGTCAGAGAGTAGAATGGTTATGGATTTTTTGTTAACTTTTGAGAGTTTTTCCCTGGCTTTGGAGCATTCATAGGTACTAAAATGAAACAGCTTATACTCTGTAGAACCCTGTCAGGCCAGCGTAACTCACAATGTAAGGCAATTCCAGCTGATTCAATAATGTGGAGGCTACTTTCAATTTGTTTGAATGGTGCCTACACTGCTTTCTATACAGGAATAGCTTGACAGTTCAGGCAGTTTCAGTGGACTGTTCACATTCAACTCAGTTGTCACCATCTGTTCCACCTTGCCATTATAAATGCAAGCAAGCATTGTTCACAGTTTCAGCTTGGGTACATTCCTTACCCTGTACAGTGCAAGCCATCCATCTGTTTTCTGGAGGAGAATGTAGACACAAACTGGGAAAAATTTCCTCTTCTGATACTACATATTCTTTGAGAAGACCATAGTATTTTTTAGATTGTAATATGGTGGGTTTCATGAGGACCAGATAAAGAACAAAGTGTTAAAATGATGTTTGAGAGCACCAGCCCCCTTCCATGTTCCCTCTTATATTCCTGGCTCTCTCTACTCATGTGCCTGCTATATCACAAAATATATGATTTTTCTTCCACTAGTTAGGAAAAAAAGTATAATGCAAAAAGTATCAAAGGGGGTACTGTGACATATTCTCCTTGCCTTTTCTATTGTAAAATATAAAAAGAGGGAAATGTGTAATCTCTCACTATGCTGAGATTGGAAATAATGTTCATTTTCTTTCTGGGATTATGATTGCTAGAAGAATGAACTTCAAAGCACTAGTCCAAGTAGATCTCAGCCCTTTTATACCAAAAAAACTGCTGTATAGCAGAATCAGCATCTATGGACATTGATACACTTTCTTTTCAAAAGGAGCTCCTCTTTAAATACACAAAATGAGCTGTCACAAAGAAACACAATAGGATTTCGCTGTTTGTACATTTTTTTTTCTTTTCATTGCCCATGCATAGTATTAACTTCTAGCTGACTCTGCTTGCCAAAGGCAACCTTACAAAATGATAGGTATGGGTCACACAGTACTTCCACTTCCTGAACTGTCAATATTCCATTGTTAATTAGTTGCTAATGATGCAATTTGCCCTGACAATATTTCAGCAATAGAAACTCTTCTGTTTAAACATCCTTGGCAGACTTATTTTCTTGATATATTAGGACCAGAGCAATGGTCTCTTATTATTTCTGTCTATTTCTTCACCCAAAGAATTCCTTTGAGCCAGTGAGGTGGTGGGTAGTTAGAGACAA
The DNA here is from genome assembly GCA_013398055.1 of Ifrita kowaldi. NCBI lineage: Eukaryota > Metazoa > Chordata > Aves > Passeriformes > Cinclosomatidae > Ifrita > Ifrita kowaldi. The sequence continues at coordinate 115,332 of VZRS01010409.1, forward strand.
AGCCTCTCATCTGTAGGACCCTGGCTTGAACTCAGTGATGCTGGTAACCAGAAACCTGTGATTTTCCATTACTAGATGTTAGTGTGTCTTGCAGCACAGAGACATTTCCAGTAGAATGACTATCACAAAACCTCACCATTGCAATTGCTGTCTATCCTAGGCAGCCTTCCTATCTAGGCTACAGAATTCACTGCCTTGCCAGCGTTACAGATTACAGACAAGAAAAGATTGGGATGTGTCCTTATGGTCCTGCTGTTCTCTGAGGACACTCCAAACCTAGAGCTAAGCAGAAGTGGGCCATGCCAGAGCTGACTGAATTCGCCATCTTAAACAGAAGAAAATCAGGTCGTAGGCTACTGTGACAGCTCTGTCTTTTTAGAGGAGATGATATGCTGAATTCATCCCAGTTCTCACAATCATCAAGATACAAAACTTAAGCATGAATAGTTGTGTTCACCACCATATTCCAATTTATATTGGAAACATTTTTCTATATATTCTACTACAAACTGTTGTATAAGTAAAAGTTTTTGAGACACCAGTTGGATTTTTAACAAGGGAGGACTGAAGCAATCATCTCAGCGACTTGATCCACATAAGAGAACTAGGCACAGCTTCACCACATCTAACCCTAAGTGCCCTGCTATTGTCCACACCATAATCTTCTTGATACAAGTGCTAAAATTGTGTTAATCCAGAGATGCTTGCAGTCTCAATTATCTAAACTCTTGGCAGGGAATCCTAAGGAGATGGGCTTAAGTATCACCTCCTAAGAAGGAAAGGGCTGCAGGAAGGCTTTGATAGCAAAAATGGTAAGAAGTTTATATCAGATTGTAGAAGCGCATGCTCCTAGAAACAAACTCCTGCTTTAAACAAACAACAGGAGGATTTGAAGCTCAGTTTCTCATTCTCTGGGTGGAACCTATAAACACCAGGTTCTAGGTAAAAAATACGGGAAATGCACAACACATTTCTTCTTCCTTTCCCCTTTTCAGCACGAAATCTCACCTGACTTTCTGCTCTAAGTGTATTCATTTGATCGGTCTTTGCAGGTATTATGGGAAAGGAAAAATTTGATTTGTGAATCCTGCTGGAGATTAAACACCATGCTGCTCACTAAGAGAAGACTTCCGTGTCAGGTCAGTGGACAGCTACTGAGGTATCCTAGTTAGTGGACAAGTAGGTACCTGCAGGCTTAACTAGTCACTGGGAAGGCTTTTGGGAATCTGTGTCTTGGATTTAGCCATTTAAATTAAAAAAAATCTATTCAGCTTTGTGCATTCTGTGGTTAGAAAAATATTTGCCAGGCACAGTTACAGGCAGAGGTTGCTGCAGTGTTTCAGTTTCCTTTGCCTGTGGACACCAAAAGGAGTCATCAGGGGCTAACACAGCGAGTATGTCTGTCTGTCCCGGTGCTACCCATTTCCCCATCACAGTTTCCTCCATAGCTTTCCTTTCCTGACTTCCTCTGAGACACTTTGTCTTCAGCCCTCTGTAAAAGAACCTAAAGAGTGATTTCTCTAGTATTGGGATCTGTGTGTTGCTGAACGCTGAAAATGTGGTTTCCCATGCACCAGCAGGCTTCCTCTGTATTTCTATACTCATTTAAAATGATTCTATAAAGTGATTTGGAATCCTGTGTAGTGAGATGCATTTCTGAAATTTATTTCATATCTGTTTTGATAAGCACTATAACATCTACCCCAACATTATGGTAACAGGTGCTTTAGAACAGTGAATGTATGTGGTTGTAGTAGTCTAGATTGCACATATCCTGATGGGAAGGGATCAAAGTTGTTACTTGCTAGTGTTTTTTTCAGTGATTTTGTAATGTTGGCTGCTTTCACCCTAGTACCATGAAGCATGTCACAGAAACTCTTCCCTTAACTAGCTCTACTGATTATCTTTCTCACTATTCTTTACAACTTTATTCTGGAAAGAGATCAAGGAATTTTTACATAGTAATCCAAATAGCCCCACTGGTGTGCTCATGCTCAGGGAAAAAAAAAAGTTTGTTGGTTTTTTTTTAAGTTTTTAAAAAGTTTAAAAAAAAATTAGGTCTTTCCAGGAGTAAAATATGACTGAATGAAGATTTCCAAGCCCAAATTAAAGATTTTCAGTCACAAAAGGGAAAGTGATAGGTGGCAAGAAATTAACTCTTTTCTCTTGAAATTTTCCTTCTTTAACCATACAAACAATGTGAACAGAAATTCAGATTTTTATTCACGTAGATCTGCCACCAAGGACTGATAACTTTCAAAAGAGTCCACAAACACTAAAATTTCTTGGATACGTATATATATTATTGTCATACATAAGAAGAGAAAGAAGATTTTTGGTGACACCATTTTCATCTGCTACAACTTGGCATAAAGACTTTTTTTGTTTGGGCCTGTCCACAGTCTGCACTTTTCACATTTTAATAGTTCTTTTTATAATTCTTAGTACTTAGTTCTTTTAATAGTTCTTAGTTAAGAATTCCATGTCTTGTTCTGGTTGCTGGTCACTTTGCAGTCTTTCAGATTTCAAATCAGTTATCTCCTCCTTTACTGTAATTTATGGACTTGATTACTTTTTAAAGTAGTGGAATTAAAGCATATTTTCAACAGTTTAATGTATCCTGACAAAAGCCATTTTACAGAGTGCTGTGCCTTACTATACCTTATCAGGTCATATTTTAATTCTTATTTTGTATTTTGTACTCCAGATATCATTACAGTCCTTAACTGTAAATCTAAACTCGTCTGCATTTTAAAATCAAAGTCCAATGTTATTAACTTGGGGAATAAAGGCCAGTTTTTAGGATGAGGACTAGTTATGTACTGCTTACAACTCCATTGTGGGGCAGTCAAAAAAGACCTAACTTTAAAGGGGAGAATGGTGCACTTTTTTCACTCCCTCATGAAAGGCCTGAGCGTGTAGCTTCGTGTAGTAGGACACAGCGTCATTTCAAGATCAGAATTTAATGAATTGCCATTAGTCAAGGAAAAATCCCAGCTACTACTAAAATCTACCTCAAACTTTTAAGGTTCAGCCTCTTTCTCATTTTCCATGTGAATATCCCATACTTCACTTCCTTGTGCAATGGACAGTCTGAATTTTCTCTTGGTTTATTCATTCACCATATGATCCTTTCTAGAAGAGAAACCAGTACATAACTGATGGGTGTGAACCTTTAGTAAAAAGTAATTGTTTGGAAAAGAATAGAATAAACATATATATATATACACACGTGCCTCAGATATATCTGTGAGGCAATAAAGCTAGATATGAATTTATGAAGTTAGATTTTTAAAAATGCATGCATAGCATCAATGAACAGTAATTGCAATATGTAGCTACATGCACAAACACAATTAGACACAGAGACTTGAATGTGTAAATATTCTACTTGTTTATTCAGGAAGGGTTGCTCTAAATGAACAGCAAATAATAGCACATTTGTTTTGCAAGTGCAATTATGTTATGAATTTTGCCTCTGACTCATTAACCAGGCTTTGTTCAATGTTACAAGTCAAATTTCATTCATACATATGCTCTTGGTCTAATACTGAACATAGTATTAACTGATACATTTTAAAATGCAACCTTTGCTTTTATATTTTTATCCCTTTTTTCCCACAAATTGTTATGTGAGAAAACGTGACACCCCATGTGTTGGGTTAGGTGCTGGAGAATGTCCAGAGAAGGGCAACAGAGGTGGCGAAGGGGGTGGAGTACAAGGAGGGGCTGAGGGACCTGGGGGAGCTCAGCCTGGAGAAAAGGAGGCTCGGGGGGGCTTTCTCTCTCTCTAAAATTCCCTGACAGGAGGCTATAAACAGGCTGGAGTTGGTCTTCTTCTTCTAAGTAACAGGTGGTAGGACGAGAAGAAATGGCCTTAAGTTGTGCCAAGAAAGGTTTAGATTTGTTATTAGAAAAAAAATGCCTCACTGGAAGAAGGATTGGGTACTGGAACAGGCTGGCCAGTGAAGTGATGGAATCACCATCCCTGGAAGGGTTCAGAAATGCATGGATGTGGCACCTGGGGACATGGTTTAGTGATGAACATTGGTGGTGGTGGGTTAATGGTTAACTCGATGAACTTAGACGTCTTTTCCAACCTGATTCTCTGATTCTGTATACCAGAGGACACATAATTCTGATCTGGTTCTGGCCTAGAAAAAAGCAGGTGTTCCTGTGGAGCCCCAGGGGATAAACCTGTTCCGCACAGTGGAGCAAATGTACACCATTTTCTTGAGTCCAAAAGTCCTCTGCACCTACAGAAGTGAGGTCATGGGGTCAGGCTTTGCAATGCTCTCTGTCAGTGACTGCAATGTGCATATCAGGTTTTATTGTGCCAAATGGGGGAACATCTTTTTTTTCACTGTGTTCCTGATGAAAAAGTGAAAGCCACTGACTGTGAGTATTACATTAAATCAAGCTGAGCTAGTGTCATAACCCCCTCATTAAGGGCGTGTAGCCACCACATAGAAAATATCAACAATTATATATCAAGTTCAGTTAATGAGAAAGAGGAAGAGAAGTACTGCTTGGTTTTACAAGATAGTTGGAAATCAAATTACCTGCATGGATACAACTCTATTTTGCAGGCAGAGGAAATACACTGTCAATATGAATCAGATAAGAAGTACATTCCCAGAAAGAGTAATTCCAACAAAGCACCTCTACCTCATTCTTCTTACACATATAATGCAATGAATTCGAGAAAACTTCTCCATCCCACAGCATGATAATCTCAGAAAGTTCAAGCATCTTATTCAGACTGGATTCAAGCCCCAAGTTTGGGGGCATAGGATGATTTTAAATGACAAATTTACTGAACTAAGCTCTCTTGTCAGTGCTGTGAAACTACCATTTTGCTGCCTTCAGTCACTGACTTAAATTGGAAGCCTAGAGAGAATAAAGAAGTCTAAAAAGGGGGCCAGATACAATGGTGAATCTAGTTTAACAAACTGAGAACATCACAAAGGGCAACAGCTTACCTTTGCTCCCTCCCTTCTCCTAGAATATTTTAAAAAGGAGAACAGCTGGATGAGTTTTAGCAGCTTTTTGACCTTGAAAAGCTGTGTCCTGGATGTCACCTGAGAAAAAAAAGGTAATTTTGCTTAGTGTGCTGGGCAAGCTCAAGCAACCCACAGACCTGCTGGCTTGGGTTTTCATTGTGAGCTTTTATTCTTAGGAATAAATCATTCCTGTACATGTGTTCAATCTCTTAGTTGTGACAGGCCTGAGCTGTGAAGCCAGAATTGTGAATAAGACCTGAAATGCATCTCATATGCAGTTAAAATAGGAGTCTTACTACTGCATTCAGAGTTATCAAATAGATGTGAAATTATTGAAAGAAAAATCAGAACCAAGTGTTTCCTGGCCTTATCTTGACAGATTAAACATGCACAGCCAGCAATCCTGAGCCACTGTGCTTCCCAATTCTATCAGTCCTTCATTATTTTCTTGGTCTAGTCTTTTTCAAAGACAAGTACAAAACAATTTTCTTTCTTTCCTTTTGCTTTCTGCCCTTTTTTGCAAGGGCAAAACACTGAGTCCATTTAAAACCATGACGCCAAATCCTGCCAGTAGAGAAAATCACACCACTTTTCTTGAGAATGCCTTTAAATCTACCGCTGTCACAAAATAGCTAGCAGAACTTGCTTTGAAACTGTACTTCCCCTCCCTCTGCTTTCAGTAAGAATTACTCACAGTACCTTTTGGGGAAGCAAAAACATGACATTTTGCTCTTCTATTTGATAGATACAAGGAACACACATATGAAGAGATTAGGCAGTTGGATTTACTCCTTCAGAGTGATGGAAATGATAATTTTTTTTTTTTTATATAACAACTTGATGGGACTGAATTGTGTGATGAAGCAATATACTGTGAAATGTAAACACTTCTCTGCACTGTTCTTTGGAGGAGAGAGGACCCCAGTGCCTCTGTCCCTTACCACAATGCTGAGCACTATAAGTATCCTCACTGCCAAGAGAGCATTTTGTCAGGTTCAGCTCTGCAGGAAAACACAGAATGTATGTAAGAAACTTTGAGATCTGTTTTAGAAAACCCAGGGGAGTAATCGCACAGCTCCTGCAGTTCACAGACGTGTTTAAGTTGTACAGTGCTACAATGAATTGCCATCTTAGAGTCTGCCGCACGGCTGTCGGAAAAAATTTGGGTTAGAAATACAGCCCACATGTCTGCCTTGCTCTGCCAAAGATCAGTCAGAATAATGAGAGAGGAAAATGAAGACTCAGAACAGACCTTAATCTGCTGACTGTACTCTTCCCAGATTGGTTTTCAGTGAGTTCTTGTTCTTACCTTCTGTGACTGTTTGAAGAAGAAAAAAAAAAAAAGAAAGAAAAAAGGAAAGAAAATAAAAGGAAAGCACCTTTCCATTGAGATCCAAGCATTTAGATTGCCCTAAAAACCTGCATAAGAAAACTGATATTTAATAAATTATTAGAGAGATCTGGCAGGTTCAATCAAGTATGATATGGCCTAGTACAGAAAAAAGACTTGTGCTCTTTGAAAGACCACAAGATTGAATCCAAAAAGCAACCAAAGAAGCAAATGCTCCATGGGGGATTAGTACTGCAACAAGCTCTTCTGGGTTTATGAGCCCCGCAGCACTTGTGTTCCTTGGGAGCCCCCACTACACTGTATGCAACAACTAGAGCTGATCTCGAAATGAGCAGGAAGGAGCAGCACATGTGATGCCAAGCCCAGCATTTCAGCCCACATGGTGCTGAGTCAGGATGCAGGAAAAAACTGAAAAAATGCAGCAGAGCAGAAGCTCTCAAGAACCTGTTGTCACTCAAGGTTTTATGTGAGACCTGATGATTTTAATTGTAGCTTTCCATTGCTATTTTTAAACTTTACAACTACAGCAATAGTATTGGAGCTGGGGAGGACCCCAATAATGAGATGAATTTTATTTTGGATGTCCCCACTTTTAGCCATTCACATTTTTGCTAGCCAAGTAAACTCACATGAGAGCCAGTAGAGAGAAATGAGCATTTCTGGAGCACAGTTCATCAGCTGGTATTTACATATCCACTCCAAGGAGAAATGAATTGTGCTCCATAAGTAGCTTTTTCTTTCCTCAGAATACAAAGGAAATCTAGACAATTAGTTCAGATGCTGATAACAAGAGACATATCATTAATAAGTGATACATCATGATATATCTAAATTATATAACATTACTTAAGTCCTAACTCAAGCACTTTATTTTCACACCTTTTCACCTATAGCTCACTTTCTCCTTCCCTCCCTAGACTACTCTAGGAGGTTTTTTCCTGTTAAGTATTCAGGCACTATATAGGACTGCACCTGTGGGAAAAAGGTAACCTGTGGGGTTATCATGAAAGAAAAGTGGAAAGTTACAGACACAGTTATAACAGTATGGAAAATATAGGGGGAAATGTGGTTGCTACTCCCTGGACGGAATGCAGTCAGCATGCTCTACTTTCCCCACACAATAAAATCTAAAGGGGACTAAAGGGAGGATAGAGCAGAGTGGAGACACCAAAGCTGAGCTCTGTCAAAACAGCTGCGGAGAACTCAACTCAGTGGTACTTTTAGCTGATAAACAGCACAGCAACTGAAAACCAAGGGACATAAAAGAGGATGTCTTGCTGTTGAGCCAGCAACCATGGTGAAATTCCTCTCCTCAGGTGTAATACTGACTCGTATCTCCACCCCAAGCTTACCTCAGAGGTAATACTGACATTACCTACCTCCAAGGTACAACCACCCCTCACTGAGCATGATGTATGACTAGAGTCACTCAAGTTCCATCTAAATGTAAAGAAATAGTATAAAAGTGAGTGAAGAATGGGGAGAAGTCAGGGAATACTCCATTGTAACTTCTGGGATCGGTCAACAGGCTGAACCTGTCTTCTCCCCAGTAGGGATGCTTTGGATAAGAACTGTCCTCTATGTGTGCTGAATGATTGTCTCAGGCTAACTTTGAATTATTGCTTTGAATATGTTTTTGCAGTCAGATACTATCACAGGCAATCCTTGAACCTTAACCTGCCACAATTTTATTAATAATGTTATTCCATAAACTGTTAGTATGAGTCTTTCAAGGTTGCTGGCAGTTGTTGGCAGCAGGTAACAGACTCAAAGAAAGGTGTGGAGACCCAGGAGGAGGGGTCTCTGTTGCTGCGTGACCCTGCACATGTCAGTCAAACCGCCCTCTGAATCCAGCAGGACTGCTCAGTGAAGGGCCCCACAACAGGACGCTGACAGATTGGTTGGGTACAAGGGTCTCAGCTTTCCTGGGGTGCTGACAGACTAATCAAACACTAAGGGCTTGAGGAAGTCTCCTCTTTTCATGTGACAGCACCACTTGATTTCCCCATCACACATAATTTCCCAGCACTGCTGCTTCTAGCCTCTTTCCACATTCTCTTGCACTCTCACCTCTAACGTTATTCTGGTTACTACCTTCTCTGTAAGAGTTTATTTCAGAATATTTTGATTGTGGCAAAAAAAGAAAAGTTTTTTTGACCAGCAAAGCTCAAAAGGCAGTGCAGGATTTTATGTAATCCAGAACTACCCTGCACTGTGGTCACTGCTGTACTTCCTTTACATTTCATAAACATTTACAGAATGAAACAGCATTGGTTAGTGTCTTTTGATTGTAGACAACGGTAACAACCAGTGCATAAGATTAATGTATATTCATGAGCAGAATTATAGCTGTGCATGAAAGCACTACATTAGTGCTTGGTAATCAACATCTGCTTT